>JARHVA010005598.1:0-600000 GCA_037957365.1 Torreya grandis | reverse complement strand
AAGATAAACCTGAAGTCATGTTATCATCAAGTACCAACCCATCATGAGGATGTTTGTAATATATCATTTAAAACTTTAGACTTATTTTAAGAATGGTTAGATATGCCTTTTGGCTTGATAAATGCACCAACTACATTCATGTGCTTAATGAATAATCTACTCAAACCCTTCCTTAAATCCTTCATCATCATCTACTTGGATGATATCATCATCTTTAGCAAGAATTAGGAGGAGCATGTGAGCACATATGGTACATCTCAAAACATATGGCATAAACACAAGTTACAATCCACTTAGCAAAGGGTAAATTTGTCAACATATTAATTCAACATTTGGGCTACATCATTGATCACATAAGCATTCGTGTATATCTAAATAGTATCAAGTTGATCCAATATTAGTTGACTATGTGTAATATCATTTAATTGAGGAGTTTTATTAGACTTTCTATCTTCTACTACATGTTTGTTCTTTGGTTATCATGCATATCATTATCTCTTAGTCATATCATCCATACCAAAACAACATTTCATTAGACACTAGAAAACAACATGCTTTTGAGGAGCTCAAATTTTTATTTTATATAACACATATTCTAGTAATTTATAAAATTTTCCATTCTTTCAAGATTAACATTGATGCATCTAACTATGCACTTGACATAGTATTCATGTACGGTGGATAATTGGTTTCATATCACTTAGATATATTTAATGACATGATTCAACTATACTCCACCTATGAGAAGGAGTTATTCACTTTTTTTAAATAATTAAAGCAATGGTTCCATTGTATCTTAGGTAAGGAGATAAAATCCATTCTCATCATAAACCACTTTAGTTCCTACATACACATAGTTAATGGGAGAATGTCTACCACATGAAGTGGATGACCTAATTTTAGTAGTTCCATTTGGTGATAAATTAGAAGGGAAAGTTTAATAATGCTACAAATTTTCCTTAGTCAAGTGTCGTTGTAGTAATCATCATAGTGTTGAACACAAGTGGTCATAGATTTATTAGTTAGTTATCTCTCTACTTAACATATAAGGACTTTATAAAATCCTATACTACACTTGTGTAAGATGAACATGTTCATGATATATACATGTATAATAAGCTTCTTTAAAAGCTTGGACATATTTATGTTCTCAATGGTACTCCTCTCCAAATAATCATCTGGGAGACACACTATGCCAAGACAACATGACACTTTGGCATTAATAAGGCACTAACATCACTAAAATAACAAGAGTTTTATTAGCCTCACCATGGACATAGATACTAAGTTCCATATCAAGACTTATGTTCTTTGCTACGTTTATAAGTTCATAAATAGGAAGCTAGGAATTTGCACACCTTTTTTAGTTCTATCTAAGACATGGGAATACATTACAATGGATTTCATGATTATACTTCCTTTGACAAAACACCAAAATGACTTTCTATTTGTTGTAATATATGGGTTTTCAAAATGGTCATCATGGTTACTTTCAACAAGAGAATCAACACATAAGAAAACCTATTATATTTCTTCAGCCATCTTTGGGTTCATTTTTATTTTAAAACATCCATTATGTTTACATATTACTTATGATTTTTCAATCACATCTAAAATAATTTTTGGGATACGATGGATAAATAATTTTGTTAGTCTAGAACATGTCATCCCTAGATATATATAAAAATAAAATTTATCAACCACACACTTGTTTATTTGTTGCACATGTAAAAAAGTATGCATCTACACATTTGGTATGATAAAAAAATTTAGATAGGTATTCACTTTTGAACAGAGCTCCAACTGATCTAGAATAGAATCAAGGGCCCAGATCCCCAAGTGATCATATATCACAAGTACCAAATTTACCAAAAATGGCCACAACCAGCCCAAGAATACTAATAATAGCTTTAATTGGCTCAATAATATCAACAAATGACCACAATGAGCCTAAGAATATCATCAAAAACCATAACTAGCCCAAGAATACCAATGATCAAACACAACCATCCAAATAATACCAATGATCGACCAAAACCAACCCAATAATACTAATGATCAGCCATATATGTCCTCTAATATCATACTAAGATTTAAACATGGGGGGTGCTTGAAACAACCAAGCCATTTTTACCAACTCACCCACATCTCATTGGTAAAAAAATGTTAGGTACTGACATTTTTGTAATTAGAATGTCTAAACCAATGGTGAATAGTATCCCTAGCCATTAATTGTAGACTTGCATCATCACATTAAACATAAGTTTCAAGCCATGTGTTAACCCCCATCACATTGAACACCAAGCCATTTATCCCATTATATGTGGATACATTTCATTAAGGTGTGCATACCTCACCCTCTATAGGATTAAAACCCATGACCTCCCTTTTTGGAACACATGTTATTCACCATTAGGTCAACTCAAGTGCATTAAAAAATGTTGAATTGGCTTTTTTATAATTGGAATGTATAAACCAGTAGTGAATAGTATCCCTAGCCATTGATTATGGACTTTCCTTGTCACATTGAACATAATTTTCAATCCATGTGCCAAACCCTATCATATTGAACACCAAAATAGTTAGCCCAATACATAAGGATAATTTTCACAAAGGTGTGCATAAATTACCCCCTATAGTATTAAAACTTGAGACATCCCTTTTGGGAGCACATGTTAATCACCATTAGGCCAACTCAGGTGCACAAAAAATGTTGGGTGCTAGCATTTTTGTAGTCAAAATGTCTAAATCAGTGGTATATAGTATCCCTAGTCATGGACTATGGACTTGCCTCATCACATTAAACATAGATTTCATGCCAGGTGTCGAGCCCCATCACATTGAAAATTGAGCTAGTTATCCCATTACATGTGGATACTTTTCATGAAAATGTGCATACCTTACCCCCTGTAGGATTAGAACTTATGACCTCCCTTTTGGGATCACATGTTTTTCACCATTAGGCCAACTCAAGTACACATTTGGGATGATAATTTTAATTACATTTATCATTCCTAAAATATAATTCTTCACATTTAGTATGGCATAGTATATTCCATAAATTTCTTACATTCTATCCAATAACACCCCTAGACATAACCTATTATGCATCATCTTGTATGGAGTCCCACACACATCAAAATGAAGTGAAAAAGCCATATAATTTTTTGTAACACATTGAGGGTGCTCACCACCAAGTTTAATATATTCTCTAGTGAAAATAACTAAAGTGAAAAGAGAACCATGACAAATAACACTCACCTAATGATTTCAATATTACAAATAGGGTTTGGTTGCATCTCTAGAAGGAACATACTTTAACACACTCAGACATTGTGTATATAGTTTAATATTAATCTCACTTTCCCTCTATCCTTATAACCATCTAATATCTTGTTCACCTTCATTTTCTACATGTATTTACTTGATATCAATTTAGTCTATGTAGAAACCCTTTAGAATCTTAGACCAATAGTCTCCATATTTTAGATCCTTATTTTTCATTTATAAGAGAGTACCAGTAAACTTAAATAGTGTTAATTACTAAAGGTTACCCCTCTAAAAATAATGTCTATGGGCCCTTAATTGATATTTTTCAAATGTTTAAGTCTCCATTAGGTTGGCCTAGACATGTTTCATGGGTTGATAGTAGGAAATTAACAAAGAGCCATCTATAAATACAAAACAACTTTAAATATATTATTAATTTTTCAAGTCTTGGAAACATTGATAAATCACCTAAAAATCATTTAGAATATTATAAAAATTCACACACAAACCATTGATAAATATCCTACAACTCTCTTGGAATATTATCAAAAGGCATACACAAACTTCATAATTTCAAGAAGCAATCCTAGTGTAGTCCATAGATGTGAATATAAATACTCAAATTCAAAGTTCCATGGTACCTAGTATAAAAAATCTAAATATATCATTTCATTTTATATTATTCAATATATTTCATGCACATAATAAGTTGGGAGAGCTATGTGACATTTGAACAGTCTGTGGAATGTACTCAACCATTTAGCAAGGAGTGGTTGGAGTCAATCTAACCCAAATTACTAACACCTTGTAAATGACATATTGTTGTCAATCAAATACAATTAGTGTTTAGATTAAAGAGACAAAAAATAATTATTTCAGTGTAGGATTGAATGAGTGCATACACACATAATAAAATTGTAGATGTAGGAAAAAGGATCCTAAAAGTTTAAGACCACCACTATGTATAAGGACACTTCCAATAAACCTTGATAGTTACAACTATTATATTTGATTGACTTTTATTAAAACATCTAGGCAAGTTTCCAACCATTATTTACAATTCCAGTAGTTTAGGAAGCATATACAGAGCATTTTCATATTTAGTGACACCTTCTATGAGAAATAAGGAGGAAAAATAATCTAAGTACATCATCCCCATCATAATATCAATTAAACACTTTCAAATTCAAATTAGTGTGTTTATTTTTATATTTTACATAATTTTAATTAGTGCATAGTTTCCATTCATTTATATTCCTTAGGTGTAAAATATGTAAAACATATTATTGAACCTAGTCATTGTATTGAATGTCAAAACCCTAGGTTTATTTTACATTAAGGTTTAAAAAATTTCTTAATTTTTTATATTTTTTCTCCAATAGGGTTTTAATTTCAAGTACAATTTGTAATTTTCCCTTCTTTTCTCTCATTCATCTTATCCTTTTTCATGTATTTATACCTTCTAGTGTTTGGATTTTCCACCATTTCTCAATTATCCCTTTGTTTAAAGGTGTAAAAAAATTAGTTGCATATTTTATTATTATAAATTTGAGATCCATATCTTCATGTTTTCATTATATAATATTAAAAACCTTTAAAAATACTTATAAGTTAGAATATAATTGAAATCTCTTTTTTGTCATGTTGTCCCTTCTCAAACAATGAAAATATTATACAATAGCATGTTGATGATGACAATATTGATTAGAATGGATAAAATATATCTTGGTATTACTCCAATTAATAAATATAATAGATCCATATATATACTATAAGTAACACAAATAAAATTTATATTGGTGGTGATAACACCCTAGATGAAGAATATGTGCAAAGAGAATCAAACATATATTTTGATAATCTAACTAATATAGTACTTAAAACTTTCATGTCAATTGATATAAAAATTACCATCCATTAGGCATCGATCCATGGCTCCTATATCACATCAAAAATGAATATCATATAGTAATTAACATCAAATAACTAGACATTGTATGAATAATTGTGAAGAATTATATAAAATATTAAAGAACTCAAGAACCAAGGAATCATAAAAATAGAATAAATAGAGACAAGGGTATCTAGGATGAACACCCAACCTAAAAATTCAACTAAAATAAAATATAAAAGGTCATACATTCCATGAAAACATCCATGAATGGACCTAATGACTAGCTAAGTATTCACAGAAGATGGCTATAGCCAAGAAGTTGAGATTGTTAAAGAAGAGGAAACTAATACATGTAGCAGTCAATTTCTAAAATAATTAGGTCATGTAAAAAAAATTAAAAAAATGCTCTCTATTTTGAAAGGTCAATTTTTCATATAAATTACCAATTAATTATGGGAAAAACATTTGTGGTCACAATAATTACAGGGGGGAAAATTAAGGACACATTATTATTTGTAATTCCCACTATAGAAATTGTTTAGACTAGACTAAGAAACAATGATAGAACAAATCCAAGATATTATTGATGATTGTAAAAATTGTTTGACACTTTAATTTGAAAATATAAAGATAAAAATTACACAAAGAAGAAAAAATGATCAAAAATGAGTAAAGTATCCAAGAATAAATAGCATTGAACCACGTAAAGAGGTAACATCAGGACTTACAAGTAATATTGAGAGAGACACCATGATTAAGTATAAATGCTTAAAATAGGCATAGAAAAAATAGTGTCATCAAGGTATTCATTACTTATCCTTAAAATTTAAATTTTTTTAGTGATTCACATTATTTAATATTTCTTATTGTGAGAGGACATTGATTTATACATGTTTCTTATGGTTTTTACATGAATCAAATGATACATTTGTATTGTACCTATCAACACCAAACACAATTATAAAAAGTACCAAAATTACTTATTTTATCCTTTTAATTTAGAATTTTCAACATGATATTAAAAAGGAGGCATTTTTAGACACCTAAATTTGGTCTTTGGCACTTTGGCAACATCAACTTTGACATACTTTGGCACACTTGGACATTGCCTTCGTATAGTTGACACTTGAGCACACTTTCCATTTATCCACCTATCCATATCTTGTATTAGACACATATATTAACTATATGTATTTATTTAGGATTAATTTAGTCTATACAAGAACCCTTTATAATCTTATATAGATAGTTTCGATCACTTAAATCCTTGGTTTTCACTTTTAAGAATAATGGCAAACCCAAAAAGTGTTAGTTAATACAAATGTCACCCTAAACGTAAAAGTGGTACCAGCTCCATCTTTCCCCCATTATTCACCCATGGCTTATATTGGATTATTTTTTCCATACTATCAATACTCAGAGAGGTAGGGTGCATCACCATGCATGAAAGACTAGAGGTATTCCACATGTTCCTCCTCAAACCCCTCCACCTCCCATAAAGCAAGCCTATCAACCTAAATGATATTCCATAATTTATCAAATAAATAACACCAATTCTAAAATTTATATTCTTGAGTTACTATAAAGATCAAATATTTACAAAGATATAATACATGAAGCATTGTGTGAGATAACTCTCCCTAGTGACACACAACTAGTCGTATTTGCTTCTATCATGAATACATTTAAGGATATAAAAACGTCATTAATTTTGATAATATATACTTACCCACCTAATAAATAATAAATCTAAATCTACCAACATTTATTTAAATGCAATTTTAAAGTATAGAAATTAAACATAGTATCCACAAATTAGACCAAAGCATTAAAGGACGACACTACTCCATTCCAAGTACTTAGGATTGTATTATTGGATATACAATGAGGCCCTATAATGGTACCTAGTATATTTAAATTTATTCCTAATATTCTAAATAATAGCTTGTTTTTAAGGCAACCTTGGATGCATGTCATAAAGGTGGTACCATCTATATTATACATGTAGCAAAGTTGTGTATAAAGGATATTCATACACATTACCCTTAGATGATGGTCCTTTCAGATATTATAAGATGGCATAATCTATTCATAATAATTAGTCATGATCATAGTTGTAAGATCATTCTATCATTCCCTCATCACAACCAATTACATTAGATCAGATGCATACATATGAGGTGGGAGAATCAAATAAGGGCAGTGACATAAAACTAATTATGGCACATTAAGATAAAATTCAACACAAACCATGAGCTAATATTGTTAGAATGGGAAAAAATCAAGGATCATTACAGATAAAATTGAATTCATGAAGATGAACCTATATGGAGTAGTGAAATATAAAGAACAACCCAAATGAAAGAAGCGTGTCTTCACAACCAAAAGATTATATTAGCAACATTAGTCAACAAGTACATATGAAGGTAATTTATATAGTGAGGAATTAGGTCACCCAAAATGGTAATTAACTCAAATAAAAATTATAAAATTAATTAAAGTACATTTCCCCTAATGACCTATTATTAACCTAAACAAGCTAATTAAACCATGTAGGTAAAACCACATAGTGGGAAAAAGTGTACACTAACACCCCCCTTAAGTCTAGCTTAGGTAGGCAGTAGAATTAGGTCTCAACACAAATTCTTGATGAGGTACCCAAGTACATAACAAACAAAGAACTAAGAGGTCCCCAAATAATATGCCTACGTTGCCCACAATAAAGCTTGTAAAATGACCCCCAAATAATATGCCTACGTTGCCCACAATAAAGCTTGTAAAATGACCAAGGTTGATGATGAGATATTTTGCTTAAAGACTAAAGAAGATCTATCTACATTAAATAATTTTTCTTCCCTTTTCTATAGGAATAAAAATATGAATGTATTTAAATTTTTCCCATTCCACAATGGAAGACGAAGTTAGTAGTATGAAGGTATCTGAATATGGCTCAAATATGAAATGTGGCATAGGTCTGGAAATATCCTGCACAAGAACGAATTGGAATACCACTAAAATGAAATTGGAAAGGCATGGAAAATTTTCTAAAATAATGTCCATGTGAAGAGGAGAGCATGGCTCAACAACCCTTGAAACTTAAGATAAGACTACATATGAATCACATAGATTTGCAGAATGAGTATCCACAAGAAGAGATGAGTCATTTATGTTCTTAATAAGTGTACACACTATCAATGAAGATGATATGATCATCTAAAAACAAATATATGATGGCTATTTAAGTGTAAAATCCTATAGTGCAACTAATTTAGATTCTTCAAAATGATAACTAAGGTCAGACAGAAACTCATCCACTAGTGGTGGCTCGATAGAAAGAATATCATTATCCATCAAAAATGTGTCATCCTAATAAATAATAGTAAGAGGAGAGAGAATAACACTCTCTAAAGATATCATAATAATATGAGGAGAAGTGATAAAAATATCATTAGGATCTTTGAAAAGAGTCTTAAGAGTACTCCAAATAATGAAGGGACACTTTATGTTTTCCAGATGGTGGTGTAGACCCCATGAAATGTTCATCAATAAGTGACCACAGGCATAGTAAAAAAAATTATCCAAATAATTTTATTGAAAAGAGTTACTGGGACTAGGAATATATCCATATAAAAAATGGAATAAGGTCTTGTTTTGTGAGCGAGTGTTTCATGTACATCTGATATGAATTATAGTTGGTTTTTCCAAGAAGAACGATATGAGTAGAATCAACTTTCCTCATCTAGTATCTCTCAATTTGAGATAGGTGAGTTGCAATGACCATAGTAACCATGCATTCTTAATGTGATAGACATAAAACTTAGCTAAAATTATGTCCAAGTGAGTAATCTATGCAATAGTCACCAAATTCCCCCAATATTGCATAGGTTGGTACTTTATACTTACTGCATATACAATCAACACATTTAAGTGGGTACACAATTAGCATGTATATAGAAGCAACATAAGTATGTAAATTAGAATAATAAATGTAACCCCCTTGAAATTATAGAGGATCAATTTTTAAAGGCTCAAAAATAACATAAATGCATAAAGCTCAAAAAAAATTACACCCTCAAAAACATTGTGCCTAAAAAGGAGCTATAGGCTGAAAAATTATGTGAGTTTGAAATTCTTTAAAAAATCACCTTGAAAAATTAATATTTGGGCATGAAAAATATTTCATTGAATTTTCCATGAAAAATTTAAGCCCACTTGGGTTGGTTGTAACCAAGGGATAAATTTCCATGTGAATAGGGGCTAAGGGTAAGGATGAGTGCTTCCCCTCTTGATTGACTTAACTAATGGGGGACTGGTGTCACTCTAAAATACCTCCACTTTTCAAATGAATTGTGTTGAATTCACCTCGATTAAATTTGATGGTATCTCATGTGTCATTGTGTAAAGAGGGTGGTTAGAGTTTGAAGTGTGTTTTTTTAGGGGGTAGAATCCGTTATGCATGCATGTAGGGGTCATAGGTTTTGGTGGTGTCCAAGCATGGTGTTAGGTTCCAATGGTGTGTAAGCATGGTGTCAAGTTATGATGCATTGAAATCATGGCCTTAGGTTCTGATGGTAATCAAGCACAATGTTGGGTTATAGCAATGTACAAAAATTATGTTAGGTTTTATCAATGTACAAGCATGGAGTGCCGAGTCCAATGGTGGTGCAAGCATGGGATTTCAGGTTCATCAATACATGAAATCAAGGTCATATATCCCATTGAGTTACTGGTAAGCAATGTTAGGTCCATAGATGCATGCAAATAGGGGGTATCAGGACTGTTAATGCATACAATCAAGGTCGTGGATCCTACAAAATTACTAGCAGGGGATGTTAGGTCTATTAGTGCATGCAAGAAGGGGGTCAGATCCCAAGTGGTGCTTGAGTAAAGGAAAAGGTCTATCAAGATTTATTTTCCACTAAAAAAAGTTATCCAACTTTTGAAATTACCAAAAAGGGTGGAAATGTCCACCAAAGGGTAGAAACCCACCAAAATACATGTAGGAGTATAAATTATGTTGAATCTAAAAACCCTTGAATCTAAAAATTTGGTATGGCTTCCACAAACAATAGAAAGGACCCACTTGGGTTTTTAACAAACCCATACAAACCTAGAAATAGTTTTTTCTCAAAGTCATCGGATGTATGAATTTTTGTAGAATTCAAAAAATGGCCTTGAAACCCTCTAAAGAAGGTCAAAAGGTCAAAAATGATTGCCACAAAATTAAGTCATGATTACAGTTGTTCTTAGGGTTTTGACACCTTCTAAATTCATCAATTTTTTTCATTTTTCATGTTGATATTGTTGATATGTATATTTGCATATATTTTCTAGAAACCTCACTAAATCCTAGAAAACTTAAATCAATAAAAAAACTTGAATAAGCTAGAATGCTAGATCTCATAACAGAGGCTATGGTATTTGATTGATAAAAAAGATATGATACCATGTTAGAGTGGAACACAATCAAGGATCTATCTAGATAATATTGAATGCATGAAGTTGAACTTATATGCAGTAGTGAAATCCAAAGAATGACTCAAATAGAAGAAACTTGTCTTCACAACCAAAAAATTATACTAGTAGCATTAGTCAAAAAGTACATAGGAAGGTACATTATATAATGAGGAATAAGGTCACCCAAAATAGTAATTAACTCAACTCACAATTGGAAAATGAATTAAACTAAATTTCTCTTAATGACCTATTATTAACCTAAGCAAGTGAATTAGACCATGTTGGTAAAACCCAATAGTGGGAAAAATCCTACACTAACAAATATAGGAAAAATTGAAAATAGTCTCGATATTTGTTTGGTGGTGAACTTAAAAGATAAATATGACATGGTCATATATTCTTATGATAATGATGATGATGATACCAATATAGTAGAATACATAGACAATTAGTTATGCAAGTTAAACTTCAATCCTACATAGAATATTTATCTGATACATTTTTCACTCATGTTGTAGTTGGAGAATATAAGGACAATTCATATATAAAAAAAATAGATAACTCTAAAATTCCCACTCCAATATATTTTTTTAAAGACAAAGGAACATCAACAATGTTACATCATCAATGCACTCAAAATATAAATAATAGTTAAGATATTATAACACACAAAATTATCACATGTTAAAACCTACACTAAAGCAATCCCTTGTAAAGTTAAGCATGATTGGAGCACATGGACAATTATGCATTTCACAATATCACATAGGTTGCAATTAAAATTTAGTAAATAATATGGAGTTGTCAGATACCAAATCATAAATACCATTACAAGTAATAAATCTTCAAGATAAACCAAACACAATATTCCAAATGTTACTTGATCATAACTTGGTTACATTACCATCAACTAGACATCAAGTAGTGGGATGACTTTCACTTAAGGAAATAAAATCATAATGTGATTACCATAGAATCATAGGACATGACACCTATCATTTTGAAATAATAAAAAGGTAAATTAAAATATATAAGAACAAAGACATTATTAAGGTGATACATCATCAACAAGAACAATTCACATTAAATTATGAAATGGTACCATTTATAACCACAATAAGAAAAACTTATAATTATTCATGATAGAAGGCCTTGACCATTACAACATACATAGAGGGTGCCTATTGGGTACATATCCTAATTGATGGAGACAAATGAGAAACCATGTGTAGTATTATAAATTTATGATAGTTGGGACATGACATCAATAAATTACTACATAACACATATTTGAGAGAATCCATCAAATATATTATAATAATTTATTATGGACCAAAGGTTGTCGATACATACATATGGGTCATGCCTCTTACTCATTAGTTGACATTTAAATTGGGACAACTATGGTTGCAACAGATGGGGGCCATGTTAAATATAATAGATTCATACATCTCATTTTTACATAAATGAAATATATTCAAGATACAACATGATGCAATTATACTCACAAAGAATAAAAAGCTTCAAATATAACTGTAAGTATAAAATATTAACAATTAGAGATGGTAGAAGAAATAAGAATACACCTACATAATCCTAAGGACAAGATAGAAAATATCAACTTAAATGCCAATGAGGACTAATTTTTGATTAATTTATGAGCATAAATATTGAGCTATATTTAAAAAATATAAAAATAAAAATAAATTAAATAAAAAAACACAAATATTTTAAAAAAAATAAGGACCTAAGCATGACATGAATATTAGATTGCACTATTTACATATGTTATTTATCACATGTTTGGTAGATGGCATATTCTCTTTCATATACATACATGTCATAGTATATCAGTGTAATGTAGGACATACATACCATACATGGACATATAGATGTTGAAATTTCCTATACCTAGTGTGCATGTTAATGCAAGGGCATCCTATTCCATAAGTCACATTATCACAAATTATATCTTTCTATGACCTCTTACCATGTTGAACTATCTAGATTACTTACATGTCTTATTAGTTACTCATATCTTACACAATGCTTTATGGATATGCTAGTTTACTATGATGTGGCATTGATATAAATGGATAATGTGAGCTATTTTTCACTTATTATATGTGTCATTGATAGTATTACTATTTCACGATAGGCTAGTTATTGCTTGTCTATTGTGTGCATCCCTTGGTCTTGTTTATTGTGACATTTTATATCCCTTAATTGTGTCCCCTTGGCCTTTTATATTATTTTTAAACCCATAATTGGATGTGGATCTTAATGTGGGATAAATAGGGTTAATAATATATAAATTAATAAGCACAAGGGTGATAAATAGATCTATAGTAGGCCAAATAAATGTAAAACTTAGATAGAACATATATTGAATCTATCATGTTGAGATATGCTAAAAATAGGAAATACAACTATATTATGTATTTAAATGATAATGAAAATAAGATACTTGGTTTTGATGCTAATATAGATCTAGATCTAGAACAAGTAGGATGGAGACTAGAAGAATGTTATAGAATAATCACCAAATTAAGGATTAAGTGCCCTTGTATCTATAGACACTTACATTAGCCTAAGATAATTATATAGACACTAATATATAGATCAGACATAGGTGTCTAATATAAAATACCTATTAAAATTAGATGTAATCACTTGGATGATTTTAGGTTTGTCATCACCTTCACTCTATTGCATTCAAATATGGGTCATGAGTTGTTTTTCCTTGTCAAATGATCAAAACCCTAGTTATTCATCTTCAAAGTGGCTATGGTAAAAATGAGTTAGTGGGAACATAGTGTCAAGCTACCCTAAAGACCCCTCTGTCAATGAGTTTTAGAGGGTCTTAGACTTATGTAGTTCTCTCTTACTAGTTAGCTTGTGTGTGAATCATGTAATATGTAATAATCAAGTACAATAGTGACCTAGATTGTTACTTGGAAAATATAGCTCTTAGGTTAATCCTTCATTACTTTATACAGGTAGATATGTTATCCCTATTATTGATATGGAAATAGGAGAATAATGGAAGTCTTACTTAAATGCTTGATTGAGTGCTTTTGATAAGTTACCTTGGTTTCTTTAGGTATTTTCTAGGTGAGTTTAGAATGAGGAGTGATCATGCATATATACCACTCAAATTGATATAATATCTTGCATAATATCAGTTAGGATAACCATTAGAATACATTTCATTTTTAAATTAGATGACTTTAGGGCACTAAACAGTTGTATCAAAATAAGACACCTACATCGACATAGGTGTCTGTTTGGGATGTAAGTTTCGAGGAGTAGGAAAATAGGTACAGGATCATAACTTGTAGAGGCATAAGATAAGTAGGTTTTAATCATTTTTGGAAAGATATAAGTCTTGGATCATTAACATAATACTAGTTAGAATAAGAGATAGGCCAACAGAGATAAGAGAGTAGATGTGAGACTTGTAAAAGTGGAAAAGGTCTTAAACTGAGAGGAATAACAAAGGTCTAAGTTTAAGCCTGTATCTGATGAAGAAGTACATGTTGTTTTATTCTCCATGGGTGCTTTTAAAGCCCTGAGTCCTAATGGATTTCCTCCTATATACTTTTAGGATTATTGGGAGATTGTTGGAGTGGACCTCACGATTGCAGTTTGTGATTTTTTTAGATCTAGAAAACTTTTGAAATAAGTCAATAATACCTTCATTGTACTTGTTCCTAAAAAATATCAACATTTACACCTTGCTGATTTTAGACCCATTAGATTATGCAACACTGTGTATAAGATATGTACTAAACTGCTGGTTTTGAGAATTCAACCCTTGCTTGACAAAATTATTTCTCCTGTTCAAAAAGGTTTCATCCTGGGTAGACAGATTCTTGATGCTGTGATCACCACACATGAGACTATCCACTCCATGGATAAGAGCAAAATCCCTAGGATGGCCCTCAATTTTGATATATCCAACGCTTATGATAGAGTCTCATGGACTTTTCTATTCCAAGTGATTAGAAAATTTGGGTTTAATGATAAATTGTCTTGCTTATTATGGAATGTGGTCTCTTCTACTAAATTCTTAGTGTTGGTTAATGGTGTTCCTAGAGGGTTTTTCTCCTCCTTGAGAGGAATTCATCAGGGAGACCCTCTCTCCCCATACCTATTCATCATTATGGCTAAGGCATTGGGAAGATACATACAAACTAATATAGTTTCAAAAAAACTAGTAGGCATCAAACCTACCTCTTCCCTTCATCCTATGGTTATATAGCAGTTTGTGGATGATACCATCTTATTTGGTATCTCATCAGTGATCGAAGCTAGAAGATGGAAGAATATACTTAATGATTATGCCAGAGACTCGGGACAAAGAATAAATTTTTAGATAAGCAATGTGTACTTCTTCAACACTCCCAATGAACTTAGACATATAATCATTGATATCTTAGATTGTGTTGATGTTGGCCTACCAGCTACCTACCTAGGTCTCCCACTCTCGATCAAAGAGGTATCTTCAGGTTTTTGGAATGGTATTGTGGGATGTACACAGAGGAAACTTCTTGGGTGGAAGGGGAAAGTACTCAGTAGTGTGGGTAAGCTGAAACTTCTTTAGACATCCTTGCAAGGTATTCCTACTTACTTCATGTCTCTTTTTAAAATTCCTATGTGTTTTGCTAAAAAGCTGGAACAGATCCAAAGGAAATTTTTATGGATGGGAGTGGAAGACAAATAGAGAATGTCTTTAGTCAGATGGGAAAAAGTGTGTCTCCCAAAATCTCATGGTGGACTTAATATAAGATACATCAAGAAAATGATTAAAGCCCTCCTCTCAAAATTAGCTAGAATCTAATTCACAACAATAGTGAGTGGAGGGAAATAATGTATGCCAAATACATGCATAGCATTGATGATTCCAACTTTATTCAATAGGTGGGATTACCCCAGGGGTCTATGATATGGAATAAAATGCTAAAAATTAGAAGTCTTCTCAAACAGGGAATTAGGTGAAAGCTTGGAAATGGCTGATAGATTAAATTTTGGGAGGATAATTGGTTAAGGGACAAGCCTCTCATCTCCCAAGGAAACTATGGATAAATTATAGGCCTGACTACTTAGTTCTTTGGTGATAAGGTTAGTGATTATATGGAAAATAATAATGGGATAAGAAGCTAGAAAAACCTTTTAGATTGTTGTGTGCACAGGCCTGAGCTTATCCCAAGAATTTGAGAGATCTAGCAATGTGTTGAAGAGATCAGAATCCCACTCTTCCCTTAAGAGGATGAACAATAGTGGTGGTTGGATAAGAATGGATCATTCTCTGTCAAATCTGCCTATCATCTGCTTACACCTAAAGCTCAGAATAAGGAGGTATGGAAAAAGGTTTGGAATCATAAACTCATTCCAAAGATTAACTTGTTTTGGTGGGATGCTGCCCATAACAAAATCCTTACTCAGGACAACCTTTAAAAGAGGGGGTTTACTTTGGTCAACAGATGTTTTTTGTGTGGTTCTAGAGAGGAATCAGTTTCACACCTATTCATACACTATGAGTTTACCCAAGATTTATGGGGCAAAATACTTAACAACTTTGGCATTGAATGGGTTTGCAATTCTAACCTTAAAGAAGTAATTCTCAGTTGGAACTCAACCTTCACACATCCCTAGATTAAGTAACTATGGAAGCAAGCTCTACCATGCTTGAGCTAGACTTTATGGAAAGAGCAAAATCACAGAATTCTTAGGGACACTGCTAGAAATGTTGCTCAGGTGTTTAACTCCTTTGTTAGGACCATCTTGGAAAGTGTTACAATAGCTCATATTAGTGTTGTGGAGAAACCCCTATCTAAATTTGAAAGTCAAATTGCTGCCAAATGGAAGGTTTTAAACCTTATCCCTGGGCATGATAATTGCAAAATTCTTTAGAGACTTCATACTAAATGGATACCACCCAAACCCAATTGGATGAAACTCAATTTTGATGGGGCATCCAAGTTGAGTGGTAAAGCAAGAGGAGGAGGAATAATAAGAAATGAAAAAGGAGGGATGTCTGCTATCTATACTAGTGCAATGGGTTGCCAGAGCAATAACTATGTTGAAGCTATGGCCTTATTTTGGGGATTAAAGTTAGCTATATCCCTAAGAATTAGAAATTTGAATATTCAGGGAGATTCTAAGTTGATCATAGATGTCGTTAATAAAGAATCTAACATTGGTATCCATATAAAATACATCATTATAGACATCCAATTTCTTTTACAAAAGTTTTTTGAAGTTGAGATTACCCACACCTATAGAGAAGGTAACTGGGTCGTTGATGCTTGTGCCAACCTTGATCAGCAATTCTCAGGATGGAGGGTATGGCGACAAGGGGCTCATATACCCCCAAACATTAGAGAGATCATTTAGAAGGAGATGACAGAGCATGAATGATTCACATTGATGACAAAGATAGCTTTAGAAGGTGGTCCACGTGGAGAAGGCCATTATGGATCATGGAAGCGGTGGGTAATCCAGGGAATGCTGACAATGCAGAAAATGAGAATCTTAAGGATCTTGTTAATTCTATAGTTATGTAGTTTCATCCTTTCTGACTCTAGTCTTTCCAGTGTTTTGTTTTGCTTCTAACTTTGTTTCTCAGCTGTGCCATTGATTCGATGTTGGCATCTTTTGTTTGCCAGCCTTCCTATCTTTTTTGACTGTATAGGGTTTGGCCCCAGGTTTGCCGCCTTAATTTATCAAAAATAAAGGTCTAAGTTTGCTAAGTGTATAAGATTGAGGTGTTATATAATTCATAAATATAATATAATTTTGTCTCCCTCCCTAATCTAGTAATGAAATTGATGGTTTAAAGTAAAAATAATGTGTAATTGGGTGTGTATAACACACCTTGTCTTTGTTTGAGTCCAACTTGAGTGATTTGTTGGTGACTGACCTGCAACCTAGAGCATGTTATAGTATATAATTAGTGCATATAATCTAAAATTGAAAGAATTGAAATGATTAAAACTAAAATAAAGAAAAGTTTAGGATTACACCTGTGTATCAATGCAATCATCTTTTCCTTTAGTAATTTCATTTGAAATATGTATCATTATGAGTCACTGAAATTGAGATTAGGAAAAATATAAATCTAGAAAGTGCATATATCTAAGGAGATAGAGAGATATATAGAAGGTTCAATGCCCCCAACCTTGGCAAAAAGTGGATTTTCACCTGTTAGTTGAGACTAGCTCAATTTTTCAACCCAATCATACTTATAACCTAGTGAGTGTGAGTAAGCCAAATCAAATCACACTATCAAACTAGTGAGGCTAGATAATATAATTATTAGTAAAATTAGTGTTCACATATTATTTGGTGATTTACCATATGGTCAATTGGTATTTACATTATTATTTATTTACCATGTGGTAAATACTATTAGGTTATTGTTTGTAAATTACCATATGGTTAATATGATAATATATTTATTATTGGTTAGTCGTATATATAATATGAATAGTTTATTGTTAGTTGTTAGAAATATTTTTAGGGATACTTGGTTGAGATATTGGAAGAGATATGATCTCCATAAATATATGAAGTATTTACTATATAATTGTATGTCTTGAATGAACTATGTAATATAAAATAGAGTATAATATAATATTATATTTTGTGTTTCAATATTAATCATTGTGTATTCAACTTCAAAAATATTAGCATTAAGCTCCTACAAACGTTAATAGTGGTATCAAAGCATACCTGGAAGAATATGTTTTTTTAATAATTAATCATGGGGTAGATGTATTTTTCTTTATTTACTCAATTCATGAAGAGATTTAAAGTATGCAAGAAGTTATAATGCAGTCTTAGTCATTTTGAAATTATCTTATTTCTATTTTATGTATTTTAAAGTAAGAAGGCACCATCATAGAGAAAGTGTGGAACAAGACAATTCCATTCTTATTTTTAGATATATGAATTTATTCCTTCCATCTAAGTGTACATGTTTAAATGTTTTCAATGATGTTTCTAAGGTGGCCAAGTGTGTCCATGAGTTTTCAAGTATGCATGGTTCTCAATGATAAAGTGTGCCTTAGTAATCATACATGGCACTTGATATTTTTGTTTGGTTAGGCAAGGTGATGAATGTTGGTGATGTGTTTACAATGTTTTAAGGGTCATATAAGGGGTCAATATTTCTTGGTTTAGTTTTATAAATGAAAGGAATTAATTCTATTAATCTTATGAAATTCTAGGTTCTTATAGTCAACTTGGTAAATCTTCCTAAGTAAGCAGATTGATGACACCAGCATTCACATGTGTAGAGGTATCAAAAGAAAATGGTCACATGAGTTTTTTGATATTTGTTCCTAGATCATGTGTTTCAAATTTAAGGTCTTGAAATAAGTTATATAAAAATTTATTGTAGTGTAAATTTGGTCTCCCAAGAATATTTTACTAGTTTCCATAGTCAAATTTGCATTAAAAAGTGACCATTGGAATTCAAATATTTTAATTTACAAAGGAAAACTAGTCCTCATTATTTTGCCTATAAATTTTGATGTAGGATGAATTTTATGGTGGTATAAAAATAAAAGTGGTAGATAATTTCAAGTTAAATCTATGAAAAATGATTTAGAGGTCTGACTAGTCATAAAACTACATTTATTATTGTCTAAAGTTGACTAAGGGTTTGACTTCCTTTTGTAAGTGACCTGAGAAGGATTTTTGAGTTTTTCTTGACAGTTTTTGGATGTTTAAAGGTGAATTATCTATTGTATAGTGTTTTACTCATTGAGGATCATTTTTATGGATTTTAGAGTTTTTCACAATCCATATTTAGTATGAAAAATTGCTTTCAATTTGACTTTTGGTTCATTCATGGTGGTTTCATGTACAAAACAAATGTTTGATAGGTTTCACATATGCATAGGTGTGTATGGATTAATGTAATCATTTGAGGATGTCTTATGGATCATGATTCATGGACATATATTATTTGAAGGGGTATTTTGTTCTTAGTTTTTCTTAGTGAAGTGTTAAGAGGGTGAATAGGCATTCATGGACCTAAAAGGGATTCTTATGCCTAATTGAAAGGTGTTGATGCTTAAGGGTGATCTATCAAATATGTGGATGATGTTTATATTATTTAAATTGTAATAAAATCCTTAAGGGTTAAGGCATGTCTCATTTCTGACCAATAAGATGATGATCATGAAGGCTCTCTAAAGAGTATAAATAAAGACGAAGGTTTCTAGAGTAGTTATGTGAAGTATAGTGAACTGTGAGTGTACTTGGTGGATATATTAAAGATAAGATCAGTTTTATGAATATTTACATGACATATAGGTCATATTTATGATTTTATAATAGTGTTATTAGAGGGTTAAATATTGAAAATGAATGAATAATATAAAGCGATCCAAAAGGGTGTTTTGGATGCATTGCTTGTATGTGAAGGTTTGAGAGAGTGTTAATGGTTGAAGATAATTGATATTTACTATTTCTCCATTAGATTGAAAGGTAATCATGGATTTGGAGGTGTTTATATCACAATGTGTTGTTTGGGTGCTCAACATCAAGTACAAGTGGGTGTTTGTTCATGTATAGGGGTTGGTACTCCTTGTGAAGTGAGTGCTTCACTAAAGTCTCTTATTTATAAATATTTTATAGGACTATAGTAAAATTATTTCCAGACTTGAGAGTGAATTTTATTACCCATGAGTTTTTACCACATAATCTATGTGTCATGAGTGTTAATCTTACATAGTTTCTTTGTTCATTACAATAACTAGTTTATATGCTTCATAGATGCTAATGTTGAATGGTTGAGAGTTTGAAGTTTTAAAATTGGAATTAAATTAATTACATCACTGATTTAAACCCCCCCACCTTTTTTTTTACATCTAAAAATTGGTATCACATCCATACCTTATTTACAAGTTTAACCACTTGAAGGTGATCTAAGGTACAATGGGTAGTCATCAAATGCAAGGTGGTTTCTCTACTAAGAAAGCACCAATGTTCAATGGATCCAACTATGCTTTTTAGAGTGTAAGGATGGGGACCTACATCATGTCTCTATGTTTTGACATTTGGAAATATATTATGAATGGTTATTCCATACCTCTTACTCCTCTAAGTAGTGCAGCTGACAAGAAGTGAGAATAACTCTAAAGCTATGAAAGATATCATTTTTGGCATATCAAAGGTTGAGTTCACAAATGTAATCCATTAAAACTCTACCAAGGAAATCTCAGATAAACTATACATTATCTATGAAGGAGATTAAAAGGTTAGTTGGCTAAACTATATACCTACTGAAGGCAATTTAAGGGCCTCAAAATGAAAGAAGAAGATAATGTAGAATCATATCCTCTAAGGGTTGATGAGGTGGTAAATGTGATCAAATGTCTTAGAGAGTAGATTGAATAAGGTATTGTTGTACAAAAGGTATTAAGGTCTCTCACCCTCAAGTTTGATTCAAAGATTTCTAATGTAGAAGAAAGTTATGATCTCACCAAGATGAAGATGGATGAATTACATGGCATCCTTAATTCCTATGAGATGATAGTCAATGAATACAAATCACTAAATAAGGAAGTAGCCTTCAAGGTGATCAAGGAGACAAAAGGGAGAAATAACAAGCTAAGTCTTGAATATTTTGATCTTAATGAAGATTAACTTGAATCCATGATTATAAGAAAATTGAATGTCAGATTAGGTAAGCATGCAGGGAAGCTTCCTTTCAAATGTTTATCATGTGGTAAATTTGGTCATTTTGTATCTAAGTGCCTAGATAGAGGCAAGTTTGAACACAAGGAAGCTCATAAGGAATCTAACATTAGTGAGCATAAGAATTTGAGGGTCCTAAAAAGTACAGTAAGTTATTCAATACGAAAAATGGCAAGGAGTCATACAAAGGTAGTAAGACCCTTTACCATGAAGAAGATATTAACTCATCTTCTAAAGAAGAAGGAAACACATCTGAAAGTGATGATTCATCTCATTATGAATACAAAGAGATATTGTTAATGGATTTTGGGGATGATGAAGGTGAATATTCTTTAGGAATGGATCTTTTTAGTAGAGATAGCTCAGTGGAAGAAGATGAGAAAGTCACTCTTGAAGATTAATATATGAATACCTTGAAAGAGTATTATAAAGCAAGAAAATAAAGCTAGCATCCTTGATCAAATCCTATGAGAAGCAAATTGACTTGTTTGAAGAAAGGTTGAGAAATAAAGTCAAAGAGCTTGATGAGATCACTCAACATCTTCAAACTCAGGTGTGTACCCTTGTTAAAGAGATAAAATTTAAGGATGAATAATTTGTCACATACAAATTAGAAATGGAATATTTGCTTGTAAAATTAGGTCAAGCTATAAGCAATATTGAAACATATCAAAAATTTGAGAAAAATACTATTGATCTTAATGATTTATTGAGAAATCAAAAGGTCTTAAATGATAAATCAAGCCTAGAGTTATATGAAGATGTTCAAAAGAATAATAAGATTGATAAAATCGTTATGATAGATTAGGATACTAACCATGTTAAATTGAGTGCTAATAAAGACAAGAAGGATGATAGTTTGATTAAGAATGACAACTTCAAAAGCTACAAAATTTTAAATCAAATCAATAAACCTAATGAAATGAGGTATGATAACTCCTTAATGGATATTATTACTCTTGTCATCAATTTGGTCATAGGATCATTGATTTCAAAAGAAAAGCTCCTTGTAAGATATTTGCATAGAATTATGAGAAATATAATGACAAGAATGAAGACATCATCACTCAAGATAGTAAACAGGCCAATAAGGAAAGCATGACATCTTTTGTTATAGGTGTCAAGGGATTAGTCATATTACAAGGTTTTGTAATGACCTAATCAAGGGACCAAATGATTAGATGTATGAATGGGATAATGAAACTTGAAAGAGTCATCATATGGCTCATGCACAAGGTATGAATAATTAGAGAAACTTCATTTTTTTCAAGTGTCAAGAGAGAGGTCACATAGCAAGGTTCTACATGAATGGTTAGTATTCTACTTCAAAGAATTATTATCATAACATGAATAAAAGGAGCCATAATGAATGGAGACCCAAGGAGGTGAATAAGAAATAAGTTCAAAATGGAATATTTATCATGATAGAATAAGGTATAAGTTTAAGTGTCAAAAATAAATCCTTATCTTTTTAAGGGGAAAAGAAGATAAATTAGGATTTTGAGTCAAAAGGAAATAATGAAACTAAGAACTTGGTCAAAGTCAAATTAATGATGAGGCAAGACTGCAAGTCAAGTGAGAGCATGGAGATATGGAATTCTCCTGAGTTTTGGGACATTTAATCGTTGTATGATCGGTGGGTTTCTCTTTCTATGCTTCTTAGGAGACATCTTTTATATATGGAAGTATGTGTGATCTAGATGATGTACAAGATGCCAATCAATATATAGGTATGTAGAGTTGTTGATTGGTCTTTAAGACCAATGCCATTTTGTTATAGAATAGATGATATTATGTTAACAAGCCTTATATTAATATTTATAAGGTCATTGGTTAAGGAGGAGAAATAATTTCATGAGATTTCTCTATAGGTTTGTGATGAAAAGCTTCAAGATTTCTTTTCAAGGACATTGGTCCTAAAGGCATGTTTTTAGTCAAATTTTGATGCTTGGTTTGATAGGTCAAATCATGAAGTATGAAAGTAAGGTTCCTATGGAGTGTAGATAGGAGTTTTTAAAGTTTATTCCATGTATTTTCATGCATTAGATTGGTCAAAATTATATCTAATGATCATTTGTTCAATTTGTCCATTTTTCTCAGTGGTCACTACCTAGTGAGAGCTCATCTTGCAAAATTGGTGCTTTTGGGGTCTATGAAGCCAACCAAGGGTAGAGGCCATTTTTATTTGATGTATCCATATGTAAAATTAGTTTAGGAGATGTCATAAGGCTTCCATGAACATTATAAGGTCTTTTGGCATAGTGGCAAGGGTATACATAGGGTTTGTATGCATAAAATTATTGGTTCTTGGTTTCAAATGAAGACTGGTGAGTGTTAAAGATGGATATGTGGCATATAAAGGTGTGTTGACTTAATTTAGGTATGCTCCAAGTGGTTTAAAGATTTGAAGGTCTTTTGAGGACAAATTGAATATTTTTGAAGGATCTCGGGTATGACAGTCATGGCTTAAGGACTAACAGGTCAAAAACCATTTCATAGTTCTATGGGTTCCCAAAGTATTTAAACCTTAAAAATTGGTCCATAAGTGCTTATTGTTGACCTCCAAGTGTGTGAGAAATTTTTGGAGTTGGTGTTGAATGGAAGATGCAATTTGCCCAAATTTCTTTTGATGCTCTGGATTTTACACCATATGGGTAGTGACCTTACCAAGGGGGTTGAATTTGAAGGTTGATTAATATATTTCAATGGACAAAAGGGTGATCAAAAAGTGTTTTAAATTTATTTGTAAGTCTATGGTTTACCTTATGATTCAGTTTTTATGTAAATGGAGGGCTAATTGGTAGGATAGTTTATGAAGGATCTATGGTATAGAGGAAGAGTTGGATGATGATTCTTGTCATGCATGAGGAGGAATATGATTTCACTCTAGATATGAAATTTAAATCCATGAGGGAGCATACAGAGAAATT
This sequence comes from Torreya grandis, assembly GCA_037957365.1. Taxonomy (NCBI): domain Eukaryota; kingdom Viridiplantae; phylum Streptophyta; class Pinopsida; order Cupressales; family Taxaceae; genus Torreya; species Torreya grandis. Next base: position 575,736 of record JARHVA010005598.1, on the reverse strand, counting down.
TATGGGCTATACAAAGTTTAGGTAGGGCTATTAGGCCTCTAAGCAAGGCTAGTTTGAATAAAAGTGATATTTGGTCTTTTTATTCAAAATAAAAAGGTATGCTTATTAAAAAATATGTTTCTTAGTTATATTTATTCATCATATATGTTTTATAAATAACTTGATTGATCACTCTTCATTCTATGGGTGGCCTTGTAAGAGAAAATTTGAAGGCAAATATGGAATTTCTTCATGGTTGGAGATGGTCAGAAGATGCTCAAGGGGTACCAAATTTCAAGTGACTTAGGGGGATTCCATCTCATTTTTATCAATGTGTTATCACTCTCATTTTCTTCATATTATTAATTTCTTATTCATATAGCAGTGCATGGTCAAAGTAGAGTGTTATCAATGAGCAAGCTTGAGGTGGTCAAGGTAAGGTTTGGTATGCATACTGATAGTGGGAGTTTATATCATCTCTCAGAGGATATCCCTTCATTATTTTGTCTTTGAAAACATTTATAGGTCCTCAATTTCATCAAGTGTTCCCACTTTGTCATTGTCTCAAAGGAGGAAAAAGTGTTTATAATTGGAGAAAGAGTATGTGCATAGTTTTATTGTTGGCTTTGAAAACATTTACAAATGTTGACATGAATAACAAAGGGGGATTGTTTAGGTGTTTTAAATTATGTCCCTAAGGTGTACAAGTGTGTCCATGATTTTTCAAGTATGCAAGGTTCTCAATGATAAATTTTGCCTTAGTAATCATGCATGGAGCTTGCTATGTTTGCTTGGTTAGGCAAGGTGATGGATGTTTATAATGTGTTGACCATGTTTCAAAGGTCATATGAGAGATAAATAGTGATTTGGGTAATTATGGAAATTAAATTAATTCATTTTAGTAGTCTTGTGAACGTCTAGGTTCTCCTAGTCAACTTGGTAGATCTTCCTGAGTAAGTATATTGATGATGTCAACATTTGCATGTGTGGAGATGTTAGAAGAAAATGATCACATGTGTTTGTTTATATTTGTGCCTAGATCATGTTTTCAAATTTTTGTGTCTTGAAATGAGGTATATAAAAATTTATTGTAGTTCAAATTTGTTATCCCAAGTAGATTTCACTACTTTCCATAGTCAAGTTTGCGTTAAAAATTGTTCTATGGAATTCAAATATTTTAATTTACAAAGGAAAACTAGTCCTCATTGTTTTTCCTATAACTTTTGATGTGGGATTAATTTGATGGTGGTATAAAAATAAAATTGGTAGATAAATTAAATTTAAATCTATTAAAAACTATTTTGAGGTTTGACTAGTCGTACACCTACATTTATTATGGTCCAAAGTTGACTGAGTGTTTGATTTTCTTCTGCAAATGACCCAAGAAGGATGTTTGAGTTTTTAGTGATGGTGTTTGGATGTTTCAAGGTGAATTAGTTATTTGAGAGTGTTTTATACTCCTTTAAGATCATATGTATGGATTTTTTAGGTTTAACCAATTCATATAGAGTATGAATAATTGATTTCAAGTTGACTTTTGGTTCATTCACGGTGGTTTCATGTACAAGACAAATATTTGATAGGTTTTGCATATGTAGATGTGTGTAGGAATGAGTTTAACAATTTAAGTATGTTTTAGGGGTATGTGGAATGGACCTATATTATTTTAATGGGTCTTGTGTTTTTATTTTTTCTCAATGAAGTGCTAAGAGGGTGAATGGGTCTCCATGGACCTAAAAGGGCTTATTAGGCCTAATTGAAAGGTGTTGATGCTTAAGGGTGATCTATAAAAGCTATGGAAGACCTATGTGGATGATTTATATCATATTCCAAGTGTAATATAATCCTTAAGGTTTAAGGCATGTCTCATGGCTGACCAAGAAGATGATGATCAAGAAGGCTTTATAAAGAGTATAAATAAAGATGAAGGTTTCTAAAGTAGTTACGTGAAGTATAGTGAAGTGTGAGTGTGTTTGGTGTATAATTGAAGATAAAATTAGGTTGATTAATATTTTAATTACCTATAAGTCATATTTATGATTTTATAATAGTGTTATTTCAAGTTTGAATATTGAATATTAGCGAAGAAGTATAAAGTGATCCAAAAGTGTGTTTTGGATGCAATGCTTATATGTGAAGGTTTGAGAGAGTGTTAAGGGTTGAATATTATTTATTTTCACTATTTTTAAAACATATTAAAATTAAATAAATGATATGGAGTTTTTTATATCATAATTTATTCTGTAGGTACTCAACATCTAGGATAAGTGGGTGCTTGTTCATGCATAGGGGTTGGTGTTCCTTGTGAAGTGGGTGCTTCACTAAAGTCTATTATTTGTAAATATTTTAAGCAACTATAAACCACTTTTTTATATACTTGAGAGTGGGTTTTATTCCCCATGATGGTTTCTCACATAATCCATGTGTCATGAGTGTTAATCTTCCATAGTTTCTTTGTTCATTGTAATAACTAGTTTATATGCTTCATGGATGTTTATGTTGAATGTTCGAGAGTTTGAAGTTTTAAAATTAGAATTGAATTAATTACATCAATAATTCACCCCAAACCCCTCTTAGTTATTATACCTCTAAAAATTGGTATCATATCCATACCTTATTTACAAGTTTAACCACTTTAAGGTGATCTAAGGTATAATGGGTATTCATCAAATTCAAGGTGGTTTCTATACTAAGCAAGAACCAATGTTCAATGGATCCAACTATGATTTTTTGTGTGCAAGTATGAGGAACTACATCATGTCTCTAGGTTTTGATATTTGGAAATCTATTATGGATGGTTATTCCATACCTACTACTCCTCTAACTAGTGTAGCTGATGAGAAGTTGAGTGAGAATAATTTTAAAGATATGGATTCTATCATTTATGGCCTATCAAATGTTGATTTAACCAAGGTAATCTAGTATAAATCTACCAAGGAAATATAGGATAAGATGCATATTATATATAAAAGAGATTCAAAGGTTAATTTGGATAAATTATAGACCTATCAAAGGCAATTTAAGGGCCTCAAAATGAAAGAAGAAGATAATGTGACATCCTATCTGCTAAGGGTTCATGAGGTGGTAGACATGATTAAATGTCTTGGACAGGGGATTGAAGAAGGTACTATTGTACAAAATGTATTAAGGTCTCTCACCCTCAAGTTTGATTCAAATATTTCTACTATAGAAGAAAGTCATGATCTGTCCAAGATGAAGATGGATGAATTACATGGCATCTTTACTACCTATGAGATGAGATTCAATGAGGTAAAACCACTATATAAGTAATTAAAATTCAAGGTGATCAAGGAGACAAAAGGCAAAAAGATCAAGCTAAGTCTTGAATATTTTGATCTTAATGAAGATAAACTTTAAGCCACGATTACAAGAAAATTGAATGTGGGATCAAGTAAGTTTGAAGGGAAACTTCCTTTCAAATGTTTCTCATGTGGTAAATTTGGTCATTTTGTAGCTAAGTACCTAGATAAAGGCAAGTCAAAACATAAGGAAGCTCATTAGGAATCTCATGAGGCTGCACATTAGAAATTTGAGGGTCCTAACAAGTACAAAAAGTTATTCAATAGGAGAAATGGAAAGAAGGATTCATGTAAAGGCAGTAAGATCCTTTACCATGAATAAGATAGTAACTCATCTACTAAAGAAGGAAACACATCTGGAAATGATGATTCATCTCATTATGAAGATAAACAGACACTGTTCATGGCTCTTAGGGATGATGAAGGTGAATGTTCTCTAAGCAGAGATCTCTTTGGTGGAGATATCTTAGAGGAAGAAGATGATAAATTCACTCTTGAAATCAAATATCTAAATACCTTGGAAGAGATGAAGCTAATACAAGGCAAGAATAGGAAGCTAACATCCTTGATCAAGTCCTTTGAGGATAAAATTGAATTTTTTGAATAAAGGTTGAGCAATGAAGTCAAGGAGCATGATGAGATCACTCAACATATCGAAACTCAAGTTTGTACCCTTGTTGAAGAGATAAAAGGTAAGGATGAAGAATTTTTCACATAAACATCAAAAATGAAATCTTTGTAAGTGAAACTAGATCAAACTATAAGCAAGATTTAAACATATCAAAAATTTGAGAAAAATACAATTGATATTAATGATCTATTCAGTAGTCAAAAGGTTTCAAATGACAAATCATGCCTAGGGTTCCATAAAGATGTTTAAAAGAGTAAGAAGAGTGAGAAAATAGTGATGATAGATTAGGATAATAACCATGCTAAGGTGAGTTCTAATAAAGACAAGAAGGATGATAGTTTGAATAAGAAGGATAACTTTAAAAGCTACAAAAGCTCAAATAAAATCAAGAAACCTAATGCAATGAGGTATAATAACTAATTCAATGACTAATTTTACTATTGTCATCAATTTGGTCATAGGATCACTAATTGCAAAATAAAAATTCATAGTAAGAGATTTGCATGGAATTATGACCAAGACAATGACAAGCATGAATAACATCATCACTCAACACACTCAACACACCCACAAGTAAATCATGACATATTATGTTATAGGTGTCAAGGGATTGGTCATATCACAAGGTTTTGTAATGCCTTCATCAAGAAACCAAATGTCAGATGTATGAATGGGACAATGAAACTTCAAAGAGTCACCATATAGCTCATACACAAGGTATGAGCAATCAGAGAAACACCATTTGTTTCAAGTTGCTATGTACCTAGGGATATGGGTACATTGATAAGGGTATTTATGCATATATTGAATATTTGAATCATTACAAGTGGTATCAGAGCTTCGATTTGGGTGATTTGTGTGGAATGAAACACTAATTTCACTATATCTTCTGAAATATAAGGAATTTTTATTTGATGTTTTTACTGAAGATGTAAGATAATATAATAGAAGCGTAGTTCAAATTTCAGAATTTTGTGATTCGTTTTGAGGGATTTATTGATATTTTAGGGTTTATAATAATTTCACTATATCTTCCAAAATATATGTAATTTTTGTTCTAAATTTTTACTGGAGATGTAAGAATATATAAGCAAATCACAGTCAAAAATTCATAATTTTTAGAGTTGTTTGGAGTGATTTTTTGTGATTTTATGGATCGGTTTTGACATTTTAGGGTTTCATGAACCTTAATTTTTTTGTGGATCATGGAGTTGAAAATATTTTCAGGGGAAGATGATATTGATGCTAAAAAATGGTGGCTCCTTTTGGAGAATCATTTTAGAAAAACATTTTGGCAAAGACAATTAATTCCTTTTTTGTCTGGGCCTGCACTAGATTGGTTTGATCAGTTGAGCTATACAGAAAGGTTTTCTTCATGGAAAGAAATGGAACAGATTTTTTTAGATCGATGGGCTATAAAACAAAAAGAAAAAAAAGAAGAATTAGTAGAAGAAAAAGAAGAAGAATAAATAGAAGAATCATCAGAAGAACAAGCAAAAGAAGAAGTAGAAGCAATAGAAGAAGAAGCAGATGAAGAAGAAGAAGAAGAAGAAGAAGAAAAAGAAGAAGAAGAAGAAAAAAAGGGTTCAAATAGTTTGGCTCCAAAGAAATCTGAGTCAATTTTTCAATTTCATGGATACATTCAAAAGAAGAAGGTAGTTGTGTCCATAAACCCTACCAGCAAGTATAACTTCATTAACATGAATGTTGCTAAGCATCTACATGTTCAAGCAAATAATATCAAGGAGGTTCAAGTAGATGGTAAGAATATTTCAATGTTTGAAGATCTGAAGCTCATTATGGAAAAATATGTTTTACATTCATATGTTTATGCTTTGGATATGGATGATATGGATATAGTTCTTGGATATCCATGGTTAGAGACTTTGGGAACAATGAATATCAATGTTCAAAAAAAATTCATGAAGTTTTGATGTAGGAAAAAGAAGATCACTTTACAAGATATCATAGTGAAAAAGGCACCAATAACAATCCAAGCAGATCATGAGGATAAGATGGAAACAGGTGATGAAGAACATGATGAAGATTTAGATGATATAGATAAAGACACACTACAAATGAGTACTTCATCTACTCAAGAGACAAAGAAGGAAAAGGTGGAAGAGGCAGAAGCAAAGGTGGATAAGGTCAAAGTATTGGAAAAGGTGGAGGTATATATACACCCACATCGTCATGAGAGGAAACAATCATGGAACCAGGTGAGGAAGTGTCATAATAACAATCATTTTGTCTATACAAGAAATAAAATTTCCAATCATTATGGATATGCATGGAATCCAAAGAAAAAATACTATGGCACATGGAATGAATGGGGAAAACATTATGATTATGCATGGAAGAATACCTACTATGATCATGGTTGGAATCAGAGTAGCACAACAAAATATAGTACATGGAATAAAAAGAGGAGTAATTATGCTTAGACACCAAAGCAGTATAATTATGATCATGAATGAAATCAGAAGAGCACAATAAAATTTGGAAACAATCTTGGAGAGCTATCACCTGCCAAGATCACATATGGATGGCTAGATGATCGAGATTGGAGACAAGTGTGCAATGATTTGAAGCACACTCATTATTTGGTTTCTTCTTATGTTTTGGGGATGAAATATGTCAAGGAGGGAAGGAATTCTATGTACCTAGGGATATTATATATGGGTTGATGGAGATGCCAACATGTGGCACACATCCCCTTAGTTAGTTATATGGGTACAATATATTAGGGTAATAGAGTAACTTGTGGAAGTAGTACATTGGGTAATGGTCGGCCTACATTGGATTAGGAGGTTACCCATCCATGGGTTAGATAGATGTATATATATATAGAAGATTAATATCATGGTAAAGATATCAAGTAAGCATTGAGTCTTCTATTGTAAGAGAATATTGGAGGTTGTCCCCTCGAAGAGACATTGTGGAGTTATTCCTTCCTAAAGGAGTATTATATGGTGTTTCCCTACCTTAAGGGTATTTTTGCATATATTGAAGATCAAGTTCATTACACAAGTGTCAAGAGAGAGGTCACATAGCAAGGTTTTATAGGAATGGTCAGTATTATACTTCAAAGAATTATTATCATAACATGAAGAAAAGGAGCCATAATGAATGGAGACCCAAGGAGGTAAATGAGAAATAGGTTCAAAATGGACTATTTGTCATGAAAAAATAATTTACAAGGTAAAATATCAAAGATCAAGCCTTATTTAGTAAAGGGGATAAGAAGATCAAGTAGGATTATGAGTCAAAAGGAAAGAATGAAGCTAAGAACTCAAGCAAAGTCAAATCAATAATGAAATAGGATTACAAGTCAAGTGAGAGCATGGATATGTGGGAGTATCCTTAGTTTTGGGACATTTAGTCCTTCTATGATAGGTGGGTGTCTCTACCTATGCTTCTTAGGAGAAATATTTTATATATTTAAGCAAGTATGTGTGATCTAGATGATGTATAAGATGCCAATCAATATAGAGGTATATAGATTGATTGATTGGTCTTTAAAACCAATTCCATTTTGGTATAGAATAGATGATCTTATATTTCCAAGCCTTATATTAATAATTATAAGGTCATTGGTTAAGGAGGATAAATAAGTTCATGAGCTTGCTTCATAGGTTAGTGATGAAAATCTTCAAGAGTTCTATTCAGGGACATTGGTCCTAAAGGCATGTTTTTATTCAAATTTTGATGCTTGGTTTTATAGGTGAAATCATGAAGTATAAAGGTAAGGTTTATATGGAGTGTAAAAAAGACTATTTTTTAAAGTGTATTCCATGTATTTTCATGCATTTTATCAATCAAAAATAGATCTAATGATCATTTGTTTAGTTTTTCCATTTTGTTTAGTGATAGTTGCCTAATGAGAGCTCATCTTACAAAATTGGTGCTTTTGAGGTTTATGAAACCAACCAAGGGTAGAGGCCAATTTGATTTGATGTATCCATGTGAAAAATATGTTGAGGAGATGTCATAAGGATTCCACAATCATTTTAAGGTGTTTTGGCATAGTGATAGGGGTATACACTGGGTCTATATACATAAAATGATTGGTTTCAGGTGTCAAATGAATATTGGTGAGTGTTTAAGATGATTTTATGGCATATAAAGGTGTGTTGACTTCATTTAAGTATGATCTAAGTGGTTTCAATATTTTAAGGTCTTTTGAGTACAAATTGAATATTTTTTAAGGCTCTCGAGTATGATAGTCATGGCTGAAAGACTAGTAGGTCAAAAACCATTTCATGGTTCTTATAGATCCAAGAATATAAATGGAACCACCATTGTTTGTTAGGGTTCTAAATCAAACCAATAAGAGGATAGAAGGCTCAAGGTTTCTATGGGTTACATGAGGTTTATAATATCTATCTGATTTGTCAACTTGCACCAAGTTATAAATAGACTTATAAACTAGGTTGGGGCTAGCATGAACAAGTGCACAAGGTATGCAAGCACCTCTATCAGATCCAACCATAGTAAATCATGTATATAAGACTATATTATTGATTGCATATAAATTATGGAAACAACATTACCGAATAAAGAGATCTAATAAATGAAATCTAAATCTAGATGCTAAGGCACTTTAAATCCAATTGAAAGACATTTTAAGTAATAAACACATTTTAAAGAAAGGGTTCAAGAGCATGCCTAATATAGATTTGAGCTATCCTTAAAATTCAACACTATTATTTTCTAACAATGCAATGTTCTAGTTTAGAGAGAGAGATAGAGAGAAAGAAAGAGATTGTTTAAGTAAGTTGTCTAGTTTTTTTTTAGCATGTAGAGTCCTAGAAATGTTTCCAATGAAAGCATAACATGTAATGGTAAATATTTAAACCAATGAATATATCTTGTAACTAAATATGAATGCATAAACTTTAGAAATTATTCTAAATAATGCACAAAATAACTAAATCACCAAAAAAAATCATACCCTATCATATACACTACATAAAACAATGGAGTTTCACTTTGTATAGAAAAATGCCCTCAAATAAAGTTCAAAGAAGATGTGTATATTTTCTACCAACCAGGAATCCAAACTAGGAAGCAATGTAGGAGGAATACCAAGCTATGTGCAAGATAAAGTCCAAACCAAAATCTAAGAGCAAAGGAGGAGGTGAAGTGAGAACTTGTAATGGTGTAAGAGCTCTAACTAAGTGCATAAATTAGGTGAACTACCAAATGTAAAAACTAAAAGTAATCCATAAGGAAGTAGAAACATCTAAGAGTAGTAATGGAGTCTCCAAGCAAATGTGTAGCAACATATGGGATCCTTTATCACCAATCAAGATCAAGAGTGCCAAGAATGAATCAAGAGAGATTCAATAAGGCATGAGATTCAAGAAATGGAAGAAGAATCAAGAGAGAGTGTGGAGAGATAAAATAAGGGATCAAATGAATAAGAATGAGGCATATATCCCAACCCTAATCCACTAAAAGACCTAAAACTAGTTAGTTTTGATCATTTGGGTCCAAATAGGCACTTTTGCACATGTTCTGCCTAGTATGTGGCTTAGGCCATGACTTTTGTGAAGGAAATGTATAGCCTAAGCCATGGGTTTCCTTCACACAATCTATGGCATGGGTCAAATAGGGGCATAGGCTGATCAATAGGATCTTGAAAGTCCCTAAGGGGTCCTTACAAGGCATGTCTTATGTGCAAAAGGGCCAAGATGGATTAAGGATCTATGGAGGGTAATAATACGATGTGGGGGAAGTCCAAGGAGGTGGTGGATATCTTAAATTGGGATGACCAAGGTTGGTATTCTACATGTGAGCTAATGTGTAATCATAGGAAGGAGTAAGGTCACGATAAGTATGATTACATATGCCCCTAAGGTACAAGAAATCAATGTTTGAATGAATAAGGAGTGATGTGCAGTACTTGTAAACCACACCAAATCAAAGGAAAGCAAGAACTAAAAAGATAAAATAAAACATTACCTACACTTATTAGATAAGGATGGTGGTGAAAAGAGTTGATGACATGACCCACAGGTGAGAGTATAAATGTTGTGTAATCCAAAATCCAACTCCAACTCTAACTCTATCTCCTAAAAAGAGGGAACATAAGTGACATCAAATCAAATCATACTATCCAAAATGACATTCAATAGGGCATCAGCCCTAGTGTTTTCCATGTGAGGGATATGCGTAAACTAGACATCCTTAAAAAAAGGAGTAAATCACATGCTAGACTCACAAGCATTGGTCAAGGTGTCAATGATTATGTGATACTTGGCAGCATTATTCATCTCATTGGTAAGGAAAAAACTAGTTACAACAAGCTCATGACCCCATACATCATCGATAACCTAAGTTGTAGTTATTAGTTCTAGGTTTCCCTAATTGAGAGGTGCACCATGATGGGGGTTGAGAATGCAAGAATAACCATTACCAAAAGGCAATCTCAAAATGAAGTGGTGTCAATGAGTTTCACAAGGGAAAAAAATAATGACACCAAGCCACAACCATAGTGATTAACCAACATCCATCATGGGAAGAGGCAACAAGTTAAAGTGGGGGGAAATTCAGATAAGATGAAGACCAGCCAACAAGACTAGAGCAAGTCCTAAACCACCACAACTAGCTAAAAACCCTACCTATAACCATGATTAATAAGAGAGAGAGGGATTTATAATGGATCAATTGTAGAAAATCAAAGAAACTACTACCTAAAAAAGGCATAACAAGTAATGTATATCCCTAGGTGCCCATGAAATGGGGTACAGGCTTGGGAGGTCAATGGGGACCTGGAAGGGGTCCCAAGAACCAAAATGGAGCTATAATAGGCCCAAGAAAGTTTTGAATTAAAAAATGGAGGCCACCAACATTCTAATAACATTCTAAAACCTCTAAGAAAGAGGTTTTGTAGTCTGAAATGCAAAAATGGGCAAAACACCCAAAAAGGGCCCATAAAAAGCAAGAAAAAGGGCTAAGAGGAAAAAATAGAGAAAAATAAATCATTTCACTTTTAATTTCACTCTAAGAGAGCCAAAGGAGAGCCCATGAGCAACCAATTCCCAAGTGGAGCAAATTAAAACATGGGAGAATGTCAAAGATGCATAGGATGGTCCAGGTGAGCTCTATGAATGAACTTTTGCAAACTTATTCATTTTTATGGTTTGGAAGGCCCTAAACACATTTTGACTCATTTTGAATGATTCAATGGATGAATTAAAAAAATGAATCAAAATGATGCTCTATGAAATTTGAAAATAAAGGGACCAATAGGGGCTCAATTCGTGGCCTGTGGAGCAAGAGATAGGGAGCCCTAGTGCTCACTAGGACATCCCAATGCTGGCCATGACCTAGCTGAGCTAGGCTATAGCCTAGGGTAAGGAAGCCTTAGGATAGGCCTTAAAGAGATCAAAGGAGCCCAGGAGGTCCTAGAAGGGGCTAGAATGAGAAGGAAGAAAAAAAAAGGAGTTAGATAGATAAAAATATATTTTTTTACTTGTTCTTGTTTAGTTTTTTTACTAGTAGACCAATCCATTTGCCTGATCGCTTACTTCTACAAACACATGAAGGAGTTAGCATACCAGAGGAGGGAGGACCTTCACAAGTTAGAGAGTGGCTATCATAGTGAGATAAGCCATGTGAGGTGACCAACCAAGAGAGAGTCCCAACATGGTTGGTCGAGGAGGTAGACGCTCTACCTATGGCAAACTAGGATCGCCTACGCATTAAGGGAAATTTTGATATAAAATGGGCCTTGTAAGAAATTAATTTAAAAAATAATTTATTTTTTATTTTAAAAATAATTTAAATAAAAATAATAATAAATTACTTAACTACATAAGTTAAGTGGGGTCAGAATGGATTATTAAAAGATTTAAAAAGATTTGTTTACAATACTTTTTATATTTTTTAAGACGATTATTAAACTATTTTATCTCTAGACAAATCAAACTCAATCTTAAATATTTTTATCTTTTTTAAATTTATATTTTATTAATATAATTTATATTTCTAAATAAATATAGTACAACTACAATATTTTTTAATTAACTCAATATATAATGCTCACTCTAAAAAGCACGATACATTCAAAAAAAAATTGTTAGAAAAATACAATATTTTAGAATAAAATAATCTAACATAATATCCTAACCCTCTTCCTAAAAAATAATGCTTTCCCATTCTTACACAACTCCCAAAAAAAAGCATTAGTCAACAGCAAAGCACATATGTTTGAGAGACTAACATGGTGTGGAAGATGAGGAAATATCGTGTCTTTTTATAAATGACAATAAATTTCCACTTTTACCATAGTGTGAGTTCATTAAACAAGGGTGCCATGCACCAAGTCCCTAGGGATAGAATAGAATTGAAATTTATTTTAAGTATTTTATTTTTAAAAAATGACAGTGGAAAGCATTGATAACTAGTAAAATTAATTGAAGAATAATAAAATAATATTCTAAAAAAGATAAATTTGAGACTAAAACATAATTAAAAATGTTGTTCCCACTTATTATTGATATTACTATGGAGTACACAAATGGTGATAAAAAAATTTACTAAAAAAAGTGTAAATAATTAAATATAAAAGGAAGACATTCATCTCACTATTCATTCATATTGAAACAAGATTTGTAAACTAAACCACAAGCAAAAATGTTGTTCCTAATTAAAATCCTAGTGATTTGGAATCAAAATTGCTCCCTCACATGGTTAATTAGAACATAATTCAAGATACTCTAGTAAAAATGGGGACTTTGAATACGTTGAGGACATTTTTCAATGGTTATATCATTATCATATCTATTTATGTAACAAGACTTATAATTTAATATTAAGAATCAAGTTGAAACAATATTTGTTCTGAGTAGGAGGTTGTGGTTCTGACTAGTACATATCTAGAGAGCATGACAATATTAATGCTTTAATGTTGAAAAAATAATACCATTTCTAACTTTCTTTCTCCAAGATAAATTATTATGTTCTCTAGTGTGCTTGCATTTATTATGTAGTTGATTATATTCCTTTAAATTTTTCATTGTTGAACATTATTGTTACACATGATTAGACAATATAATATTGCATGAAGATGAATAATTATTGCAATGGTGGTGTGGGGGCATTGTTTCATCATAATAACATGTTTTTCATCCCTATAAATAACATATTGAAGATGTAGTAACATATATTTTTGATATGAGAGCATGTTCATCAACCTAATAATGTACATACATCTACTTTTCAGTAGAGAATATTTGTCTTATGTTTAAAACATGAAAATCCCAGAATCAATATAAAGGATGTACATCATAGTTTATAAGTATAGTATTTCATCATGTATCAATTTTCAGCCTATGTATATTGGATTTAATTAGTTTCCTTTGGATCCACAACATAAGAAACTAAATATTTTTTGTAAAGACAAATTATCGATCATCAATAATATTACCATCTAATATTATTCTTATTTTTATATCCAATTGAATAGAATTAGAACTTGAAAATCCCTTGAATATATTTGATCTTGTCATTGATGGTTCTTTGCTCAACTTTAATGCATTGTCATGGTTCTCCTACCATGTGAGTGCAAGAACAAACATCTTCTAACAACCAAATGTTATTATTTACTCTTCATTCCCTTCATGCACACTAAAGTAGACCTCAAGTTGATATCATCTTACCACATGAGTGTTAGTTACTTGATGTTTAAGTTAAGGATTACTAATATTAATTCCCCATGTGTGAAATTAAAAAATAGCAATATAGCACCATGTTTTTAATTTGTTGGAGAGTCTTAATTCCATTTTACATAATTGAATTTTGTCTTATTCTCCTTGGATTTTTAATATGGGTAAATGCATTTGATAATTTCATTAATTCAAATCATTTCACAATGCTATCCATTTGAAATGCAAAATGGCAGATGATCATATTTCTGGTAACAAAGATGTGAAGTGACACTTAATAAAAATTTAAATGTGCAAACTTGAGGAGCATTAATCATGACAATTTTTTCTATAGTTGTCCATTAAGAACTAAATGCAATGTTTACAGTCGCTAATAGAGGTCTTTCAGAGTGGGAATATCAAAAGGTAATTAATAACCATTCAACATTAATAAATAGGAATCAAAAAATTATGCAAACCTACTCCCCACTTATATGTAAATCTACTCAAAAAACCCTTAATAATCCCTTGGGATTCTAAAATGTAATGCCTAATTGAGGATTTATAAATTTAACTAGTTCGATAATTTATCAAAAAAAAACTTGGTGAATAAGTTTTATGGCCACTCCTGTGGGACAAGCCGCTACTTTGAGCTTGAGCTTTGCACTGGAAATTTTTTTTCCCGATTGTGGCTATAGAATCATCAAAATTCTTTCAAACTTTTCTCTATAAAAGCCTGATTTCTATATTAGAAGAGCTATTAAAGTGGATTTAAGTTGCTTTTCACTGCAAGGGCCTGGTAAGAAAGAATGGCTAGTGTAAAAGCAATACAGGGTTTGTCAAATTGGTGGTCATTTCAATAAGGTTTGGGGGTAGAACCACAATTTCTAGATCCAAAGGCCATGCAAGCTATGAAACATTCTCCAAATGTAAATTGCACTAAATTAATAGGGAACAAATCCTTTATCTATATTGAAAATGAAAGGAACATTTAATTCTTCAATAAACCCTCAAATCTTAATTAACATACAAAACAGTCCTTACATTGGAATATAGGAAAACCTTAAACTTATCTCCAAACTCTATTTTCTCTTACTAAAAACATAAAATATTAAGTAAAAAAATAGTATCTATGGTAAGAACTTGGATTTTTTAGCACTAATAAATGCAAATCTTACATGGCAATTATAGTGAGGAGAATGATAATCCTGAATTTCCAGATATAGTACTCATATGAATGGGATTCAGCATTTAGACCCATCTTCCTATTCTTATTGCAGTAGGAGTATTTGAATACCAAATATACTCCATAAATCACATGAGCAATAATCCATAAAATTGCAATAGCATATCCATGTGCATTAGAACTGACATGTTGGTAGTTTTGGTAGGCGAACTCTGCACCCGTAGCTGTCTTCCATGGTGGCACCATCCAACCAACCAGGCTGTAAGATAACAAAGAGGTTTTTGGGAAACAAATTAGATTAAAAAAATAGTAAGTATAATAAAGAAGGAAAATTTACTAATATTTTGGCAATATGTCAACAAATCTGATAGTTACTATTATTATTATTGATGACATCAACAACCTACTTTATAATAACATGTTGATAGTCTTGACCAATCAAAATTTATTTAAATAATTTTTCCATATTTTTAGATAATAAATGCACAAGTTAACTATAAAAAAATTATAAATATTTGAATGCATAAAAAATAATAAATTTTTATTGGTCTAAAAGTAAAATTTAATCAAGAGTTAAAGTGAATTGAATCCAATAGTTATCCCTTTGGAACTAATAATAACATTACATTAATATTTATTTAGTCACCCATAAATCTTGATATAATTTTATCCATATATTTTTGATAATAATGGATTTCTTTTTATTTATTCTAAATTCACTTGAATTCATATAATAATAATTATCTCATATATATATATATATATATATATATATATATATATATATATATATATATATATATATATATTCAAAGTTTATTATGGTAAGAATATTATGAATATATTTTTTATTCGTGTAGAATTTTTTTAGTAGGCTTCCTTCCCTCACTTTTCCTTTTTTTCATTATCCATGACCCTTTTTTAGTACAATTTTTTTTTTTTTTAATTAAAAAATAAATTACATGATTTATTATTTATATTATAAATATTGTACAAACATTTAATATAATAAATAAAAATAAGAGGAAAATTTTTCAATATATTTTTATTTTATTTTTTATCAAATAAAAATAATAAATAATAAAATTTGACATATAATATTAAGAAATTAAAATTATATATACATATATATTCTTTATATAAAGAACAATATTTTTGATAAAATATTTATTATATAAATTAATAAAAAATTAAATTATTAAACTTTTATTAAAAAAATAATTATTATTATTATTATTATTATTATTATTATTATTATTATTATTATTATTATTATTATTATTATTATTATTATTATTTAATATATATATATATAATTATGAAATTAAAATTTTATATATATATATATATATATATATATATATTATAATATATATATATATATATATATATATATATATATATATATTTTAATATTAATATGAAATATTTATTTTTCTATATTATTATTATTATTATTATTATTATTATTATTATTATTATTATTATTATTATTATAATATAGAAAAATAAATATTTCATATTAATATTAAAATATATATATATATATATATGATTAAATAATTATATTTTATTAATTGAAGAAAAAATTAACACTTCATTTGACAAGATCCTTCTCATATGGTTAGTTTAATTGAAGCACATTAAAAAGAATAGTGAAAGAATTTTTTAAAAAATAAAACAAAGTTTCACCATGATTGTATGATATATACTTGATGTAAGTGATTACACTTTGACCTTGTCTATAAAGAAATTTTTGGATTACTATTTTTTATTGATAATTATTTTTAGAATGGCATTGTAATTCTTAATAGAAGAAAGTAATATTAAAGATAATATATGTATTTATTATAATCCTTTAATATTTTTGAGGGTAGGTTCAAAATTGAATATTGCATATAATACAATCTTGTATATTTTTTTTAATGTATGTTTAAGATTTATTCTTGCATATAATACAATTTTATATATTTTCTATTGTATGTTTAAAATTTCATCTTGCATCAAGTTTTTTTATGGTTTATTTAAAATTATATCTTGCATCAAAGTTTTTAATAGTATGCTAATATATAATGTTTAATGCATATATATTTTATTAATTTATTTCATATATAGAACAATAAAATTGACTATATTTTAGGGTTAAAAAATATAAATATAGTGATACGTCCATCAGATTTAGTCCATGCTGACAATATATGAGGATAATGATTGACTTAAATAATTGAGAAACAACTATGTCATAGTGAAAAATGTTGTGGTTGGAAATAAATGGACTATAAATTTGACTTCAAAGGAACCAAAATTATTTTTTATGCTAATCATCTTCTTGGCATGGCTCCACCATTTTTATTTTAATAAAATTAATTCATTCGACGATATGAGAGAAAGGCACCTCCATTTGAATAAATATTCAATTATAATATAAAGTTCAAACTTATATGTGAATAATAAAGAACATCATTGGATTTTTTTTCATTTCCTCTCCATCTCGATGAATAATAAAAAGTAAACAATATTTTTAGATAATGAGATTCAAGAGTTTTTCACCCCCTATTGATTCAAAATGGTAAGATTTTTTCAGTCCAATAAATTTGTTTTAATTAGGGGATGGCATACTCCCATTCAAATGTTATAATATGGCATAAGGGAGTTGACATGCCCTTGGTTCAATCCTTATTTTTCTACTATGTTTCATCTTTAGATGGATTCATCTACATTGGTGGTGGGTGAAATGACATTAAAAACACTCTCAAAGGATTTGTAATGTATGATGTCAAGCAAAAAATGTGGAAGAGTCTAGTTGGGATGAGTGGAGACTATGTGACAATATTCGTGACACCTTCATTGATGATTTTTTTTCCATTATAAGTGGTTATTAAACTTAGTCATAACGTCAATTCAAGTATATCGCTCAAGGAAACTCAGTGGACTATTGGGAGATACCTTTAGAAACAAGATCACTTACATATGCCATGACAATACCCCAATAGTCCATCTTGAACCAGACAAATTTGATTAGAGATGGGGAAGGGGAAAATGATAATCAATTTTTTTCAAGAGCCTTATTTCCTTGTGCATTTTGAGCATATCTTGTAGACATTGTACTCTGCAGTATAATATTGTGTTCATCCACTCTGTCAAAACCCTTGCCTGATCTAATCCACAATCTTTGGGATATGCTTATGATGGATCAAAGCATGTTAGTATAGTCCTCATAATAAATGACTCTATTCTCAAGAAATGTAACCATAAGTATCAGTCCATTCTCCCCAAATATATGCAAAAAGTGTGTTGTAATCTGAGCACTCCAACTCACGTAATTTCATTATGGTATTATGTCAAACACTTGGCATGCAATAAAAAAACTCCCACATTTTACTTTCATGTTGACAATTTTGGTTCTTCTCTTAACCCAAACTCTCAAATCTAGAAAGTTCTCATCTCATTACAAATCTTAGTTTGGTAGGGTGTTAAATCAGACCACTAAGAGGCTAGAAGGCTCAGGGGTTCTATGGGCAACAGGAGGTCTATAATGGCTATTTAGTTTTACAGATTTCACCAAGCCATAGATAGACTTGTAAAAAAAATTGGGGATAGCATAAACAAGGGCGCAAAGTATGCAAGTACCTCTAGCAGATCCAACCATATTAAAACAAGTAGCTAAGACTAGACTATTGATTGCATATAAATTATGGAAATAGCAATACTAAATAAAGAGAGATAATAAATGAAATGTAAATATAGATGCTAAATCACTTTCAGGATAATTTAGAGATGTTTTAAGCAATAAATATGTTTTCAAGAAAGGGTTAAAGAACATGCCTAATCTATATTTGATATATCCTTCAAACTCAACATTATTGTTTTCTAACAATGTAATGTTCTAGTTTAACAAGAGAGAGAGATTGTTTAAGCAAGTTGTCTAGTTTGTTTTGAGCATGTAGAGTCATACTATGTAATAGAAATGTTTTTGATGAAATCATAATATGTAATGGTAAATATTTTATTAAATGAAGATATCTTGTAACCACATATGAATGCATAAACTTCAGAAACTATTCTAAATAATGCACAAAATAACTAAATCACCAAAACAAAACAAACCCTACCATATGCACTACACAAAAAAATGGAGTTTCACTTTGCATATCAAAGTGCCCTCAGATCAAGATCAAAGAAGATGTGTAGATGTTCTACCAACTAGGAATCCAAGCTAAGAATTAATGTAGGAGGAAGACTAAGCTATGTGCAAGCTTAAGTCTAAACCAAAAACCAAGAGCAAAGGAGAAGGTGAAGTGAGAACTTCCAATGGTGTAAGATCTCCATCTAAGTGAATAAATTAGTTGCAATTCCAAATTTAGAATATATAATCAAACCACAAGGAAGTAGGAATAACTCAGAGAAATAATGGAGTCTCCAAGCAAATGTGTAGAAGTATATGGAATCCTTTATCACCAATCAACCTCAAGAGTGCCAAAAATGAATCAAAAGAGATTAAAGAAGGAATGAGAGTCAAGAGAGGGAATAATAATCAAGAGAGAGTGTGGAAAGAGAAGAGATGGGCTCAAATGAATGAGAATGAGGCATGTATCCCAACCCAAATCCATAAAAATACCTAAAACTAGTTATTTTCTACTATTTGGGTCCAAACAGTGACTTTTACATGCATTTTGCCTAGGTCACAGCCTAAGCTAGGGATTTTATAAAAGAAACATGTGGCTTAGGCCATGGGTTTCCTTCACACAAGCTATGGCTTGGGTTAGACAAAGGCCTAGGTTGGTCAATAGGCTATCGAAAGGCCCCAAGGGGTCCCTAGAAGGCCTATTTTGCATGCAAAAGGGCCAAGATGGACTAAGGATGTATGGAGGGTAAAAATATGATGAGGTAGAGGTCCAAACATGTGTTGGATGTCTCAAAGTGGGATGACCATGGTCGATACACATGAGCCAATGTGTAATCATAGGGAGGAGTAGGGTCATGGGAAGTATCATTATAGTTATATGGGTTCCTAAAGGATTAAAACCTCGAAAATTTTTCTATAAGTGTGTATTGTTGACCTCCAAGTGTGAGAGAAGTTTTAGGAGTTTAAATTGACCGAAAGATGGAAAGTTGATCATATTTCTTTTTGATGCCCTAGATTTTTCACCATATGGGTTAGTGAACTTCCCAAGGTATTTGAGTTTTAATGCTACTTAATCTATTTAAATGGACAAAAGGGTGCTCAAAAAGTGTTTTAAAATCATCTAGAAGTGTATGGTTTGCCCTATGATTGAGTTTTTGTGCAAATGGAGGGCTAATTAACACGTCAGTTTGTGAAGGATCTATAGTACAAAGGAAGATTTTGATGAGTATTATTGGAATGTATTAAGGGTAATATGAGTTTACTCTAGATATGAAATTTCAATCCATAAGGGTGCATACACAGAAAGTTATGGACTCTGAAAGGTTTAAGTAGGGCTACTAGGCCTCATGGCAAGGATAGTGTGAAGAAAAGTGATCATTGGTATTTTTATTCAAAATAAAAAGGTATGGTAGTTCCTAAATATGTTTATTAGTTATATTTATGCATCATATATGTTTTATAAACAACTTGAATGATCAATATTCATTCTATGGGTGGCCTTGTAAGAGAAAATTTAAAGGCAACTATGGAATTTCTTCATGGTTAGAGATGGTCAAAAGATGCTAAAGGGGTACCAAATTTTTGGTGAATTAGGGGGAATCCATCTTATTTTTATAAATTTTTTATCATTCGCTTTTTCTTCATATTGTTCATTTTGTGTTCATATTGCAGTGCATGGTCAAAGTAAAGTGTTGTCAATGAGCAAGCTTAAGGTGGTCAAGGTAAGGATTGGTATACATAGTGACAAGGGGAGTTTATATCATCTCTCAAAGGATATATCTTCATGATTTTGGATTTTAAAACATTTATAGGTCCTTAGGATCAGTAGGTAATCCCATTTTGTCATTTTGTCAAAGGGGGAAAAAGTGTTTGTAAAGAGAAAAAGAGTATGTGCAAATTTTTATTGTTGGCTTTGAAAACATTTAGAAATGTTAACATCAATGAAAAGGGGGAAATTTTATTGAGTCATTTTCAATTATGGCCCTAAGGTGGCCAAGTGTGTCCATTATTTTTCAAGTATGCATTGTTCTAAATGACAAAGTGTGCCTTAGTAATCATGCATGGAGTTTGTTAAGTTTGCTTGGTTAGGCAAGGTGATGAATGTCAGTAATGTGTTGACCTTGTTTGAAGGGTCATATGAGGGTCAATATTTATTTGGATACTTTTTTAAATTAAATTAATTAATTTTCTTAGTATTTTGAAGGTCTAGGTTCACCTAATCAACTTGGTTGATCTTCCTGACTAAGCAAATTGATGACATCAGCATTCACACATATGGAGGTGTCAAAAGAAAATGGTCACATGGGTTTATTTAAATTTGTGCCTAGATCATGTTTTTAAAATTTCAGGTCTTGACATGAGGTCTTTCAAAATTTATTTTAGTGCAAATTTGGTCTCCCAGGGAGATTTCACTAGTTTCTATAGTCAAATTTGCATTAAAAAGTGACTATTGGAATTCAAATATTTGAGTTTACAAAGGAAAACCAGTTCTCATTGTTTTGCCTATAAATTTTGATGTAGAATGAAATTAATTTTTTTATAAAAATAAAATTGGTAAATAATTTCAAGGGGAATCTATGAAAAATTATTTGTAGGTTTGACTAGTTGTACACCTGCATTTATTATGGTCCAAATTTGACTAAGGGTTTGACTTTCTTTTATAACTGACATGAGAAGGATGTTTGAGTTTCTATTGATGGTGTTTGGATTTTTAAACATTAATTATCTATTGTATAGTGTTTATACTCATTTAGGACCATATTTATGGATTTTGGAGGTTTGACCAATCCATATTTAGTAAGAACAATTGCTTACAAGTTGACTTTTAGTTTGTTCATGGTGGTTTCATGTACAAAACAAATGTTTGATAGGTTTTGCATATGTAGAGGTGTGTAGGGATGAATTTAATAATTTGAAGATGTCTTATGCATCATGTTTCATGGACCTATATTCTTTGAATGGGTATTATGTTCTTAGTTTTACTCAGTGAAGTGCTAAGAGGGTGAATAGATCTCCATGGACCTAAAAGGGCTTCTTAGGCCCAATTGAAAGGTATTGATCCTTAAGGGTGATATATCAAAGATATGAATGACTTATGTCGATGATTTTTATCCAATTCTAAGTGTAATATAATCCTTAATGGTTAAGTCATATCTCATGGGCAACCAATAAGATGATCATCATGAAGGCTCTATAAAGAGTGTAAACAAAGATGAAGGTTTTTAAAGTAGTTATGTGAAGTATAGTGAAGTGTGAGTGTTCTTAGTGGATATATTAAATACAATATAAAGTTTATGAATATTTTCATATACTATAGGTCATATTTTTGATGTTATAATAGTGTTATTTTAGGGTTGACTATTGAATATGAGTGAAGAAGTATAAAGTGATCCAAAAGGGTGTTTTGGATGTATTGCTTGTATGTGAAGGTTTCAGAGAGTGTTAAGGGTTGAATATATATGATATTAATTATTTATAAATCATATTAAAATTAAATAAGGTCTTTAGAGGTGTTTATATTATAAGGTGTTGTGTGGGTGGTCAACATCTACGATAAGTGGGTGCTTGTTCATGCATAGGGGTTGGTGTACCTTGTGAAGTGGGTTCTTCACTAAAGTCTCTTATTTATAAATATTTATAGGACTGTAGTCCAATTTTTTTCATACTTGAGAGTGGGTTTTATTCCCCATGAGGGTTTCCCATACAATCCATGTGTCATGAGTATTAAATTTGCATAGTTTATTTTTTCATTGTAATAACTAGTTTATATGCTTCATAGATGCTTATGTTGAATGGTTGAGAGTTTGAAGTTCTAAAATTGGAATTGAATTACTTGACTCACTTGTTCACCCCCTAGTGATTTTAACTCTAAAATTACATGTTTTTTGAGAATATTATTATACCATTGGGTGCATTACAATCTCTCCAATCGATGGGATTCTTTATGGATCTATAATTGGTGATCTACCCAGAATCCATGGTGGATTTTTTATATATTTTGGAATCTATGTTCATAATTTTATCATGGCTACATGCATTAACATCAAATTGAGACATCCTACAAATCAAATCTTGCATCTCTCTAGAATTAACTATTATGAATATAGTCTATGTATATTTTCTTTATTATATATTATTTAGTATACTCTCCTCAATATTCTAAGGAATGCTAAGCCACTAAGAGTGGATGTGATGAGTTTATTGATAACATAGGTATATTAAAATAGATCTTTTAGTATTAAAATATCTTGAGTGTTTACCATTTTACAATAAATATAGCTAATAGGTTTGTTTCCACTAATCTAATTTCTTCAATGTCATATTTGTGCACTCTATAAAGTCTTCAAGCTAACCAACACATATTTAAGCCTACACATCTTCCACAAATGAACATATCTTATGCATGGTTTGATCATTGACAATTAATCAACATTTGTAACTCATATTATGTAGTATTTGTATGTGTGACATCTATCCACAATTTGGTCCATAGATTAATGCATATTAAGTTGAGAGAATCTCTTATAGTTTTCTATATGTGACATGACCTAGTAAAATTTATGTACGAGACTTCAAAATGTAGTGATCATCATCCCTATTACACATTTACCTTGTGTTTTTACCTTGATTTCCTAAACATCATCAGTCTTTTCTATTGATCTAAGTGGTATTTATCTAGATTCTTAGCATTTAAATATATGAAACTTTGAATCTTTAGTTTAGACTTCAGTTTGGGTTAGTTTCTTTATAATTTTTGTAATTTTTTTAAAAGAGAGAGAATATTGTCTTTTTAGTTTGTAAAATTTAATCTTTAATTGGATTTTGATTACTAGTCATTTTGTCATCAAAATAATAAATGAATCATTGTAATAGATGCATTTTTGGTGGAAAATGCCATCCATGTTGTTTCACATTGTAGGTGGAAAGTTATAATAAACCCAATGTGGAAACTTTTGAGCCTCAAATAAAAAATTGTTGAGTAAATAATGACATAAAGGAGGTTGGAGGAATCAAAGAATGGATGCCATTCAAGCCTTTCATTAGCCACTAGAAATGGGGCCACTTTTACTTTAGTGGCATGTGTTTTATGTTTTAGTTGTTTGGTGTGGTAGTTGCATTTATTTTTTTAGCATGTATGAAAATAAGAATAGATGTGTATCCATGTTCACTCGTATATGTGACTATTCCTAATGTAGTACCCTAATGTAAATATATAGTGGAAAAACAAAAACATAAAATGAAATTAACATCATGGTACTTGTAGAGGTTAAACAATTAGATGTGTTCCTATTCATACCTAGTTTTGTGGAAACCTTTGTAAAACCATTGAAGTCTATGCAGATGGTTCATGCTTGAGTTCCCACACTGAGTAGATTAGATGTGTTCCCTATAGTGAATGATTGATAAACAGATCATGTTGATCATTTTTGCACACATATCAAGCTTCTACCTAGTTTAAATAGATGAACAGGGTCTCAATTGATGAATGGACTAGGTGGCTATGAGTAGACTCAACATTGCAAGTGAAGGGATCTAGTCAGGTTTTCATGCTACCAAGCAGTTGTAGGAATAGATCTAGAAAAGGGCTAGGTTTAAACTTTTCCAACTTTTGGCTAAGTACAGAATTCATATTTCCTTTAGAAAAAGTGTTCCACATAAAGACCACAACAAATTTACAAGGCTTCATTATTTCAAAAGTTTTGTCGCATTTTATTTGGCTAAGTGTGGGAATTCTTTCAAGAATTGTGTTTCAAAATTTTTATTCAAGTGTCAAGAATTATTTTAGACATTTTGTCCAAAATAATTTCCTCAAAGACTCATTGTTTTGAAAAGGGTCCTTTTTAGAGGTTTTGAAGGGTACTTTTGAAGTCTTCAACACTTTTCCCAAAGGATATATCTTTGAGAAAGTGACCATTTACAGTTCCCCCAATGGGTACTTTTCTCGAGGAAATGGTCTAGTGCAAAAATTCTAAAGGATATATCTTGGGAAAATGGTCCACTTCAAGATTTTTGAAGGGCGCTTTTAAAATAAAGTATCCCAAACACTTTTTTTTAAGGGTGATTTCCTTTGCCAAAGGTCCAGTGTAACTTTATTGAAGCGCACTTTCTCCAATAAAGTGTCCTATACACTCTTCTCAAAGGGTACTTTTCTTAGAGAAAGGAACCAATGCAAGATTTTTTAAGGGAATTTCCAAAGGGCCATTCTAAGGACACAATTATTTTGGGAAAATTATTTTGGACCTTTCTTAGAGGTAGATTTCTTTTGGAGATTTTGTCCCAAATAAAAATACTAAGGTAGAATTATTTCAGACATTTTGTTTGAAAGAATTATTCAAAGTAAAGTGTCCTATGCACTTCTTCTAAAGGGTACTTTTCTTCAATGAAACAGTCCACTTCAAGGTTTCCAAAGGGTACATTTATTTTGTAATAGGCACTTTTAAAAAGTTTGAAGGGTCAGTTTCTCAGGCAAGTGTCCTTCACATTATCTCTAAAGTACCTTTCTACAGTGAGGTGGACCGAGTCAAAGTTTTGAAGGGCACTTTTCAGAGGGAAAAGGACCAAGACATGGATTATTTCAGATATTTTGTTTACAAGAATTTTTAAAGGTAAATACAAAGCAATAAATTTCCTTTAGAGGAAGTGGTTGAGACACAAAGCCTAAAATAATTATCCAACAAAAGGGTTCAAAATAAATAGCCCATAGAATGGTGATCCAGACAGGTGTGTGAACATCAAGTTCACACCCCAAAAAGTAACTATTTAAATTAAAATGTCCCAAGAATTAATTTGGTGCTACCAAGTGGTAAGATTATGGGAGTTTAAGTCTATATCTAATGGTGCACTAGAAAGGATAGAGTCAATGGGCCCAG
Organism: Torreya grandis; assembly: GCA_037957365.1. Classification (NCBI taxonomy): domain Eukaryota; kingdom Viridiplantae; phylum Streptophyta; class Pinopsida; order Cupressales; family Taxaceae; genus Torreya; species Torreya grandis. The sequence goes on along the minus strand of JARHVA010005598.1, from coordinate 549,972 downwards.
GTAGATCCAATAGTGTGTGATCAATCTTACATTAAAGATCAACAATGAGTGAGAGGTTAAAGGGTTAGAAAATCTCAAGGATGAATGGGTATGTGACAAGTGGCACAAGTGCATTTTATTAGAAGAAGATCAATGGTTCATGGGTATATGTGCTAAGCTAATCTAATAGTGTGAATTAAGGATCTGAGCTGGTTCTCGATGACCAATCAAAATAAAGGGGAGCTAAGTGACTTAAGTAGAGGTCAAAGAGTTAATTTTTGACCAAGTCAATCAAGCATGATGGAATAAATCTTTATAATGATTCAATTAAGCTAAGAATATATATTTTGGGATTATAAAGTGTTATTAGGAGCTTATAGAGGTAGACATGTAGACTACAATGGCCATCACCAAAGCTAGCTACATGAAAATGACCTTTCTCCCCCACTTGGGCATGCATCAACAAACTAGTCATGAGTATTTTTACATCAAGACAAAATGAAAGTGACTTGATCCCACCATTGTATCCACCATGGATCATCATGAAGAAGATATTTTAATGATGCAATAGACTAAAGTGACTTGGATCAATCAAGAAGGGTATGAGTGAGATTGATTCACAATGGTATTTATAAAAACCTTTCAAATGGGTTTGAATTAGTTTGATTCCCTTTTTGGAGTTCTAAAATCCCCTCTCTTTTTCATCCCTTCTACTATAAATGTAGCCTTTGAGCTATTATTTGGGATCCCTTAGGCTGGTATGACTAGACTCTGCCAAAATTATATTTTGACACCTCTTAGAATAGTGAATAAAGATTTTTATAATCATTTTGATAATTGATATTTAGTGTTTTGTGTTTGTTTAATATGCTTCTATGAATGTCATCTTACTTTTGCATGTCCAAACTCAACCTAGGTGCCAGGAATCCTCTTTGTAGGTCATATAATGTGTCTCAACATTAATCTCTCAAGGATATAGTGGATAGCCAAGCTTAAGTGTCTTTAACCAGACCTTATTTTCAATACTTCCTAATCTAAGTGCATCAAATAGACCTTTATATGAAATACTGTTGCATAGAAGGCAAAGTGAGCATTGCACTATTTTCATATTTCATTAGTGTGTTAAAGAGTTTAATCTTAAGAGTGGGTCTATTAAATTCTTAGTGCATCACCATAGCTTAGGATAGGTTTTCATTTTCTATAATTTTTTTGTTCCTTTTCACCCCAACTACCCTTAGATTTATAAGTAAAGGTCCAAATTATGAAAATCTAAGGAGCTAGCCTCATAAAAATTCTAGAGGACTAGTCTAGATATAGGCAACCCACAACCTTAGACCATTCCCATGTTAGTCTAGGTATGGGTCAAACTTGAATAAATATAAAATCTATTAGGTGTTGTCTGTATAGATAAAATTAATGGCATGTCTAATGGAACTAGGTCTAAAAGAAAAGGAATATTTTGGTGTGTCTTTCCTCTATCAACTTTTGGAAGCAAGCACATTAGCACCAATGGTGACTTCGAATCAAATTTTTTGGTTATAAACAAACTAGGTATGTCTCCATGAATTTTCTAATTGGTTTTTTTTGCATTTCATTTGATGTATGAGGTCAATATGAATAGATATGGTGAATATTCTTAATATCTACCTCCTTATTAGTAGCTCCAATATGGTCCTCATGATCCATATGAGTATTATTATCCCTATCAAAGCTATGAGAAGTCTTGTCAACTTTTTCATGATCCTTATCATCAAGGATATTGCCTTAACCCTTACTATGGATAGCAAGCCCATCATAATACTACTCCTCATCAACCCTATCATGAGCCATCCATACCAGAACTTAAGCAAACTCTAATAAGCCTTGAAAATCATGCACTAGAGTTGATATCATAGATATGTTATGGCCTAGATGTCCCTACTCACCTAATTCATCATGTGAGAGAGTCATTATAACAAATAAAATCAAAATAAACACATGTTAAGAGAGCAAATCAGAACAATCTCATAGGTGAGATAATGGATGTAGGTGGTTACATTTAAAGCATTGAGGACAATCGAAAAGGCCTTGAGTAATAGTAGGTCCAACCTCACCAACCTTTTGTCCCTACATATACACCACCTGATCCTTATTATGTGCCATCTATTCCTCCTCAAGAGACCATTCTAGGTGTTCCTTTGAATGTTCCAAGTTTTTCATATGTTCCTCAGACCATTCCTTCTTGTAAATCTATCCAAAGGAGCTATCAAAGAAATGAAGAGCTTGTTATGGAATAACCTATTGTTTGGGTCCAAGACTCCATCCTTCTTCAAGAACTCCTTATGAATTCATTCAAGGTTCCAAACTAGAATCAAGTGGTGAAGTCATGCAGTGGACAAAGTAAGGTAGATTTAGAATTGAGAGCCCAAGATAAAGAAGGATATGAACCTATAAAAACCTCCCTTATCCCTCTTTAAGATCCTTCTTGTGTTCTTGACCACCTTAAAGAAGGTCTATTTCAAGAGAATATAGCAAAACAAATCAAAGAGTTAGAGCTAAAAATAAGGAAAGAAGAGTAGAACCAAGACCAAAGTGTCAAAGTAGAGACCCTACCTTTCCCATCATGGAGCCAAGTCATGAAGTCAAGTAAATATAGGGTCATTCAACCCCCATCCCTCCCTTCTCAAGAACCTAGGTCATTTCTATCTTGGAAATCCATTCAAAGCAATGGGTAAAAGAAAGAAGAGGTGGTGATTATTGAAGTTAGATAAGATACCTTGCAACCTCCACTCCTTTCCCCTCAAAATCCTAGAGCCTTTTGTTCATGGAGAGCCATTCAAGAGGCAAACAAGAAGGAGGGGGTGATGAAGGTGATCCAAAAATATTAATTTCAAGAGCAAAATCAAGTACCTATGGTAGCTTCTTCAGACCTTTCTCACCTTTTTGAGGATTTTCAAGGATTTATTATGCCACTCCTTGAGAAAGAGCCTCTCTTGTATGAGGTAAATCAAGAAGATGTGCCTAAATAAGAAGGAACTGAAGATGACTTGGGTGACCAGGAAGAAAAAATCATTATTAGGACACCTCTTATCAAAGACAAGCATGCTTCAATTTCCCATGATGATGCAAAGATGGAATGAGTACAAAAAAAGATGAGGTACGAGCTAAAATATAAGTGCATGAGGAAGAAGTTGTTGATGTTCAAGGGAAAGATGTCCTAGTTGGATAAGTTTATGATTTTCTCCATGATTTCCTTGATAACACAAAATCTACCATTCATCATGAAGAATAAGAGCTTACAAGAGAAGAACAAGCTGAAATTCAGAGCATACTTAGACATTAGCTTGATATTGAAAATGAAGCAATTCATGTTTTTGTTTAAGAAGCTGATATGCTTGCTTCTAATTTTTAATTTGAAAATGCTCCAATTGAACTATAGCTTCATGAGAACAAATATTTTTATTTGTTTGATATATTACATTCAAGTTTCTCTTTAATTGAATGGGGTCCATTACAAGATAAGAGTACTATCATCAAGCAAGAGGTAATTATTCTCTCAGTAGATGACATTTTTAACCTTTTCAAACATGGTTATCAAATTTTATCTCCAAATTTAGACATCTATCTACTATTGGAAGTTAAGGAGCTCAAATGGCCTCAAGAAATCATAAGGTTAGGTCCATCTCCCTTAGAGGTCAACCTCATAGATATGTCAAAGGAGACACATCAAGATGATCTATATGTTCATGATCAACAATTCAAGAATGAGGAAGAACTAAATTTGATCCTACAAAGTCCATAAATTTAAGAGTATGATTGGGTTTTAGACCCTAGTTTATAATTTATGCACCTAAAATTTGCAGTAGAGGAACCAATTATTTCTCTCAAGAAGACATAAGTATCCAATTACTCATAGTTGTAGAAGGGAGATATCAAGAAAAATAAAGTATGCTTCAAAGATCAAAGGTGCACAAAATAGTTTCCCATTTGACCCAAGTGTAAAATACTTGTATATTTTAGCCATGTACATGTTAGATTAATTTTCATGCTTCCCTCTAAGTGTTATTTCTAGCACATTTATTTGTTGTCCCTAGTTTAGGTTAGTTTCCTTTTAATAAGTGCCTTAAGCATTCTATTATGTTTTGTTCCTTTTGGTCTTTGTTTTGTTTCAATAGTTTATAGTAGGATCGACACTAGGTCAATATGTTGGATCCAACTAAAGACTCTATACCTAATAAACTAGACTAGGAACATGATTTGGGTTCTTTTACATAAGCAGGCATGTAACCCCTACTAAGTTACTAGAATTATTGGCCATTTTAGCCCACATATCAAACTTATATCTAGTTTAAATATATGAATAGGTTCCTAATTGATGAATGGATCAGGTGGCTATGAGTAGGCTTAACATTACAAGTGAAGTGATCCAGGCAAGTTTTCATGGTACCAAGCAGTTGTAGGAACAGATCTAGAAAAGGGCTAGGTTTGTACTTTTCCAAATTTTGGCTTGATATAGAAATAAAATTTCCTTCAAAGGAAGTGTTCCACACAAAGACCATAATAAATGTATAAGGCTTCATTCTTTTGAGAGTTTTGTCCCATTTTATTTGGCTGTGGGAATTCTTTCAAGAGTTATATTTTGAACTTTTTATTTAAGTGTTGGGGATTTTTTGGACATTTTGTCTGAAACAATTTCCCTGAATGGTCATTTTTTCAAAGAGGGTCCTTTTCATAAGTTTTGAAGGGTAATTTTGAAGTCTTCAATATTTTCTCAAATGAGCTATCTTTGATAAGGTGATCCTTTCTAATTTCCCTGAAGGGTACTTTTCTCGGGGAAATGATCCAATGCAAAAAATCTAAAGGATGTATCTCAAGAAAATGGTCCACTACAAGATTTTTGAAGGGTAATTTTAAAATAAAGTGTCCCAAACACTTTTTCTTAAGGGTGATTTCCTTCACCAAAGGTCTAGTGTAACTTTCTCAAAGGGCACTTTTTCCAATAAAGTGTGTTATATGCTCTTCCCAAAGGGTACTTTTCTCAGAGAAAGGGACCAATGAAATAGTTTTGAAGGTCATTTACAAAGGGTTGAAAGGCCATTCTAAGGACATAATTCCTTTGGGAAAATTGTTTGAGACCTTTCCTGGATGTAGATTTCTTTAAAACTTTTGTCCTGAAGAAAAAGACTAAGGTAGAATTCTTTCGAACATTTTGTCCAAAATAATTTTTCAAAGCAAAGTGTCCTATACACTTCGTCAAAAGAGTACTTTGCTTTAGCAAAATAGTCTACTTCATGGTTTCTTAAGGGTACTTTTCTTTTGGAAAGGGTACTTTTCAAAAGTTTGAAGGGTAAATTTCTCAGGAAAGTGTCCTCCACATTTTCTTTGAAGGACCTTTCTACAATGAGGTGGACCAAGTCAAAGTTTTGAAGGGCACTTTGCAGAGGGCAAAGGACCAAAACACGGATTCTTTTAGAAATTTTGTTTACAAGATTTGTTTAAGGCAAAGACAAAGCAAGTAATTTCTTTTGGAGGAAGTGGTTGAGACACAAAGCTCGAAAGAATTATATAATTAAAGGGTCCAAAAGAAATAACTTACAAAATGGTGATCCAAATAGGTATACAAATGTCAAGTTCAAGCCCTAGAAAGTAAATGTTTAAATTCAAATGTCCCAAGGATTAATGCAGTACTACCAAATGGTAAGATCATTAGAGCTTAAGCCTAAATCTAACAAAATGTAGGCAAGGATAGAGTCAGTGGGCCCAAGCAAATCCAATGATGTGTGATCAATCTTATGTTAAAGATCAACAATGAGTGAGAGGTCAAATGGTTAGCAAATATCAAGGATGAATAGGTGTATGACAAGTGGCACAAGCACATTTGATTAAAAAAATATTTATAGCTCATGGGTATTCATGCACAGGCCAATCTAATAGTGCAAATTAATGATTTGATTTGGTTCTCAATGACCAATCAGAACAAAGGGGAGCCAAGTGACATAGGTAAAGGTTGAGTCAAATTTTCACCAAGGCAGTTAAACATGATGGACCTGATCTCAAGCATGATTCAGTTGAGCTAAGAATAGATATTTTAGGATTGAACGATGTTGTTAGAAGCATATAGAGGTAGACATGTAGACTTTAATAGCCATTAACAAATCTAGCTACATGAAAATGACCTTTTTCCCCACTTGGGTACACATCAATAAAATAGTCATGAGCAATTTTTCATCAAGACAAAATGAAAGCAACTTGATCCCACCATTGTAGCTACCATGAAGCATCATGGAGAAGATATTGTAATGATGCAATGAATTAGAGTGACCTAGATCAATCACAAAGGGTTTGAGTGAGCTTGATTCATGGTGGTAGTTGTAACATCTTTTCAAATGGGTTTGAACTGGTTTGATTCCCTTTTTATAGTGCCAAAATCCCCTCTCTCTTACCTGCTTTTTGTTATAAATGTAGCCTTCAAGCTATTATTTGGGATCCCTCAGGTTGGTATGATTAGACTCTACCAAAATTATATTTTGATTCCTTTTAGAGTAGTGAATAGAGATTTTTGCAATCATTTTACTAATCAATATTTAGTATTTTATGTTTATGTAATATGCATCTATGAATTTCATCATCCTTTTGCATGTCAAAACTCAACTTAGGTGCTATAAATAGTCTTTACAATGCGTATAATGTGTCTCAGCATTGATCTCTCAAGGATATAGTGGATAGCTAAGCTTAAGTGTCTTTAACCAAACCTTATTTTCACTACTCCCTAATCTGAGTGCATCAAATAGACCTCTATACAAAATACTATTGCATAGAAGGCATAGTGATCATTGCATTATTTTCATATTTCATTAGTGTATTAAAGATTTTAAGCCTAAGAATGGGTCTATTAAATTCTTGGTGCATTACCACAGCTTAGGATAGGTTTTCATTTTTGGCAATCTTCTTATCCCTTTTCACCCTACCCAGTCTTAGATTTATAAGTAAAGGTCTAAATTATAAAAATATGAGGAACTAGCCTCATAAAAAATCCTAGAGGTCTGGTCCAGATATAGGCAACCCACAGCCTTAGACCATTCCCATGTTAGTCTAAGTATGGGTCAGAATTGAACAAATTTGACCTTTATTGAGTGTTATTTGGATAGCTAACAAATGGTTCATGTACATGTTCCCACACTAGTTAGGTTAGATGTGTTCCCGATAGTGCATGGTTGATAAGAAGTTGATGTGTTCCTTCTACCATCATTCAAGTTGTGTGCCAAGATCAAGAGTGAGTAGTGGCAAGCAAGCTATAGAATAAATGTGAAAATTTTTTGCTACCATGTAAACACTAAAGGGTGGAATGTTAGCAAAATTAGTGTTCACATATTATTTGGTGATTTAATGTATGATAAATTTAGTATTTACATTGTTATTTATTTACCATGTGGTAAATACTATTAGGTCATTATTTGTAAATTATTATATTTTTAATATGGTAATATAGTTATTTGGTTGGTTAGTCGTATATATTTTTATAATGATAATATATCATGAATATATTATACGTTTGGGTTGGTGAGATATTTGAGGGATATGATGTACCTTATTTAGAGGAAAGACATGTCCTATAGATTTGTATGTCATGAAGGATTTTATAATAGAGAATATAGTAAAATATAATATTATATTATGTGTTTGAATATTATCCTATGTACTCTCTGTGTGTTCACCTCTAATATGCATTACATAACTTAAATATTTGTTTTAATCTCTTACAAAAGTTAACAACAATCAAGTCCAGCCTAAAAAATTGGTAATATTGAGCAATTTAATCACCTCAACCATACCAAAAATTGAACCAACTACTACATTAGATTGGCTCAATATAGTCTATAAAATTTCAACTAATTTTTCTATATTAGGGATAGATTTCATAGCATATGCATCGTAGGTATGTCTCATGATAAATTTATGTATAAAAATGGTACCTATGTATAAAATTCTGCCAAAAATGTATATCTAAATCATATACATATGAAATTTGGCCTATTTAAAGCTAGGTAAGATTGGATAACATGCTTCAAAATCATGCCCCCGCTATAATCTAAAACTAAAAAGTCATAAAAGTTCCAATGTGGAGAACATGTTTTCAAAACATGCCCCCACTATAATCTAGAGATGTTGAATACTGATTAAGTGTGGAGAGCATGTTTCCAAAACATTCCCCCACTAAATATAAAGTTATGAATGTGTGGAAGTTGTGCATATATGATATTCCCCCCTTTTAGGTGATGGAAGATAAAAACTGGTAGTTACCTCACCTCAAAAGCATAAAATAACTACATAACTTTGAATGAACCATGTAGCATATAGGAGAACATCTAGGTAAATGTATCATTTAAGTGCATAGAATGTGATCACATTAAGGCCTAAGATGCATGATAAATATCATGTAAAAATATAGATAGTAATAGTATAAACTCAACAAGCAACCAAGCACACACATAAGATCACTTAAAAGTAAGCCAACAAATAATGGTCCAAGGAGACTACAAGTAAGGGGCATGTTCAAATTCCACACAATTGAATGGACATGACTTATTCAAATGTCCATAAATTAACAAATGACATACTCAAATGTTATCATACAATAAGTAATGACATATTCAAATGTCAAATAAACAAACAAAGGCATAGGGGATGTAAAAAATTCAGCTTATTCAAATGCTTAAACAAGCAAGACAATAGAAAGGTAATACACTCAAGGAAGTGCATAAGCAATGAACATAAACATATCATACTAGCCCATGGATATAATTGGTTAACAAAAAATGTCAAGTACATATCACATAAAATACACTATAAAAGATATAAGCATGGATAAAGGCATGTGTAAGTACATATTAGATCAAACATGATAATGTAAAGTGACCATAGAAGGATATAACCTAGATGTGTGATGATCAAATAAGGTGGATGCCCCAAACATCTTGGTGATGTGAGAAGAGGGAAGCCCCAACATCCATAAGTGCATAGATCATGTATTTATGTATGTATGTATCATACTCAAATATAAGTGTGAAACACGTGTATGTAGAGGTAACTAATATGTTATCCATCAACATGGAACTAATACATAGATGCCAAGCAACCAATGGAATATGTAGATGCCAAAAATATTTTTTTATTATTTTCATATTTTTAGAATCTAATAAGAAAATACTATTTTATGATCGCATCCAAAAGATGGTCATAGATATCTCTCCACTATGAACCTAGTGTAATAAATTGGTGATGTTGTTGAGGAGCATACATAGGTATGATATCTATCACTATAGTATTTTTGATGCTCTACATATCTAAAATAGGAATCTATCATTGTGATGTAGAAAGGGTAGGAAAAGAGGTTTATGGAACCCATTATTGAGTGTTTTGTGATTTCTTTGGAATAGCAATAATAAAAACATGTGTATGTGCTATGGATATTTGAATCTGGTACATAGTTGATAATGACTCCATGGAATCCATTGTATATCTCTAATGTAAAGTTTTTTCAAGTAATGGTTGCCTAGTAAAGGGGATTGCTTATGCTTACCCTTTTATGATGGATTAGCCTTATTAGGCTTAATAATTAACTACCTAGATATAAATTTATCTTGCTAAAGAGGATGCTCATATAAAACTCTAAAAACTATAACTACCTAATTGGCATTAATGTATTTAACACACCCATGCACTGTAGAAGGTGCTTCTCAAAGTGTATGTATCCAAGGTCATCCCAATAACATATCCAAGACACATGTGGAAGGTATAACTAAAAATGTATAAACCACATTTGTAGGATGTGCCTATAAAGGTAAGTCAATCTCTCCAAGAACCTATTTTGAGATCCCATCAAAATCTCTAACACATCTGGTAGAAGGATGTAAATCATTATTTATATAACCCAAATTTGTGAGTAATTTCATGGTACAAAAAAATTTCACTTGCACCATTATCAATCATAACACTATGTATAGGTTATTTATCAAGGTATGTTTGAATGAATAAAGAATGAAGATTTGATTCATTATCCTTAATCTCACTATCATCAACGATAATAGGTCTCTAAATCATATAAGGTATATGTTTTGTGTAGGTACCAATAATCTCATCTAGTGGGTCATCATAGTGTGATGTAAGAGGATGTCCATTATATATCATTTACACTTTTACATCCTTATTACAATGGTCTTGCAAAGGATTGTTAAATATTTTATGTTTTTGGTGATCCCCAGGTTATGAACCTGATTCCTTTGGAGAATCATAAAATGCAACCTTTAGTCATTGATAAGATCTTAGATCTTATGCTTCAAGGTAAAACATTTATTTATATAATGCCCTGGGCCTTGGTGATAGTTACAATAAAAATTAGCATCATACCCTTTCGATAGAGGTCTAGTCATATTAACTTCTATTGGATGATGGAGAGATATAATATGACACTCTACTAATCATAGGAGTAATGAATCAAGAGACTTAGTTAAGCATGTAAATTGTCTCTATGGTACATTAGATAAGATAACTCGATTAGGATACAGTGAAATTATATTAACCATGGTGGTTGTTTCCTTTTTATACTCAGGAGGTTTTACCTTATTTCTTTGTTTAATTATAAACTTGGTATTAGATGTAGATGTATACAATGTGTTTACTACATACTTAAGCTTATTCAATGAAATAAACTTCATTTCATAGTCCTGAACAACATGACATAAGTTATAAAAAGATTTAAACTTTCTAAAACTAATGGACTCATGTAAAGGAACATGAAAACTTTGTTTGAGTATGTCTTGAAGTTATTTTTCTACCATATGATTGATCATTTTATCCAACATTATCTTGTACCTCAAGACATATTCATTGATAGGTTCATTGGTTGCTTGTTTGAGTTTTGTAATTTGTGCATAGGAAACCTTTTTGTAAATATTAATGGAAAAGTGTGCCAAAAATTGATCTACAAGAGGTTTGAATGCTTTCATAGATTGGAGAGGTAGATCATAGAATCATATAGTCCTTAAGGCACCTTAGAAATAATTTGGTTAAAAGTTAATCATTGGAGGCATAATCAAGGCATGTTGTATAGAAGGATCAAATATGTTACTTGGGATCACCGGTGGACTTTAAATCCTTTTCTTCAATGTTTGTAACCCTGTCCTTCAAGTTTTTCATAACTTTAAGGAGTGTTTTAACTATACACCCATTAGATTGAAATTCTAAATTTGGGTAGTCACTAAGGGATAGGTAAGCATGGTTTTAGTAGTAATAGGCATTGAAACTAGTATTTGAGTTGAAACAATTGGTAATTCCATGGTAGATGTAGTAATATTAGTTTTAGGAAACAAAGGTTTGAAGACATATATCGTGTCTCCTCTAGAATTATGAAGTGGTAATGTGCTCAAGGGGAGCGTTGTTGGTATATGGGGATGACCCGTAACTCTAATAAAACGATCAATAGATGGCCATGCATGTTCATCTATGATTTTTTGCATTTTTAATTTTTAATATGATTCTTAAGATTTCATAAAGATCTTTAGGGTTTTGATGAATATGGTCATGAAATAAGGTGATTGATTTCACTTGCTCATGATCTATTTGCTCATGGTCATCAGTTTCATTAGACTCATGGTTTTTATTATTAGGATCTTCTTCTATTGTAACCTCATCAGTATGATTCTTATTCTCAACATGAGTATCATCATGGACCATAGGATTAGGTTCTTCATTGCTTTGAGACATATTAGTTGCTAAGAGGGGGAGTTTAATGTGTTCAATAGGCACACCTCCCAATTAGGGTTATGCCTAGGTTAAAATCAAAATAATATAAGAAAGAAATGAAAAATTACATCAATCTAAAACCTTATTTGACTAAAAACCATAGGAGTCATAAAAATTTACATTCACATGAATTAAATTCACTAAATTTTTAACCCTTAATTGGATGTGGATCCTAGTTTGGAATATTTAAGGTTAAAAACAAAGAAATGAATAATCACAAGGGTGATAAATAGATATATAGTTGGTCAATTGATTTCAAAACTTGTATAAAACATATAATGAATTTATCATGTTGAGATATGTTAAAAATAGGAAATATAACTATGTTAGGTATTGAAATGATAATGAAAATAAGATACTTAGTTGGTTTTGATGCTAATATAGATCTAGATTTGAAACAAGTAGGAAGAAAATAAAATAATGTTCTGGAATAGTCACCAGATTCTAGATTAAATGACCTTGTAGTCATAGATACTTGTACTAGACTAGAATGGTTACATTGATGTTACTATTAGTATCAAACATAGATGTCTAGTATAAAATACCTACTGAAACTAGATATGTCTACCTAGATGCTTCTAGGTTCATCATCACCTTTACTCTATTGCATTTACATCTAGGTCATGGAATTTCACTCCTTGCCAAATTATCAAAACCCTAGTTCTTCATCTTCATAGTGGATATAGGGAAATGGGTTAGTGGGCACACGGTGTTGAGCTACCCCAAATACCCCTCTATTAATGAGTGTTTTTGACATATAAAATACTTTGAATAGGGTCATAGACTTATTTATTTCTCCCATATGTGTTTGTATGTGTGTGAATCATGCAATGTGTGATAAGCAAGTACAATAGTGACCTAGCTTGTAACTTGAAAAATATAGCTCTTGGGTTGTTCCTTTATTAATTCAGCCTTATATATGTGGTATTTCTATGATTTACATGAAAATAAGAGAAAATATGGAATCCTTTCTCACTTGAATGCTTGATTGAGTGTTTTTGATAAGTTGCCTTGGTCTCTTTAGGTCTTTTCTAGATAAGTTTAGAATGAGGAGTAATTATGCATATATACCACTCTTATCAAGAGAATATCTCACATAATATTACTTATTCTAACCATTAGGATACATTTCATTTATAAATCATATGAATTTAGTGCACTAGACACTCATGTCATAATAGGACACCTTCATCGACATAGGTGTCTTTTTTGGATACAAGTGTCTAGGGAGCAAGAAAATAGGTATAGGATCAAAATTTGAAGAGGCATAAGATGATTAGGTTTTAAGGAAAGATAGAAGCCCTAGGTCATCAACATAAGATTGGTCAAACTAAGAGATAGTACAAGGGGTAGAAGAGAGAGTAGATGCAAGACTTGTAAAAGTAGGAAATGTCTATAACTAAGAGGAATAGCCAAGGTCTAAGTTCACCAAGTGTATAAGAATAAGGTGCTACATAATTCATAAATAGCATCTATAATTTTGACATATTTACACCCCTTGGACCTTTGTCTTATTTTTTGTGACATCTTAATGTCCCTTGTATGAAAACCTTGGCCTTATATGTGATATTTTATGATTTTGAGTGGATTAATCTAGGATTGCCTATTGAACATTTTTAGCTTACTAAGAATTCTAGTTTGTAGGTGGCATGATCCATATCACGCACCTACCCTTTATGTGTGGTGCATGATTTAAATCATGTACCTATTTATTATGTATGCTTATTTATTAATTATATTAGTTATGATTATTATTTTGTGCCTAATTAATACATCAATATTAACATGACACTTATATACCCTACATTACATATGTTAAATAATGCCTTAATGACATATTCATTTCTAAATGATGTATACTACACATGTTGGCATGGTTATATATGATCACATCTATATACATGACATGATATAATTTAACTCTTCTTTTGAGATTAGTGACTTAGAGGCTACATCCCTTACTTCAAATGGGGAATATTAGTGGGATTTTCATCGAGACACAAGCCTTCATAAATAGAAAAAATATACTTTGGGTATAAAATATAGATTTTAGATATTTAAAGTGGTTCAAATATGTGACATGTATTTACACATTGGTACAGATTATAGGGGCATATACCATGCATATGCAATCACTTTATAGAGACATGAATTATATATTCATGTTAACTTGAGTACATATGACATGTAGGTGCATGTGATTTATAATAATAGACAATACAAGTTTCACATGAATATACATTTGAGATACAGGTTCTCAAATTTATCATACAAATGCATAACTTTCTACAAATTTAGTGAGGCATGATACTAGTTCATGTATGCATTCTTTATGAAATTTTATAATTGGCACAGATTTAGTAATAAATGGTATTTTTTCATGCACATTTACATTATCCACTTGAGCACTACAATAGTTATTTTTAAAAAATGCTTCAATGATATTAGAACTAATCCACATCATGAGGGTTGGGGCATTTATCTTCCCAACCCAAGGTCTTTCATAGTTACACAAATTTTAGGCTCAGTTACCCCAACTCTCCATGTGCTTCAATAAAGAATCACAATTCTCCAATGTTTTAACAAGGAAGCATCATCTCCAACAAGTTAAAAGGAAACAAGGTTTACTCACATAAACATTTAGTCCTTAATTTCTCTTAAATTGTTTTCAATTTTATATTTTATATTTCGTATTTTACATATGGAAATTGACTACTACATTTTCATCATAGATTTTCATGCATCAAAACTATACATTGGAGCCACATTTCAAAGACAAATTGTGTTATACACACTTAGGTATAATTTATAATTTAAATCTAGTTTATATATTACATTTTAATATCAAAATAAAATGAGAGAATTTATATATATTACAATATGGTAATAAACACTTGACAATGTCACTTTTGACCTACCTTCACCATTTTTGATATGTGCACACATATATGCATATTATTCACCATTATCTCACATCCACATGTTTTTTTATGAGTTAAAACCTCATTGTTAATCACCTACATGAATGTCTTAGTTTATGTTAAACTAGTTAAATAAATTACTCAGACATCTCAAAATCATCAGATCCACATTATTGTATCATAAACATTAAGTTTATGCTCACACAGTTTCATCGATGATAATGTCCTTAGGGTGACATTATTGTCCCACACCAGTCAATGGTTATTTTTCAAAATCAAATCACTCTTATGGGTTATCCCATTTTCCTAGAGTGTTTGTGGCATGATAAAATACCTAAATGGACCAATATAAATACAAATCTAATTCATACTTTTACTCACTTAGCACATGTCTATCAATCATCTAAATAATATTGCACATTGATAAAATCTACTATATTCTTCCCAATTAAAAATTAGTCATTATAATTAGTCATCAACCATGTATGAATCACATTAATCCAAGTCAAGGGTGAATATTATAAAGTATTGAATACCAAATTTTATGTGTATTCATATATCAAAGGAGCACAATTACGCATTCACATTAAGGGTAAGAACTACTTGTGGTTTGAATTCCCTCTTTAGAGAATTAGATATATAGGTAGCAGATGATCATCAACGGGGGTGATTGGGCTCAACTTAACCCATTACACTTCTAAAGTTTTTAAGGTTTCTACCCTTCATAAGTGAACCTAGGGTTTCAAAGAGAAGGATACTAATTTATATATTTTCACACACAGTCAAATGTCAATATCATATATACAGAGCTATCACAAGTAGGAGCAATAAAGTGTATGGTCATAGAGCTTCAAAACAACCCAAGACAATAATGTCCACCTTAGTCAGTAATGGTAATGGACTTATCCCTAGTTGACATTAGTGGCCATGTGTATATAGGTAATAAATTAGAGATTAGATCAACTCTCAAGCCTACATCCAACCCCTTTCCATTGTCAAAAGTCATTCATAGTTAGTTAAAATTATAAAATCTATGTATATTGATATTTTTAATACTTACTATATTTATCACATGCCACTTAGACACTTTTTTTATCACTTTCATGTCAAAATTACAAAATGGAATGACATTACAAATACACATACTTGTCTAAATTCATCTGTTCATCTAACATATGAATTTATGTAACTTTTAGACATCTCTAGGTGGGATAATTCATCATATTGGATCTATTTAATTATCATTCTAGTCAATTCTTTTTCTCTAATCAATTCACTAGTTCACCTTTGATGGTCAATAAATACAATTGATTCCCCTTCTCTAAATCATTCTTATAATCAAATTCCCCACATTGTATTAATTAAATTGATCTTATATTAATTAATTAATCATTTTCCTAATTATAATTCTATGAAAATAGATTATAATTTCCTTTCAATTATTAATTCCTTGTTTTCCTTCCAAAAGGCATCTTCATTCAATAAAGAGTCTTGATATCCTATGGAATATTTTTTTGTGAGCCAAGATAATTACTACATGAATTAATATGCAAGATTATTCTCCACCCTTAATATTGGAGACAATATTAAGGGCCCATAATGAATCTTTTGAGATTTTTTTTTAGTATTATTAACCCTTCATCTTAGAAACAAGATGAAGGGACCATAATAACTCTCATAAAAATATCATGAGGAGAATAATCCACCCTTCATCTTAGAAACAAGATTAAGGGCTCATATTAAGCCTTCTTTGATATTTTCAAGAGCCATTCTCCACCCTTCATCTTGGACAAGGTGAAGGGATCACATTAACAATCCATGTGTTGATCCATATGCATTGTTGAGGACTCATTTGTAACCATTAATTTTAGAAGTAAGATGAAGGGTCCTCATTGATCTTAATTTTTTATAAATAAACATATTCTCTATGTTATTTTCATGCTCAAGATTCAAATTGAAACCCTGCCATTTTATCATGGTAACTTGTTCACCAAAGGTCATGCTTGTCACCTAAAATTCTCAAATATTCAAGGAGAGATGGTCCATTTTAGGACATTAACATTGATAAATATTGATTGAAGATACATCTAAGATAGATCATACACAAAGATAAGGTTTCCAATGAAGGTTTACATTGCATTGGTTTAATCTTAGCATTGTTAGCTTAATCTTTGTATACTCACAAAGACTTAGGTGTAGATCATTAGTTCTTAATGTTTCATTTGATCATTTAAAATTATTGAATGAATAGAACTAATGAGATACATATAATAAGTCTAGTGGGACTAACAACACATACCTTTCTTTTGATCATCTTTAATAATCTTCTTTTGTCAAAAATATGATTATTTTGACTCCTTTATGTTCATTTTTCTTGTTATCTTTCACCTTTATGTATTGGCAAATTTGATTCTTGAAAATAGTGAAAACATCACTATTTTTATATTAATCAGTAAAAATACTTTATAATCAATGAATTCATTGATGTGTTCTATATTTTATTTTATATAATTTTATGTGCAGGTTTCACAATCAGCAAAATCATATACAAATTGAAAAAATCAACAAGGAAATTGATGAAATCAACTACCAAATTACCAAAATAACTTTGGAAATAACAAGATTATTTTCCTTATAATTAAAAAAATTGTCATAATTTCAATGAAATTGGCTTACATTTCAGTGAAATCACTCTGTGAATAAGTGAAAATGCCCCTGTTCACTAGTTTTCTTCCTTGTTCTGAACTTTGTTCAAATTTTATATTTAGAAAAAATGATTTCCATTTCAGTGAAATCATCAGGCTATTCGGTGAATTAACCTCTATGTTTTGTTTTATGTTTTGTTCTGTTTTCTGTATAGGTCTCATTTTTGAGGAAATCATCTACATATCAATGAAATTGTTAAGAAGTTGATAAAATCATTCTTAGGTTTGATTTTATGTTAATAGGTGAATTTGAATTATTTTCAAAGATATTACTTTAATATCAACAAGATTGGCCTGCTAATAGATGAATTCACCTTATGTCTATGTTTTTTTTGTGTTTTGTTCTATTTTGTTATAAGTTTTTAAAAATAATAAATTAGTCTTGATAAATGATGAATTTGTATGCAATCAAAAATGCATCATGTCTATAAATCAATCCTAGCTCGAAGAAGATAGAGCATACCTACACTTCCAATTTGGAATACATTTATTAATCAATAGCATGACCAATATGGAGATCCATTAGACCTGATTATGGGATCACTTGTCATAATACACCATGCTAGGAAGGGTTCCAAAGCCTACAATCTAACACAATCATGCAACAACCCTAAAAGTGTCCTAAGTTTAATGTTCACTCTATTAAACAAGAAATTAATTGTATTCTAGTGCACACCAAAACTTGTGGCATAAAATGGGGTTTAGAATCAAAATAAACTAAACTAAAATTGCATAGAAGACATACTCACATCAACATATATAAAATCATAATGCATGGGAGATAAGTACAACTACATTATCTATCTATCCTTATAGAGGAGAAATAGAGTTAGGAATACTTACCTTTGAAGACAAACTATCTGAGCCTCAATCTCTCCCTTGGCCAAGGTGATTCTTAAGATATTTTTGTGGTATTTAAGGATAACAAATACAAATCATATCTAGGCTACATAACCTATATATGGATCCAAAAGACTTATCCATAAGACAAGATTTATATCTCCAAAGAAAGTATGGAACCCTAAGCTTTATTCCTCAATTATAATGGTCAATAAACAAATTTTCATTCTCACTTATTCTTCTTCACTTTTCTATTCTCAAATGGTTATAAATGAACTTGTATATATAGATTTATCTTGCCTTAAATCTTTCAAAATATGTCAGTTGTATGGGGTTGACCCAATCAACCTTGTATATTTTAGGAGATAATTCAGTAGGTCTTAAGATAAAGGGATAACAAAACTCTCAATTGAAAATATCCAGAAATAATTTAGGGTCGACCCTATACAGTAATCAAAATCTAAAAACTATATAGGGTCGACCAAGTATACCTAATACAATCAATTGGTGAAAGGGGATCAAGGAAAGAAAAAGAAGGATAATAATATGACAAATGTTTGAAATGGGTAAGACTGAGAAAAATAATCTTAGGGTAAATTATTTTAGGAGACAAGTGTGTAGATGACAAGTGGAAAAAGGGACAACAATCTTATGAAGCACCAATGGTTTGCCCACCCCTTTCCAGTACACCCCTTAAGGTGTGCACTCAGAGAGATTGAGACTCGATGGGTTCTTACAAGATATAAAGTATCATTAAGTGATAAAATTTTGAAAATATTATGTGTATACATATGCCCCAATCGAATCTCATCATGTGTCATGTAAGTGCAACATAGGATGGTGCTTCTGGAAATAGAACATGACAACACACAATGTTGATGCTAAGTAAAGTGTAGTAAGTAGTAAATAAAACAAATGTAAGGACAATAATGAAAAACATATACATTTACTTAGCCTAATGTTTTAGATAAAGAAGTATACTATAAGAGATATGAAGGTGTCTAATGTGAAGAACACTAGGCAAACCTATAGAAGTTAGTGCAAAAATAGCCAAAAATTGATATTTTTGGAAGATAGGCATATGATAGTGGTTAGGAAAGACAAAAAATTTAGGAAAATTGGAAAATTAGAATTTTTAAGGAAAGGTTTAGAATATTGAAGGCAAATAAATGACAAAATGATGGAAAATCAAATGACAAATGATGGAAAATGAATGACAAATGATTGGCAAATGAATGACAAATGATAGGAAATAAATGATAAATGATTGGAAAGCATGTAGAACATAAATGGAAAAAATTAATGTAGAACATACTAAATCATGTTGTGAAGCAAGTAAAATATAAATATCAAAAAATAATGTAAAACATACTAAATCACATTGGGAAGCATGTAAAACATAAATGACAAATGAAATATCAATGCAAGAAAGTGAAAAGTAAATTCATGTAAGATAGGAAAAAATAAAAACATGAAAGACTGAAAATGAAATGTAATTGAAGATGTGAGACAAGCATTAAGAATATATACATAAAAATAAACATGTAATAATGATAAATTTCATATGGAAGATAAGTGAAGTCCAAAAAAATCAAACAAGAAAAAGATGGAGAAATCAAAATCAAAATCTCTAAAGGATGAAAACTCCAAACTTAATGTTTGTTCTATGATACAATGTAATAAAACACAACCACCTAATATCATGACTGGTATTATAATGAGATGGTGTGGTAAATAAATGGTGTAAGGTTGTAATCTATGGTTTCTCAAACATGTAGTTTTGCTCTAAGGATAGATATAATTGAAACAAAGTAGTGCTAGCATGTTTTTAAGAGGTGAAGAAGAAGGAAGTATAAAATAAAGGAAAATAGATTTATAATCACAATTTGCCTATCAAGGGGGGAAATTAAATGGGTGGACGGGAGAATGAAGTAAAATCCAAGGTAGAGGAAATTTTTATCTAAGTCAAGACACTCAAATTAGGTTTGTCAAAACAAGAGGACTTTCAACCTTAAGGATTCTAAATAACTTGTCTTAGCTACATAAATCTTAGGTCATCAAATGTATTATATAGATCATCCCATGAAATCTATATGCATGAAAATTAAAATGGACCTAACTTCCTATAATGTTCTCCCCATTCTTTATGACCCCTTATAGGTCCGTCAGTTTACTTTGAAGATTAGGTGCTTGCATGAGAAAGTAGGTAGCACTATAGAGTGTGTTGAATTCCCCTATTCTAATGTACTAGCCTACCACACCCCAATGGACCTCAAGTCTATGTGAGTCCAAATATGGAGTTTAAGCTTAGATTAGAGATAAGAGATGTGCTTATAATCATGTATTTTGGTGTGATTTTGAATTTTAAGATTTTGTATGGTCTCTTTTAGATATCATGGCCTTTTTTTTAAATGATTTGGCTTTTAAATTTCTTTATAGCTTTTTTGATTCCTCTTCCACATGGATTTGTAAATCCAAACATGGATGCTAAAGATGAACTTCATTTGAATACTTGGGACTTAATTTCCAAGAGAGATAAATTTAAAGAGCATGGAGTCTAAGAGTCTAATAAATCTAAGTGAAATAAAATTGTTATCTTGACTTCAACCTTGTTTGATCCGATATGGAGTGATATAAATGGGAAATCAAGAGGAATGACACATGAAATAATTTTAATTACTTCAAATAATAAAAAATGTGACAAAGGGAAAAAAAGGGATACAATGATAGCAAAGGATTGATTCCTTATAAGAATGAGGGAAATGGAGAAAAACATTCTAACATAGATTGTTGTGTAGATTCCATCTATCAAAAGAATTAAAAACTAGAGTTGAGAACAAGGATAAAATAACATTTTCTTATAAAAAGAATGATAAGATGGTAATTTTATGAGGGTCATGTCCTATACACAGTCTTACACTGCAACTCATAAAATAAAAACCCACGAGGGTGCCAAAAAGAAATGTGTGAAATAAATGAGGTAAGAAAAAGATGGTGTTTTTATGAGGAGTGTCAAGTCCTATCCATGGTCTTATAATGCAACTCATAAAAGAGAAATCCAATGGATTTTAAAATAAATGTAAAAATAAGAGATATATAAGGACAAAAATGAAAACAAATGCCAAATGTGATGTGTAAGAAAATAAAATAACATAAAGGAAAAGAATGATGTTGATAAAGTGAAAGTAAAAGAAATAAAGTGCACAAAAACAAATAAATATGAAACAAAAAGAACAAGTAAGATCTATGCTAACATATGTATCAAATATGAGCATGTGAAATACAAATCTATGAGTCTTGAAAGATTTCTCAAAGTTGAATTTGGTTGTTATTATGTATTTTAGAATAAGATTAGGCATCCTACAATGACCCAATGGGTGATTGGATGGGCATCATAAGATACCCCAAATTCTAAAGGGAAATGTGTATGTGAATCACAAGATGCCCCAACATGTGAGTTAGAGTAAGGTAGCATTGAACCATTAATTTAATTTACATTGGGTAGGTAGATGCGTTTATAGATAGGTAAATGTGTTGGTTTATTAGATTTTAAGGATGTTGAATGTGACATATGATGTGTAGGAGAGGTATGAGGAGGTAAAGGAGAACCATGTATGATATGTTTTGGAGTAGATATTTGAGCTAGGTATTATTTTGGTTCAAGTGACCTAAGAGGTTAAGGATCAATAGACGCAATGATATGTTTAAATTTTTTCATGTTAGTTATCCATTCTTTATTGGTGTAGGAAGAAGGATCAACTATGGTTTGAAAAAAATAATGGATGAGGTATAAGTATGGGATAATTTTTTTGATCATTAGGTAGTTAATTTTGATGTTATTATGGTTCTTGAGATTGAATTTGAGAATCTTGAATAAAGGACTTGATAACATTATTTTGTTAGGGTATCAAGATTGAAATGTGGACCAATCAAGGAAGAAAGAATAAATTGATGAAGATCATGACAAGACTCATGAGAATAACCTATATTATCATGCCACCAATAAAATTTATCAGGATTGTACCATTTTTAAGGAGGTTTGGAAGGATCAAAGATCATGGGTTTAGAGGGTGGCAATTTTTGCTTAAATTGTTCAAAACTCAAAGGAGGGTGGGTTGGGTTAAAATTAGTTGAATTAGATTCTCCATTTTAAGTCCAGGGAGGCTTGGATGAATCAATGTTATGAGAAAATGATTATAAAGATTATTTAGTAGTTGTTTGAGGTGTTTTAAATTGAGTCATAAGAAAGTCTTGTCTTTTTGCTTGGTATAAGGCTTCTTCTAAAGTTTTAGGTGAAAAGATTCAAACATTGTATTTAAGGGGAACCTTAAAAGATATGATATATATTTTAAAAGAGTGTCATCATTCATGTTATGGTCCACTTTATGAGTAAGAGACTTCCATCATTTGATGACAGTATGAGGAGATTCATTAGAAATTTATTTGGCATTGATGAAATGGTTAAGTTAGTTTTTAGGAAGGTCATCATGTTGGAATTCCTTCACTAGAGCATTGATTAAATCCTCTAATTGTGAGATGGAATGTCTAGGAAGTTAGTTGTACCATTTAGGTGCATCACCAACAAAAATTTTGGCTAAGATCTTGGTGGTATCAAAGGTGTTAGTTTGGACCTATTCCTTATAGTGATTACCAAAATACTTATGAAAGATAGTAGGGTCCTTAATACCATTATATGTGATATTTGAATAAATATTTCCAATGTCTATGGATTCAATAAATGGGGCTAAAAGTTCATTTTGAATATGTTGAAGCATTTTGTTATTCATTAGAGGTTAGAGGATGATATTCCCTTTGGCATCTCTAAGAGGAGGAGGGACATAAGATTGATTTGGTTGAGACATGATGACTTGAAGTGGTTGACTAATAATGTTTCATAAATTTTATTGCATGTTCATCACTTTAGAGGTGTTAGTTATTTTCATGATGTTAATTTGTTGTATGACTTGTGTAAGAATTTGAGTTGTATCAATAGGTGGTTTGAAATTGAGGTATTAGTGTTGTTAGGAAGAGGATTGGTAGTGTTGGTGGGAGGAGGATTATTTGTAGGTGGAAGATTTGTAACATTAGTGTTAGTTTTGTTAAGTGTGGTAGAAGAATAAGGAAGCTTGGTAAATCCACCATTCTTGATAGAAGTGTAAATAGAATTATCATCTAGGTCTTTGAATAATTGGGAGCCATCTAGATTATCAATTTGAGTGGTTTCAATCATGTTACTTTGGGAAGTGATAATGGCAGGTTCTCTTGTTATGGGTGTAACAAGAGGATTGTGAACATTGGGTGTAAGGGGTGGAACATATTGTGAAGTTATAACATTTGATGTATATGGGTTAATGAGTTTATGAATTCTAGGTTTAGAAGGTGTAAAAGTGGTATAAGGTATATGATTGTCATGGTTTGGGATTTATCTAATAGGATTCTCTGGATCGATTATATGGTATGTGATAGATTGATATTCAGAAGATTTTGATGAAGAAATACACTATAAAGAGTTGTCTTCTATGGTGGATAGGTAAGGTAGGAGAGAACAACCCATGTATATTTGAAATTGGTTAAGACTATCAAGAAAGAATTTGATAAGAGGCTTCATGATTACAAGAAAGAGTGGATATTAGAAGGCTAGGAGGGAAAATAGGATAAAATTGGTCAACAAGGGAAATAGAAATTAGAAATTCAAAACTATATAGGCTTGATAGTATCAACCCAATAGGCTGAAAAAGTGTACAAGGTCAGCAGGGTCAACCCATTAGGCTAAAAAACTATATAGGATTAGCAAGGTCAACCTAGTAGGATGAAAAAAATGTACAGGGTTGGCAAGGTCAACCTAGTAGGCTAAAAAAGGTGTAAAGGGTTGGTAGGGTTGACCCAGTAGGCTGAATAAAATGTACAGGGTCAGTAGGGTCAACCTAGTAGGATAAAAAAATGTACAAGGTTGACAGTGTCAACCCACTACTAGAAATAGGAAAACTTTTGCAACTACCTTTTAAAGCAAGAAGTGAAAGAAA
This sequence comes from Torreya grandis, assembly GCA_037957365.1. NCBI lineage: Eukaryota > Viridiplantae > Streptophyta > Pinopsida > Cupressales > Taxaceae > Torreya > Torreya grandis. Next base: position 525,723 of record JARHVA010005598.1, on the reverse strand, counting down.
CACACAATCAATTGGGTCGATGAGGTTAATCCAATTGAGGCACAAATCTCAAAACCTTACACCAACATTAACTAATGTATGTATTTAGAAAACAACACATAATTGAGCAAGGAGCAAGCAATCAACTTAGAAAGTAAAAGCTAACTAAGTAGTCAACCTGAATATTTATTAGATTATTAGAGTATGTTTTTAAATGTGATGGGAAGTTGGCTATAAGAAAGGAAATAGAAATAAATATAAGGATGGTTTTAAGAAGCTTGGGATGAAAGGAATCTGTAGTGATAATGATACAAGCTCAGTATTGGGGCTTACCCCCTCACTTCACATACCACAATGATAAGGGTGTCAGGTGCTTATCTAAAATATACTTAAACAAAACATCAAGTTAGTTTCCCCCTTGGTGATGAAATCCAAGTAGGTTGGCCTTGGGTAGTCAAATTTTAAAATGCTTGTTCAGATTTTATGATTTGGTCATGTGTGAATAAAATATAAAATAGTGAAACTAAATAATTTAATGAAAAACCACCTAATTAAACTATGTGATCTATTCTAAACATGAGAGCAATAAAAAATGAAAGTGTGAATTAAATAATATCATATAAGGTTAATTTCAACTTTGAAATAAGGTACAGTGATGATATAGTCAAAAGTGTATGCACAAAATATAGAATAGGGTCAACAAGGTCAATCCTATACTGCAAAAGCAAGGTCTAAAAAGGAATAGGGTTAGTAGAGTTGACCTAGTTATTTAGATAGCACAAAAAACATAGAACTAGGTTGACAACGTCGATCTAATTGATTGTTCAGGGGTAGTTTTAAAGACTAAAAACTATAAAAAGGACTATAAAGAAAGAGATATAGAGAGAGAAAGAAATCTTGGTGGATCAAAGATGCAGAGAATGAATATTATTATTCAATAACCTTGATATATGCTTTTAAATTATACTAATTGGGTTGATAAAGCTTTACAAAAACCTATTACTAAGTTCTTAGAATGTACAAAGTCGACTGGGTTGACCTAGTATGCTGAACAAGATGTCTAAAAATGTAATAGGTTAACCTATTAGTCTGAACTAGATGTCTAAACAGCTAAAAACCTATACTAGGTCATCTGAGTTGATCTAATAGCCTATACCTAAAAACCTAGACAAAAATTAGATATGGTTCGATGCAATCGACCCAATATGGTAAAAAAGAATGAAATAATGAAATAAGGTGAACAAATACTATAAGGGTTAGTTCACGTCATGTTCACTAGAATGTATGAAATCAAAAATGAATCATGTCTATAAATCATTCTTAGATCAAAGAATATAGATCATACCTACACTAAAAATATGGGGATCTACTAGATCCAATTAGGGGATCACTTGTCACAATACACCATGCTAGGAAGGGTTCAAAAGCCTACAATCTAACATAATCACTCAACAACCCTAAAAGAGTCATAGGTTTAATGTTCACTCTATTCTAATAAACAAGAAAGTAAATATAATCTAGTGCACACCAAATCTTGTGGCACAAAGTGGGGGTTAAAAATAAAACAAACTAAACTAAACATGTATAAAAGACATATACTCATGTCAATGTATATGTAATCCTAATGCATGGGAGAGAAGCACAACTACATTATCTATCTACTCTTACAAAGGAAAAATAAAGTTAAGAATACTTACCTTTAAAGATGAACCCATGGAGCCTCAATCTCTCCCTTGGCCAAGGTGATTTTCAAGAGATTGTTGTGGTATGTATGGCTAATAAATACAAATCATCTTTAGGCTACATAACCTATCTATCCATCCAAAACACTTCTCCACAAGATAAGATCCATATCTCTAAATAAAGTATGGAACCCTAAGATTTATTCCTCAAGTATAATGGTCAATAAACATATGTTCATTCACACTTATTCTTCTTTTCTTCTCTATTCTCAAATGTTTGGAAATGAACTTGTATATATATTCATATCTTGCCCTAAATCCTTATAAGGTCAACCCAATCGACCCTATATATTTTTGTGAGATAATTCACTAGGTTCTGAGCTAGGTCGACCAAAGGGATAACAAAAATCTCAAGTGAAAATACTCAAAAATAGTATAGGTTCAACCCAGTCAACCCTATACGGTAATCAAAGCCTAAAAACTATACAAGGTCAACCTAGTTGACCTATTAAAGTTAACTAGTGAAAGGGGATCAAGGCTAGAAAAAGGAGCATGATATGATAAAATTTTGGAATGGGTAAGACTGAGAAGAATAAACTTAGGGTAAATGGTTTTAGGAGATAAGTGTGTATATGGCAAGTTGCAAAAGGACTAACAATCTTATGAAGCACCAATGGTTTTCCCACCCCTTTCTTGATCCACCCCTTAAAGCATGCACTCAGAGAGATTGAGAATTGATGGGTTCCTATAAGACACAAGGTGTCACTGAGTGATGAAATTTTGAAAATATTATGTGTATATATAAGTATCCTCTATTTTTTTAAAATCAAGAGTTAGAACAACATGAAAAATCAACCACCTTCGCTTGTTAAAGACCCACCAAGCTAAACAACTTACATTGTTTTCTTTTAGTTCTAAAAAGGGTGTGGTGATCCAATTAAACATACATTATATGTTCACATTTCCTTTAGTGCTCTAAAAATTAATTCATTTCTTGAGTTAGTGTTTTAAATCAAATTCAAAACCTTTTGATTTAGTATTTTTTTTAAAGAATTCATTCTTCAATTTGGTGCTATAAAAACATGTTCATTTTGCTTCAATTTGTTGCTTACACATTAGATTATGTATATTGTGTGATTCTTTCACATGTATGCTCTCCCAGTTGGTAGGGTGACTCAAAAATGTGAAGGTAATCATTTATTTTAATCTTAAGATATTTACCTACTATGCTCTTCTCTTTCCCTTAGTGGGATCCTACAAATTAAAATGGAAATAACTTTCATTTTTCTTTTCATTGTGTGATTGGGGTAGCATTACCTTCTTGCAAGTCCTTAGGGTGCAGTAATTAGGGCATCATTACCCAATATTCACACCAACCTCATTATCTAATGGGGTATACAAATTGAGGCTACAATAATGGTAGCTTAGTTGAAATATTTGAAGCTTGATTTTTTGGTATCACTTCTTAGAAACTCGTATGCCTGAAGTAGTCATGAAGGGACTAGACACTTTATTGAATGGCTTGTTAAATATTAATATCTAATTTATGTCCCATGTACCATAAGGTATATTAGGACCATCTAGAAATCCCATGAAAACTTTACTTTAAGACCTTGTATGCTTATAAAATTTGAGCTATGGATGCAATGGGAGAGAATATAGAATCAATTAAAAATCATTAAAAGGCTCTTACCATCACCTTACTTCTCTTTTCCTTCCCTATAAGATATTAAAATGGATTATACAAGGATTGATGGATTGATTTTTGGGCTGCTTGATAATAATGGCTTCAAGATCTCAAGTGAGCATGAAAGGATTAATGGATTCTTGGATGCAAGGATAATATGGATGTAATTAAGTCTATAATAGATCTTGTAGATGATTTGATTCCAATTCTAATTATTCCAACCAAGCTCCATGCTGGGTTATTTATATGGTGGTGGGAAGGATTAAAAATGAATTTTAAATTCATAATAATTCTCTAGTTTTAGATAATTATACAAAGTCAGAGAAGGATTTAGATTTTAGAGTCTTCAATATTTGATTAGGGGATAATAGGGATTATTTTAGGGGTTTTAGGGAGGTTTAAGGATCTAGGCAGGTAGGAGAAACTGTGGATAGGTTGGCTAGGGGGTAGGTAGAATATTTTGAATTTTAAATTGGCAAGTGGGGCAACCAATCATTAAATGAGGTGGTATTAGTGATTTAATGGGATATTATCAGGATAATCAAGGGATTAATATAGCATGGGGTGTGTATGGAGGTTAGCATGATGTAGGAAATATATAATAAGGAATGGGATTTATTAATTTAATTAGGACCATGGTTATGGGATTGATAAAAAGTTAGGATGAGTGGATTTACGTGTATAAATTTTACCCCTATTTTAAATGGAATTTCAAGTGCCTAAGCGGGGAGTAATGGTCTTTCAAATAAAAACCATTACATGGATGGGTTAATAGAAATGAGGTTGCATGATGCCCCCTTAAGGGGTCATGAAGGGAGGAATAAACAAGATGGCCACTCAAAAAGAGATCAAAGGGTGGGTATATAGTCAAGATAATGAGGGGTTGGGATGCCCCAAATGATAGTTTAAATATGAGTAATAGGATGCCCTGAGTGGATATACGAGGGAATAAAGTTACAGGTGTAATACTAGTCCCAAGGGGGAAGAGATCTTAGAAACGATGATTATCCTCTTAATATGAGTCCTATGTCAAGACCAATGCCAAAGAGAGAGGAAAGCAGATTCATTAGATAAGACAAAAATTCCTAAGACAAAGATATATGTTTGGGAAAATGGATAGACTAGGATAAATAAGGCCACAAGCTTGTCAACATTTCCCAAGCAAGGACACATGAAAGGGATAGTGATAGGCTGATAAAATGATAAGTGATTAATGATAATAAGTGGATTTAATATAAAGAGCATAGCTCAACATTATTTGTTAAATTAAAGTGACCATGAGAGGATGACATAGGAATTAGTGGCCAAACTATCTTTAGGCACTAAAATTTTCCAAGTGTTGCCTACATAATTTGAAAAGACCTCAAGATGATGTAGTTCTGACTCAGGATGTTAGATGGGGAGGGGGGAGATGGAAAACCATACCCATGAAAATTATTTAAATGACGTGAAGGATTAATAATGGTTACAATAAACATGATTAATAAGGATTAAAGGATTGATGAATGGATACAAGAATTGGAGTTAGATGTTTAGGTAGAAAGATAGGATTAGTGTACATTAAACAGGGTGAGTGGGGAAAAATAATAGAGTTATATAGGGTAAAATATAAAAATATGGGTAAAATAATTCATTTTGACTATTGGATATTAAAAAACCTTGATCTAGAGCTTACTACCATGGATTGGATTCCTCATGCTTCATATGTGAGAGGGTTTAAGAGTTCCATTGACCTGTGACGATTGGACTGGTGATAAGTACCCCCTCTAACTTGTCATTTGGTTCATTGATTGCATTTATTAGTGTATTTATTATGTTTAAAATTTAATAATTAAAAATCACATTTAGGGGTATTACCCCAAGTTGTATTTTTGCACATGCAAACCGTAGTAATGCACTTACTACTTATAGTTTTTTAAAATTACTTGTAATGAATTACAATTTTACAAAATCATAGTGGGTGACTTATAGTTTTAAAAAATTGTAAGTGGTGACTTGTGATTTTCAAAACCATAGCAAAGGACATGTATTTTTTCAAATCCACAAGAAGCGATCAGTGATTCTACAAAATCACAAGTTAGGGTTAAGAGCCAAGAGTGATTTTTCTTAGGGTTAGTGTTAGGGATAGTTGGGTAAGGAGATAAGTAAGGGAATGGGTATATGGTTAGATAGAGTAGGTATGGTATAGGAAAAGTTCAGGTTAGGGTATAGGTTTATGGTGATTCATGTCTAATAGGTTTAATGGTGTAGGAGGATTTAGGTGTTCTGACATCTAGACTACGATGGCCCTTAGTGTTGCATGAGATGCATCATCTAAGACCATCTAATTTTAGAGTGTTAGAGATGATAAGACTTTAATATATTGACATGATTCCCTTTATTAGGATAGACCAGGATCTTATCATTACATTAGTGGAGAGGTGGCATTCAAAGATGAGCATCTTCCACTTTATCATAGGGAGATGATAGGGACTTTGGAGGATGTGTGGTGGATATTTTAATTATCAATGAGAGGAGATGATATTTACTATAGGTCACAATCATTTAATGTGACTATTCAATAATTATGTTGACATTTATAGGTTAGGGTATATGACTCACATATTGATACTGATAGGACATTAGGGATGGGGCCATAGATAGATTGACCCTAGTGTTCATGTCTCTTGTTACTAGCATATTATTTCCAAAAAAGAGTAGATAGTGATTTTATTTAGGGTTAGGGGATGTAATGGATAACATAGTGAATGATTACAAAGTGTTTGCATGGGGACTAATTGTCTTGGGGTACCTATATAGGGAACTACATATGGGGCCATACATGGGGCAGTGAGTGTCGATACCTCACTATTATTTTAGATCTATTATTGGGAGTACATGGTGATCAAGAGGCCTCTAATTACCTAGGTAGATCATGAGCTTGAGAAGTTATTAGTTTTTGGATGGTATATTATTATAGGAGTTCAAAGAGCTCACGTAGGTGACGTGAGGTTTTATAGATTGGTGTTGGATAGTTTTATGGATGATCATATTACTTGTATTCCATATAGATAAGTAAAATGGGGGTGGGCAAAGGATGTGTATTATACTAGTTATATGTTGATAGAGCGTTACTTGATATGGCACCAAGATTATTCTATAGAGAGATATCAACTTGATAAAGTGCATAGGTAGTTTGGGCATTAATAGGATGTCCCTAGAGAGAAGAGCCTATTTATGCAAAGTGACCAAGAAATATTGTAGTGGGGATAGTTAGTTGATAAGGTTTTGGTATGTGTGGAATATGATAATATAGCTCCTATTGTATGGGATTTTTAGATAGCGATGGTAGATCCTGGAGTTGCCATAGCCTACATAGGATGGTGGTGATAGAGAGGACCTAAAAGACTTTTGAGGCCAGTTTATGGGGCTAGGAGGAAAGGGGAAGTTTAGATTCTTTTTCAAGCTTAGTCATGGTTGAGGAGATGATTAATGCAAATGAAATATCCACATTTAGGGAGAGATGGTGGGGATAGTGGGGATGATGGGGTTGGTCAAGCACTAATGGTGATTAATGAAGGTATAGTGGGTGATCAGGGAGTGGTAAGGGGTGATCAAAGGGTGGTAAGGATAGTTCATGATGTTATATGGCCTTTTAGACCACCTATTAGTATATTGGATCAGGTTCATATTGATGGCCTTCAGTAGGAGGTGAGAGCTAGGGTGGCTGAGGTATCTAGGATTACTATAGAGATGGATATATATCAATTATAAGTTACATATTTATACAGGTAGATATCTCAATAGGAAATTTAAATGGGATAATTATTAACTTTATTAAACACAATATTGGGATATATTGGGGATAGAGATATGCAGATAGCAGTACTACTAGGTTAGATAGCTTAGATTTAGGCTAGGTTGAGCCTGTGAGAAGCTAAGTTTCAGGTAGTAGAGTAGGATAGGGATGAGGGGGTGACTCTATTGTAGAGATATGGCTTAGAAGATGTCACTCAATGTATATCATATTTAAATATATAGGCCCAATATTATAGGGGCCTTTATGAGGGTGTGGTGTCGATGGATCAGCAATTCCTTCTTATAGGGCTAACACCTCTTCTCATTACATGCATCAACTGCCTAAGAGACCACCAGGACCACCATGATCTATTTTTATGAGATAATGATTGTATATTGTACATGTATATTCATTATTAGCACATGGATGTCCATAATTCTTATATTATATATATATATATATATAGATTGTGTCCATGGACATTTACATGATTATGATGGTATTTATTATGTGTTTATGTATTTTTATTATGTGATTGTCATGTGTTTGTTAGAGTAGATTTTGGATGCATGAGATGATTATATGTTTATATTTAATGTATTATGGATGTGGTAATGATTTAGGATTCATGTGCATGTATGGAAATGATTAATGAGTATACGTATATGGATGTTGTGATGATATAGTTATGGATGACTTGGATTTGGATAGATGATGTGATGTTATGATTTAATTTTATGTTAATATCATAGTGTTTTAAATAGATAATAATTAAATGGATAATGTGGTAATAAATGTTTCATGTGCCAAGATTTTTGATAGGTTGTCTTTAACGAATTTAATTGCATGCCTCATAAATTGATAATGGGTAAATCCTCCTACACCAAGGAGGTGAATGGATCAATTAGTAGGTTAAGGAGGTAGGATTGGATGGTTTAATGATTTGGGGGTACAAGTTTTGGGATGTTTTGAATACACTAAAATCTGAGCAATCTAGTTTTACTATTGCACTTAATTAAAAATGTCCCTATGACATTTAGATAGTCGAAGTAACATTGATTTTTAGTTTGTGGAGACTTTAAGAGGGAACTTCGTTAGTGAAATTACCAATTAATAATGGTAGTCATATTTTTCCATCCTTGTTCCTAAGAATAAATAATTGAAAAACCAAATATATACAAAATACAATACTTAAAAACACAATTTGACACAAGTATTTACATACTTATCCAAGACAAAATGGTTACAATGATGGAAAAGGACAAATAATGGCAATAAAACATAAAAAATATTAAAATAAATATTTACATTAATATTGACAAGATAACTTAATTATGTAAATTCTTGATAAAAAGATTTATATGTGCATAACGGACTAGACAGGGTTTATTTGCAAAAATATAACTTAAAAGGATTTTGTAAAAGTATTTAAAAATTTTACCCTGGGTAAAAAGGATTTGTAAAAAGGATAAATTACCTAATTACATTTTAACTTGATATGTGGGATTTTAACAAATATGTACACAATGATCAAGCCCCGTGAGTAAAAATAACTATGATTATAAATATTTATAAGATGGATTAAAATTCCAAAATGGTATAAAGATAAATGATGATAATGATGACCTAAAACACCCAAATATTTACATGAAATAAACAAATATATATAAGATGACCTAATATATCTAAATTACCAATAATATTTATAGTAATTTGGCAATAATTGAGATAGGATCAAATTAGGCATATTGTAATCCCAAGAACTAGATAAAATGTTCATGATTTGGTTTAATACAAAATGCAATATACATCTTAGAGGAGGAGTAATTAACAACCCTTCTCTAATGATGAAATTAGTAGGTGCAAGTGGATATATACCTGAGTAATGAATGGGGACAAGTAAAAAAAGGTGTTATTGATGTTGATAGGAAAAAGAGACATCTAGGAGAATCAATTTTTATTTAGATTGGGATATGAAAAGGATATATTGATTTTGGAGTGCATTAGATATTCTAGATGAATCTTCAACATTTTTACCCTTCATAATTTCAACATTAATTTGCCCCCCCTATTTTTTTTAGACTCATATCTCCTTATTTTCAAAACATATTTTACACACACCATTGGGATCAAGGTCATATAGGAGGTGAGCAGATAATATGGGATGATGGGAATGATAGGAAATGAGGAAGAATGATGGATAGGAGTGCCCCCAAGTATGGGATATTATAAATAGAGGATCAAATATGTTAGGCCCTCTATGTATATAACTATTTAAGATGCATAAGATTCATTGGCTCATCAAGTTTGTCTCTATCTAGAGTGGCCAATTTATATTCCCCTGATCCAAATTTAGCAATAATACATAAATCCCAAGCTAATTTGCTTCAAATTTTCCCTTATTTTCTCACTTAGCATTGGTCTTCTTTTGATTTTATTTGAGGATTAGGTCACCAATTTCAAATTCTTGGAACTACATTTTCCTATGGTATTGACCTTTTAGCTTGTTTTATTTTGCCCTGAGGTGATCAAGAGCATTCTGATGCTTGTCATCCAAAAATTTTAGTTTTTGTATCAGATCATTTCTACACTCATTATTTTTTATGATGCCCCACAAGGATATACATAATGAGGGGAGTTTAATTTCAACTAGAAAGATTAGTTTCATTCCATATATCGAAGAGTATGGAGTGACCCCAATAGGTGTTTGAATGTTGGTTCTGTATGACCAAAGTGAAGAATATAATTGTAAATGTCAATTTGTTCTAGTGTCATTGATAATCTTTTTGATAATTTTTATAAGTGATTTATTTGTTGATTTTGCTTGTCCATTACTCTGGGGGTAATAGGGTGTGGAGAAATGTTGCTCAATATGATATCTATTACATAGGTCTTCCACTTCCTGATTCTTGAAATATTTTTCATTATTTGATATTATTTTGGATTGAATTCCAATATTTCAAATGATTTTATTCAAAATGAACTTAGATATCTTAAGGCTTGTGGTGTATATGAGTGGCATAGCTTCCACCCATTGAGTAAAATACTTTGTGGTTGTAATAATGAACTTGTGTCCATTTGATGAGGTAGGATTAATTTTTCCAATGAGATCTAATCCCCATATTGAAAAATTCCATGAGCTCATAATAGGTTACATCTCTTGAGCTAGGTCATGTATAATATTTCTGTTTCTGATAAGATACACACTTGTACACATACTAACAAGCATTGTGATTCATTTTTGGCCAATAATATTTAGTTTAGAGTGAATTCTTGGCTAAGACCATTTCACTAACATGGCCTCCACAAATATCATTGTGGACCTCATTGATTATAATAATATCCTCTTATGAGTTCAGGCATCTTAATAGGTTCCTATCATAGCCTCACTGATAGATCATACTACTAAGGCTAGTGTAATGAGATGCACATTAGATGAAGGCTTTGTGTTAATGGCTATTGATGTCTGGTGTAAGTTTATTATCATGGAGATAGGCATAGATTTCATGGTACCATGGTTGACTATGATTAGGGATTACACACATTTAATAATGATTCAAAGCTTGTTGTGTGGGCAATAATAATTATTCAACTAGAAAATTTCCTTCAAGGACATCTTATAGGAGATCTATTATAGACTTGATAGTGGCCATTTCATCTTTAGCTTTGTTACTTCCTCTTGGCACTTGCTCAAATTTTATAAACTAATTTTTTTCTTTAACTGATCAACCATTTGCTTGTAGGGAATTAATTTTTCATCTTTGGTTTAGAACTCTTCATTGCCCTGCTTGATAATCAATTAAGAATCCCTGACGACCTTAAGATGTTAAATATTTTATTAGATGGAAAGTTGTAATATAAAAATTAATGCCTCATACTTGACAATGTTATTGGTGCATGGGAAGGATATTCAAAAATATTTAGGGATTAGGTATCTTTATGGCATTACCAAAAGTATTATTTCTCCTGACCCATGTGTAGTAAAGGCAACATTAAAATATAATTTCCATCTTTGTGATTCTTCAATTATTAATATGGACTCATCAGGGAAAGTTGTGGTTAATGGCTTCATGTCCACTACGGGTGATACTACTAGTTGATCTATGATAATCTAACAATTGATGGCTTTTTGATTTACATACTCAATGTCAAATTTACTTAAAAACATAATCCATTTGGTCATTCTTCTTGTTAGGGTAGACTTGGATAACATGTATGTAAGTGGATCAACTTTTTCGATTAACTTGACTTGGTTATTCAACATATAATGTTTGATTTTTTGTGAAGCAAAGACCAAAACCAAACATGTTTTCTCTATAGGGGTATAATTAATCTCATATGAGATGAGTGTTCTACTTAGATAATATATAGCTCATTCCTTTCCTTCATCATTGTGTTGAGATAAGAGAAACCCTATGGCACATGAAGTAGAGAATATATACAAAATCAATAGCATTTCCAATATTACTGTTGAGTACCAAAGGCTTTAATAAATACTCCTTCAAGTTGTCAAATGCCTTTTGACATTCCATAGTCCATTCAAAATGAACTCCTTTCTTTAATAGATGAGTAAATGGATGGAATTTATCTTCCAACTGAGAAATTAGTAGATGAATGGCATGTAATTTTCCTTGAAAGCTAAGTAGTTGCTTCAAGATTTTAGGTGGAGGTATTTCAATAATTGCTTTTACCTTGGTGGGATCTATCTCAATACCTCATTGAGATACTATAAATCCTAAAAGTTTGCCTGAAGTGACCCTGAAGACACATTTCTTTGGGTTGGTTTAGTGTAACTTAATACTCTTTAATCCTCTCAAATATTTGTCTTAGAATAGCTAGATGTTCTTCTCTTAGTTTTGAATTTATTAAAATATCATCCACATAGTCTTTCACAATATCATGCATCATGTTATGGAAAATGATTGGCATGGCCCTTTAATAGGTTATTCCTATATTTTTTAATCCAAAGGGCATCACTTGGTAGCAAAAATTTCCCCATGGAGTAATGAATGTAATTTTATGTTGAACTTTTGGAGCAATTTTGATTTTATTGTACCCAAAAAATCCATCTATTAGGGAGAGCATTTTTTATCCTATTGTGGAATCCATGATCATGTCAATATTTGGTAAAGGAAATTCATCCTTTAGACATGCCTTATTTATATATATTAAGTCAATAAAAATACATATCCATCCTTTTGGTTTTGTAATAGGGACAATGTTAGAAATCCATTTGGAATAATCTATTCTAGGAATAAATCCTGCTTCCAAGAACTTTTGTAATTCTTTAATGACTAATAATGCCACCTTGGGGCTCTTTCAGAGATTTTATTTGATTAGTTTAGCATTTGGATGCACTACTAGGTGTTTTACCACCAAAGTGGGATCTAATACAGGCATTTCAGATTAGCTCCATATGAATATGTCTATAAACTCATTAAGAATCTCAATAAGGATTTGAAAGTCTTTAAAGGTAAGAATTGCCCCCAGTTTGATTATTATATTATTTTATTCACTTCCAATATTAACTTTTATGACCTCCTCAATTAATGAAGGTGATTTATCTTCAATATATGTTGGGTGTGGCTATATTTTGTCCTAAAGCAAACTCGATTGGGATTTCTTTACCTAACTCTTGATAAAGCTCTTATTCATCAAGGTTCAACTACATTTATTATATATCTGGAGAGGGATCAACTTCATCATGTGATTATTCATCTATTTTATTTAATGATTCATGTTGATCTCCAAAATAGGTGGAATCATTTTAACTAATAGTTAACCTCCTTTTGTGATCACCTAACGGCAGAATCCTTAGGCTCTCATAAATTCAATAATACTTCATCACTTTAAAATATAACAAAGGATGGCTCTTTTTTTTAATCCCAGTCTATTAGTTTAGAGTAGTAGAGGGAGATATTGATAATGAAAATAGTAGTGTTTGAGAATAGGTTCATGGAAGCTAACTATCTATAGAGACTATAAATGGAACCCATCTCAACTTCTTCATCAAAGGTAGATTCTTTAATAATCAAGGGAGAGTTGGTGCTGATAGATTTGAGGTCAATACATAGTGGTTTGTACCCTAGGCCAAGCTATCTTGGATGTTCCTGAACACCAATAGGTTCTAACCTTCCTTGTTCCTCATTTTAGTCCTAGACCCTTATAGGTCATTTTTTGAAGCATTCTCTATAGTTAAGGGTATTTCTCCTTTTGAAGATATAGGGCCACATCTTCATGAATGATCTTGGAATCATCAATCTCCTCAAAACATTATTTTAAAAACATTCATACACTAATGAAGGTAGTTGGCCTAAACTAATAAATGATAGGATTATATTTCCTCATATCCAAGGACCAATAGATATGCGGGGATAGTGGAAGATCGCCTACACAAAGGGTCTTATACTCATATTCCCCACATCCCTTGGAGATAATTTTTATTTGAGCGATTTATAGTAACTTAGATGAGGTAGGTGATAGACTATTAGGGTGTATAGATTTCATAGCTTATGGATTATAAGATGATCTTTGGGTACTTGGACAATAAAGATCATGATTTGATTGTTCCATCTAAAAACTATAAAAATGTTTGATTTCACTTGGGATGGTAACCTCCATGCCTGAATGTGGGAATTTGAGACATGAATGAAGGGTGGAAGGTACCACTCTCATATGATGGATCTTAGGGCATCCCAAAATCATATTATAAGGGAGATTTACATCCACTACATGGATTAATGTTTGGTGAACTACAGGCCCCACATCTATCAGAAGATATATTATTCCTGCGGATGGCCTTTCATTATCATCATAAGATTTTATCATTGTTAGAGTAGGCCCCAGTGAAGATTTTGAATATCCCAACTTCTTAAGAAACTCAATATTTCACAAATTTAGGGTGGATCCTCCATCTATAAAAAACCATGAGATTTTGTAGTTTGCAATAGATATTTCAATGAATAAGGAATAATTATGATAAGATCCTATTGGTGGCATGTCCTAGGCACTGAATGTGATCTATTTTGATAGAGATAAGTGACCCACCAAGGCTTAAAATTGTTTTTTTTAATATCCCTAGGAACTTTTCATTCATGCAAGACATGATTTAATATCTCTCGATGTACATAAGAGATTTTGATAAGATCCATGAGGGAGATTTGTGCTAGGGTATTCTTGAGTTACTGGATAATATCATATGTTTTATCAAGAGAATTTGAAGCTTTCTTAGGGATGGTTATTTTTTGAGATGAATACATGGGTGGATATTTTAGAGGTGCTATAGGAATTATTATTTTTCTGTGTCTTGTAGTAACTACATAATTAGTAGTATCCCTATTAATTTTAAGGATTGGGGATGGCAGATTTGTAAGCTCTTGGGGGCATTTGATTTTGATCATGTTAATGTATTGATATGGGATGGAATGATAATCAATTTTTTTGGAGCTAGAGGCTTGACCCTGATACCTTAGTGGTTTAGTTTGTTTCTAGTCATGCTTTGGTAGAGGGTCTTGATACATCCCTAATTATTGATTTTTAGATTGACTTGTTTGACTTTTGAATTCAACTTCTATCTCTCCTTTTTTTATCAAATCTTAGATGAAATGTCTTAATTACATGCATGTTTTAATATCATGCCCTTTGACGTGATGGTAATGATAAAAATCATATTCATGGTACCAATCAGGGCATGGCTTATTTTCATCTAAGGTTATAATCTCTAGGAGCATTATCATTATGGCAACAATTAACTTCTTTAGGATCATTTCAACTGGTACACTAAGACTAGAAAGATGATGTTTCCCCACTCTAGGCCTTGGTTTTTTCTAGCATAGTAATGCTGGAGATATTTTGAATTTTAGTATTAGGGGAAGATTTTTTTACTGTTTTTATATGTTTTGAATCAGTAACACCATCTCAAACTACATTCTTATTTTTATTGAATACCTTTGATTTACCTGAGAAAGCATTATCTTGACTTTGAATTTGTTCATTCTAGGTGTATAAATTATTAATATCCCTTTCAATAAGTGTTTTTATATCTAGATACCCTTTCCTATAATTTCATCAAATAATTTGGCACATTGTAGTTTCAATTCTACATTTATATTATTGATGGAGATCTTAGCCAACTCCTTTTTAGAGATAGTACATTGGAAGTGACTAGCTAGACTCCTCCATCATTTTAAGTATGATGCAAGACTCTCTCCATTCTTTTGCTTAGTGTTATAGAGATCAATTATAGAAATGTCATGCTCAATATTGACGTAAAAATGTCTCACAAATTTTTCTATTAGTTCCTCGAAAGTAGTAATTGACCCCTTAGGTAAATGCATAAACCAATCAAGAATAGATCATGTGAGACTTTTATGAAAGAGTCAGAGAAAGTAAGCATCATTTTCTATGACCTAATGACATGCTACATATAACTCTTGAACATGGTTGTAATTTTATCCTCTCTCCTTATATTTATTGAATTTTAGAAATTTAAAATGTGCCAGGAAGAGTATCTATAGAATACTCATGTCTAGTGGGGATGTGCCAAAGTCTTCATATCTATATTTCATTACTTGAGTGCAAAGATATATTTGATGGAGAGTCTCCTTCATCACATTCCACTCTTGGTCAAAGGAGGGATCCATTAAAGGATTGGGATTATTAGTTTGGCTTAGTTTTAGTTTTAATGGGTCAATGTTCATGTTTCTAGTTGTTCTTATGGGTGATGAGGGTCTTTGGTTTTTAGAATGGATTTGGGATAATATCGAATTGATTTATTGGGTAAGTTAGTTTAGTCAATTGTATAATTCATATATCCTTATATTATCCTCAATGTGATTATTTTGAAGGGATTATTCTTCTTCTTCTTCTTCTTCTTCTTCTTCTTCTTCTTCTTCTTCTTCTTCTTCTTCTTCTTCTTCTAGCTCTTATTCATGATCTACAACCTTAGGGTTCCCCTCATCTCGGTTTGTGCCATGTGGGTGAGGAGGCATGTTGGGTCTAGATGGTAGTCATATGAGGTGTTGTAAAATATTAGGGTTAAATATAGGGGTAATTTTACCTCTCATTCTAATAACTTGGGCTAGGATTTGATCATGATTTTCATATATATACTGGTAAAATTAGGCTCTAACTTCATCACTATTGAAGAAGTCACTATCAAGTCTTTCATCTCCCCCAAGAATATGCATTTGCTTTGATTTTCTTCATTATCCCTACTCTATTCACCTAGTATCTTTAGGACATTATCTTCCCAGTTGATCCTTGTCCCAACCTTAGGACTTGGTCATGGTTCTTGATTGGAATGGTGGATAATGTGGGGTGTTATTAATATGATTAGATGTTGATTTGATATGAGATGGAAATAAATGTGATTTTGAGCTATAAATTTGTCTTGAATTTTAGACTAGAATGGTCAAGATGTTTGAAATGGACATGATAAGATTCATATTTTGAGATTAAGGACTATGATTATAAAGTATTGCCAAGGTGATAACCCTATGAATATTTAACCTTGTAAACAGACTAAAAGATGAGATGACTAGATACATTTATTCACACAAGTGAAATGACAATTGGATAGAGGCTAGTTATGAATAGGCAAGATGATAAGACAATAGTGTGTTAGATGAAATCCAATAGAGATATATAATTTGGTAATATTTAATCAAGATAATATGTCTTAGGATGGATGAAGTGATGAATAAGATGATTTCAAGACTTTTAATAAGGGATAGGTGACTACTATATCTTAATTTCAAAATAAAATCTAGTACTCAAGATTGTGAAGGATGGGATGAAGATGAAAATGATTTAGGTTAAACTCTAAGATGGAAATGTATCCTAAGATTTTTCTAGGTGTTTTTTGAAAAGGAAAGAAGGCTAAATCATATCACAAATAATATGGGTTGAGCACTACACACACACAAAATCACACCAATCATAAGCCCTAATATTTAGTAAAATAATGGGTGTGTAACCTAATGACTGCATATTATAACAGGTTTACTAGTGAGGTTGTAAGCTAGTGACCCATTACAGAATCTCCCAAACCCTCTCAACCCCTTTTTCACTTCATAGTCACTATGGGGGCTGATATTGGACTTGGAAGAAAGTCACCTATTATGATCAAAAGGCCTTACAATAGGTTTAAATAAGTTTCTAAGGGCATTCCCAATATATGTAAGATACATGGGGCCCAAATTTGTGTAGGGTTCTATATAACGCTTAAGTCAGAGAGTTAACTCTCCCTTCATGGAAGACCTATACAGGGTCAACTACTTAGCCTAATGACAACTCTCCCTAAATTTTATAATCCCCCAAAACATGGAGTAAGGTTGAATGTGTGATCATGAAATCCATGTCACCAACCCCTAAAGACTAAGCAAGTGCATGGGGATGAATTCCACATCATGTTCCACCCTAAAAGTTCAAAATTTAGGGTAATAAATAGGCAAAGAAAAATTTGTTTAACCAATTATTTAATTATGTGAGACAAAAGCACAAGAAAACAAAGAGATGTATAAAAAATTTAAAATATAAATTGTAAACCAAGAATTGATCCTATAAATAAACAAGTTAGCAATCTAATTTAGGTCCTTTTGCTTGTGTCCTACACAAAAACTGTTAGTAGTCTCTAATCAGCAAAAATTACCTTTGGCTCTTGCAAAACTACTTCTATAATGTGGAATAGGGTTAGATTTTCAAAATCAATTTTAGAGAGTTAAAATTATGACTAACAACTCAAAACTATGACTAAGCAATCTACAATTTTGTAGGCAGTTAGCAAGTAGTAACTGCATGGTTAACAGTCAATATTGCTTATGGTTAGTCAAAATTGCTACTGATAATCAAAATTATAGATCTTGAGAAATGATTTTACAAATAATAATCTTTATAATAGGCTATAAAATAAAGTATTTTTTAATAGAATGTTAAAAGAGATATTCTAAGTTTATATTAGATATTATTAGGTTAAATGTATTAAAAATTGTATATCATACTTCAAAACCACTATTGACAATCAAAATCACTTCTTTCAAGATTTTATTTTGTGTACATAAGAAAATTAAAATATATATACAAAATGCCAAAATTACTTAAGCTGATGAGGAATAAAATTTAAAACTGCTTAAAAGACTGAATACTAAATTACTAATAAAAAGCTAAATTATTAAGAGTCAACATCACCTATTTAGGAACTATATTCAAAATTGCTTGTGTAACTTCAAAACTACTTATGATAATCAAGATTGCTTCATTCAAGAAGCAATTTTATGCTAGCTAAAATTTAAAGTATATAAAAAATGTGCAAGTATTATTAAGACTACTTATGACACTAAATTAAACCTGATTATTTATAGAAACTTGAATGTCTATAACTAAAGATCAAAAACCAGAATGATAATAATCTTTATCTAACTAGTGTCAAAATCACTTTTGCAACTATCAAAACTATAATTAGGATTCAAAATCACTGGTATATATAAGCAATATTACACAATATATTCAAAAAGGTTATATTTGGGGGTAATAGCTTTATCTAAATAGAGTTTCTCCTTCCCTATAACTAGAACATAGATAGATGGAGACAATAAAATTGTCAGAGATCAAAATCATAGGTTTTAGTTAGTGAACTTATGTTTAATCAAAACCATGGTTATCAAAAGCAAAATTGTAAATGGGAATAAATATTGTAGGTCAAGATAATTAGTTTTGATTAGTCTAATAAACCTAATTATTTTAAGGTGATAAAATTTTGTTGTGTTACCCCTACAAAAGTATAAGGTTAGCTTAGGAGTGTAAAGACTAGAAAGAGACTAAAAATCCTAATGTTAACCTAAACCCAAGTCAAAATCATGACTAACCTAAGCAAAACTAGATATGACATTTAAAATCACAACTATCAAGAACTGATTTTGAATAAAGTCACCAAATTGCCTAAGGAAGTTAACGATTAATGGTCAAATCTATGAGGTTAGTAAAAATTAAAACTATGATTGTAAAATTGCTGATGCAAAACCACTATTTACAGTACAAAATTGAAATTCTCCTAGAATGTAAAAATTTTAAAATTTTAGAGCCCAATCTCTTCCTAACTTATCCTGCAAGTTGATTTAACACATCTTGCACACACAAGGGTTAGTTTAAATGAGGGATACTACTATTGTTGCTAATGTATGCTTGTAAAATTTGAGCTATGTAAATATAGTAACTTAACCCAGATTCTATTAAAACATCAATGGAAGAGAATATAGAAGCAATCAAAACTTATAAGAAGGATCTTACCATCACCTTACTTCTCTTTGTCTTCCCTCTAAGATCTTAAAATGGATTCTTCAAGGATTATTAGATTTATTGTTGGATTGCTTGACAATGGTGGCTTTAATATCTCAAGTGAGCATGAAAGGATTAATGGCTCCTTGGATGCAAGGATAATATGTATGTAATGAAGGTTATAAGAAAGCTTATATGTGATTTGATTCCAATTCCAATTAGTCCAACCAAGCTCTATGCTTGGTTATTTATAGGGTGGTGGGGAAGATTAAAAGTAATTTTAAATTCATAATAATTTTCTAATTTTATAGAATTCTAGAGATTTAGAGAAGGCTTTAGAATTTAGAGGCTTCTAGATCTAATTAGGGGTTAATAGGGATTAGTTTAAGGGTTTTGTGGAGGTTTAAGGATCTAGGTGTGTAGGAGAAGCTATGGATAGGTTGGTTAGGGGTAGGTAGAATATTTTGAATTTTAAATTAGCAAGTGGGGAAAGTGGTCATTAAATGAGATGAGATTAGTGGTTTAATGAGATGTTAGTGGGATAAGAAATGGATTAATATATCATGGGGTGTGGAGAGAGGTTAGCATGATGTAGGAAATATATAATGAGGAATGGGATTTATTTAATTAATTAGGACCATGGTTATGGGATTAATAGTGGGATCAATTAAATAGTTAAGGTGAGCATATTTAGGTGTATATAGACCTTTTGGCCACAAAACATTCATTGGTGTAGGATTGAAAGAGTAACTACACCCAAATATATATTTTACATATAAATTTTTTGAAAGAAGGGTGGGATTAAAACACCATTAATAATTACAATAATTACTTTAAATAATCTTGAAAGTTTACACTTATTTCAATGAAAGTATATTAAAAGACTTGATGAATGTGGAGGAATTTTGTATCAATCACTAAAGTAGGGTCATCAAATTGAGATTTTGATTGATTGATTATAGTGTTAAAACTTTGTCATAATTTGTGTACACCTACACAAAGAGGCATTAATTTATCTATATTCTAAGTCAAAATTATTCCTTTCCACATCCAAAATTATTAAACACGTACTTTCATAACTTTCTTGTGTAAAATTCTATTATTATGTTGTCTATGTAAATTTGGACCCATTCTAATCATTTTCCTAAATTTCTAGTTCAAATCCATTTCAAAGTCAAACTTGTTCAAGTCAATTTTTCTAGTCTCGGTACTATTTTATTGTGTTCAAATCAAAAAATTTCAAGTTCAAAGCATTCTATTATCATTTTCAAATCATATTTTCTCACTTATATATAGGTATATTCTAACAATTTCCAATATGCCTCATTACACAAGAAGCAGTATGGTTTATAATGTTGCTTATGATGATGATTAAAATCAAGGTCAATAATATCATACAAACCCATTTACATATAATAAAAATTATCCCCATGATCAAAACAATTCTCTAAATCCACATGATATGTAAGTTCACCAACCTAAATATGTAGATGTGCCACCTATTTATGATGCAACTCAAACTCAATTTGAGTAAGTCTTGTTTGATAATAGAGACAAAGATTTTTTGCACTTATTAGAAATGGATGCTAAGGTTTCACCTAATTTTTCCATAGAGACTTTATGTTGGTTTTATAAATCACAACCAAAAATATTATCAAAATTATAGAGTGGAATGATGATTTACCCTCCTCCAGTCATGGTCCTTCAGCATTGAAATATCGATAATTCCAAAAACATCTAGGAAAGGGAAGGAGCTACTTATATACTCACCCAAAATTTTACCTAATATTTTATCCCAATTACAACAAGTTGGTAAAGTGTTAAATGACCATGTTACATTATTAATTAATCTAGTTTATGATCCTCCATTTGAACATCAGGTAAAAGATTCATTAGTTGATCCATTGCCTGATCCTGAGATATCCATTGCTCTTGAGAAATATATACTTGTAGATTATTCACACCCATTTATAGAGAATCTCTAAGAAACATTCCCTAATCCTCATCAAGTTCAAGCCAATCCCACATTTCTAAATTTGTCTAAGTAAATCTCATCTCAATAGTTATAAATTACAAGTCATTCCTGACATGTTCCCATTAAGACACATAATATTTCTTATAATTATAATCCCCCAATATAATATTTATAAATTTTCCTATAATACATGCTAGGTTTGGCTTAATACAAAATAATTATTTCTTTATATATGGCGTGTTACTTTTAATCAACAATGAATTATTGCCCATCAATATCAATTATTTAGTCAAAAGTAATAACTTCCTCATATGCATCAATGTATTTCCATTCCATATTCTAATTGTAATCAATACCAATTTTATTCTAATTGGTTAAATCCTAATCAATATCAAATTCCCTCTAGCTAATTCAATTTTGGTGATATAATTATTAATTCTAATAAGTTCATGCAAAGATTTACCACTAATCCATTCAATTCATAAAATCACTCTTAGTCATACAATCCCCCACCTAATTCCCAAAATACTTTATTTTCCTAGGAATTATAGGTTGTTAAGGATGTGAAATTAGAATTATAATCTAGGAGTCAAATTCAAAAATATAAGTTGGATCACATATGTTCATATCCATTTGATTCTACCATTTTCTAGACACTTTTTCCAGCTCATTTTGAGATTCCTAAATGTGACAAGTATAAAGGAAAGGGTGACTTAAGAAACAATCAAGTCTATTTTTTGTTGCCTACCAAGAGGTAAGCTATGACACCAATTTCCTACTTCGCTTTTTTTCACAGAGCTTGGCTGAGCCTACTTTAGAATGATTTACACACCTCCCAAATGGTTATATCACAAATTTTGATGATCTATTAGAGAATTTTTATAATCCCTTTTTGTATAACATTGAACATGAGTTGACCATGGTTGAATTATGTATTATCAAACAATGAAGAGGTGAAATTTTTATTGTTTATCTTCAAAACTAGTGTATTTTTGCATGTACTTCTTGATATCGAGTTGATAAATATATTCATGATAAATTTGAACATAGAATTAGTGCTTAACCTTAGATTAAAATGTCTAGATAATTTTGATGATGTTATTAATAAAGTGTTTAAAAAGAGAAGGCTCTCAGTAATAAATGATTGATCAAAATTTATTCACCAAATCAATGCAAACATCAAACTCAAAATCAAAACCAGAATCAGAACCAAAATTCAATCCCAAATCCAACAAGTATGGTATAAAAACCTAAGCCTTTTAACAACAATAAGAATGTGTTTGGGAATGGAGTTACAGAAGCAAGACATGTTCACATAATACAATCACCACTAGTATAGAAGGCCCCTTAGCCACAACCTCTTACTTTACAAAGATAACCTCCTCCAAGTAATAAATTCAATTTAATACCATTTACTAATTTGGGAGGGCCCATTGAGAATGTATTTTTTAAGCTACTTGTTAAAAATATGATTGGTTGTCCATATACCAAACCGTTTGATGAAATTCAACATAAACCAAAATGGTATAAGGATAATGAATATTGTAAATATCATCAGATAAAAGGTCATGAAATTCAAAGATTTGTGTAATTTTAACATATCATCCATGACATGATAGAAAGAGGGTAAATTGAGTTAAATAATTCATCATCCTCTAATTCTAATCATAATATGTGGATATATAGAAACCCTTTTCCTTAGCATAATACCAATCAGAATGAGTAGTAGCAACATTAACATAATAACAATTATAATTAAAATTAGGGTTCTCAAGCTAACAATGTTGAGTACCATGTTACCCCTTATGATTATAATGTATTGGTATGTATCATGGAACATCACATAGCCATGATCATAATCAATCCCCATTCTCATTTTCCTAACAATCAAATCCCTCCATTCTAGGATTAGGTCCATCTATTTTGGGAGTTGCTCCTTAACATAATCCTAGTCTTTGAGTTATAATTCTGAAAACTATTTATTGTACTTCAAATTCCTATGTTTTTATTCTTGCTCAAGATTATATTGTTATAAATTGGCATCCTAAGATCACCCTTCAAGGGCCTATATCTTCCTCTATTGATCCTAATCCACCTTCTTATTCTAATCCTATTCCAAATCAATTCAAACCTAAGTAGACTCCTCCTCTTAAGAAGTGGTATGATTTTGTGAATCAATTGAATAATAAGCTAGCACAAATTTCTATTTTGGATCTTTTGTGTACTTCTCAAAGTCACAAAGATATCTTATATAAATTTTTGATCCAATCTTAGGTACCTAGAAATATTTCACTTGATAAATTTCAAGCATTGGTTGGACACTTGTCTCATGGCCCATAGCTTATATTTGATCAAAGTGATTAATAATCCCTTGGATATTCACAAACCAATTCCTTTTATATTTAATTTATAGTTACTAACCCTAAAATCAAGTGGGTACTTATAGACAATGGTTCTTCTCTTAATATTTTTCTATTGAAGCTAGTCCAACGTCTAGGATATAATGTGATAAATATCAAGGATGATACCATCATCATTAATAGATATGACACTACTAAACAATAGTTAGCGAGTATAATTTTATTTCCCATATAGGTTTGGAATATTATCCATATTACCATGTATCATGTAATTGATCTTGATTTATCATATAATATCCTTCTTGGTCATCCATGGATTCATGAGATGTGTGCATTTCCCTCTACACTCCATAAATGTATCAAGTTTCCTCATTCTAGAATAGAGGTCACTATTCTTTGGGATCTATAATTTTATCTATTATAAACATATGGAACCAGAGGGTCACCAATATACTTATTATCCTAGTGTTGAGCATGCCATTAAAAAATACAAGTGATATCTGATCCACCAAAGTCCAATTATCTAGAATCAAGTGCCCTTACTTTCTGTTTAGAATCACCCTTTCCCTCACTAAATTCCTCTCACTTTAATATTCATGACAAAGGTCTTGGTATGTGTAGTATTGAAAATGCCATCCATGTTACCAAACTACCTATATCACCCAAATCCAATGGAATGGTGCAAGAAGTAGGTGGAATATTATCCTAAGGAGTCTCTTTCGTTCATCTTAGAAAAATCATTCAATCAAGAAGATTTGAATAACTAAGATGAGTCATGGTTGTATAATAATGATTTTACTCCTTATTTTATAATAAAATGTACCTTATCCCAAATAAAATTATGGTAAAGATTTGGGGGAAAAATAATAAGGTATATTAGACCCTATTCTTCCTACAAAGCATTTAAATAAATAATGTCTCAGATACAAATCACCTACAGTTGTTCCCACACATCCTAAAAGTGATTCAACCTTTAAGTTAAATGATTATGTTCCTAATAGAAATAGAGAGTCCTATTATAACATCTATGATGATCTTTCCAACACCAATCTATTTGATTCACATTTTGATCTCACTATTTCAAATATTCCAACCCTTCCCCTTACCCTCCATTATCCCAACCTTATTTATTAGTACCAACAAGACTATGATATTGTACTTGATGAGTTCTCAAATTAAGAAGTCATTTCAGAGTTCATGGGACTAAGAGATGGTCTACCAATAAGTGACTACAAGTAGAGATTTATAAAAACTTTGGACCCTAAGGTCTACTTTAGGGAAAAAGAGAACTTCCTTGGTCAAAATAAAAATGAAACATTAGGATTCTTAAGTGAAAACCTTTCTATAATGCTTTTGAATCAGGGAAAAAGTAAATAAAATACAAGTCCCCTAGTGAAAACCTATTTTAGGTACCATGATAGAGAAGTTTTATCTTCTTCATAAGAATCCCAAGAGTCCACAAGTCCACACTCATCATTTGGAGAGGAAATAAATCCTAAAGATCATGAATAATTTGAGTGCATGGTCATAGAGAATCCATATTTAGTATCTCATTGGTCATTACCTCCTATGAATGATTCTAATTCTTCATACATAGGTAGGTCAATCAGTTATATTATTTGCCTACAATTCTAGATGATGATTTAATTCTTCTTATTGAATACACTACATAAGTGAATATTGGCATGTATGATAATCCTAATATAATAAATATTGTCACATCTCTCACTCTAGAGGGATGTGAATTTAATATTTTCATTTTAATAGAGTTCATTGATATATTTTCTTGGGCCTACTCTGATATACCTGATCTAGATCTTTTTTTGGTAGTACATCATTTGGTTATTCATCTAGATGTTAAACCTATTAATCAAAAGTTAGGGAACATGAATCCATGAATTTCTCTCCTTGTCAAAGTAGAGCTAGATTCATTAGTTGTAGTAGGCATTATCAAACCTATTCCCTATGTAGATTAGATTTTTAACAATATTATAGTCATTAATAAGCTATTTAACATTGGCATCTACACAAATTTAAGAGATATTAACAAATATTATCCCAAATATGATTTTCACTGCCTAATATAGATATGATTATGGAATCTATAATAGGTTATGAGATTCTATCTCTTATGGATAGTTTCTCTATCTATAATCAGGTTAATATTGTTTCAGAATATCAATCCAAAATAACATTCACAACTCTTTGGGGAAAATTTTGTTATCAAGTCATGCCCCTTGGCTTGAAAAATGCCAGAGATACATATCAATGAGCCATGATAGTTATATTTCATGATATCATACATGACATTATTAAAGACTATGTCAATGAAACTTTAGGTAAATCTAAAAATTGAGTAAAGCATCCTAAAGTACTATGGCAAACATTTGAGAGGCTTATTAAATATAATGTGTGTTTAAACCCTAATAATTGTGTATTTGGGGTTACATCTACAAAATTGTTAGGCTTCATTATCTTTCACAGAGGCATTGAAGTTGATCCAGCCAAAGTTTAAGTTATTAATGGCATGCCTCCTCCTACTAATCTAAAATGATTTTTTAGCCTACAGGGTAAGATCTAGGATATTAGATGCTTCATATCCCAACTTGCTAATTTTTGTTATCCACTTACATATATTTTGAAAAAGGGCACTACATGTTAAATTCTAAGAAAATTTTGAGCAACTTAAGCAATATTTATCAAATCTTCTAGTATTTGTTCCACCAATTCTTGGAAAACCCTTATTAATGTATATATCTATAACTTCTATTGCCTTGGTTACAGTCCTTACTCAACATGATGATCACAAAAAAGAAAGAGTTATTTATTATCTAATCTGTAAATTACAATCAAAACTATACTCCAATAGAAAAATATTGTCTTGCATTATTTTTTGCTTCCCAAAAGCTTAGACATTATATGTTGAATAATAAGACCATGTTAATTACAAAAGTAGATCCTTTGAAATATATATTGTAAAATGTAGCTTTAATTAGTTGAATGTTTAAATGGGTAATGTTACTTAGTTTTATATTGAATATACACATCAAAATGCTATCAAAGGTTAAGTATTATTTGATTTACTGGCTGAATCACCTCTTCATCTCTTATTACAATGCACTTTACTAATGAATCCATTATGATTCTTGATGAATCCAAAAATTAAAGCTCTATTTTGATGGCTCTTTCACATCTCATTATTCAAGAGCAAGATTATTATTCATGACACCAATAGGTGATCTTAATACTAAGGCTTTCACATTGGGTTCCCATACACCAATAACATAATTGAATATGAGGATTTACTTTTTCAGCTTCATCTTATAGTTTAGTGTAATATCCAAAATTTGTAAGTATATGATGATTCAAAACTAATTATCAATCAAAGCCATTAATTAGTATCAAACTAAGGATTAAAAAATTATTCCTTAAAAAGGCATGGTAGACATACTCAAGCTCAAATTTAAATTCATTCAGTTTGAATAGGTTCCTAGAGCCAATAACAAGTCTGTTGATGCTATGGCTACCATTAGTTCCATGATCTCAATTGCTCCATCTGTTAAAGAGTATCAATTTCTAATTAAAAACCTTTTTTTCTAGCACACAACTCTTTATATTTTGAGATGATGTGTTCTTGTTGGTCCCAATTCCCCTTAGTACATAGACATTTATTCCTATCTCCATGATCAAATTCTTCCCACTTATCTCTCACATAACTAAATAAAATCCTTTATCCAAACCACTTTCCATTATACCATACTTGGAAAGAGTTTATATCATATAAGTTATGATGGAACTCTACTTCATTTTTTGAATTTGGGAGAATCTAACTTAGTGATAAAATAATTACTTGAAGGTATTTATGGGTCACACACTAACTGTATGGTCCTAGCTAAAAATCTCCTTTGTATTAGTTAGTATTAGCCTACTATGGAAGCAAATGCATGTGTTTATGTTAATAAATGTCTGACATGTCAAAAACATGGTGATCTTAATCATGTTCCAACACAAGAACTTTGACCAATTATAAATCCTTGGCCAATTTCTACATGGAGGCTTGATCTCATAGGAAATATTAATCTTACTTCTTTAGATGGCCAAAAATATATCCTTATTACTATCAAATATTTCATCAAATGGGTAAAGGCAATCCCTCTCAATTATATAAATGGTAAGAAAATTTCCAATTTCATCTTAAACCGCATCATTTATCATTATGGCATTCCCTCTACTATCATCTCAGATAATGGAAAATCCTTCGAAAATAAGGATGTCACGGCCCTCTATTATGAGTTCCATATCAAGCACAAGTTTTCCACTCCTTATTACCCTCAAGGTAATGGCCAAGATAAAGCATCCAATAAAACACTTATCAAATTCCTCAAAAATATTGCCAATTAATTTGGTCGTGAATGGCATTTGAAAATATTTCCAACCATGTGGGCATACCATACCAATGTCCACACTTCTACTAGTGCAAATCCCTATTCCACGGTCTATGGTTCTGAAGTAATTCTTACTATTGAGATTGACCTTTCCTCGCACATTTTTTTGAAGGAAATTCTTGATGAAGAAGACTATTAGTTGGAAAAATTATGAGAATTAGATCTCCTAAATGAGAAATAGGTAGCTACCCTTAATTACCTTAAATCTTATTAGAATTAGCTACGTAGGGGTTATAACAAACACATTATCTATCGAGAGTTTTAGCTTGGTGATTTGGTATTAAAAGAATATTAATGCTAGATAGGAAAATAAAGGTAAGTTTGAACCTAATTAGTTGTGGCCCTTCATTGTTGCAACTATGGGTCTAGTGCATATAGGTCGGCTACTCCAAAGGGTTATGAATTAGATGATCCAATGAACATTATGCATCTTAGGCATATATATGCTTGAATTATTGTGCTCTTGTTTATAAGTGTGATTGTTTATGGGTATCTCTATTCTATTTTTTATTCCCTATCCTTTTTGTAATACCCAGCATGAGGGACCTCCTTCCTTTACTAATTGAGACATTCAACAATAAAATTGTGTGGTTGTTAAAAATTTGAATTGTAATTTCCTCCTTGTATATTAATGGATTCATTATTATTCAAAATTTTAAAAATGTTAATTAAATTAAAACTTCTCATATTTATCATATGAATTTTATAAATTCCTAAAATGACCTTTATTATTTTAAGAAGAGTCATAGGTTTCCTAGAAAGCTTATGAATCCTATCCCATAGGTCTTCTAGAAAACCTACTCTCTTAGGTCCTAGTCTAGTTAGTAGGAATTCACCTACTTGGTGGAGCATTTTTAAAGAAAGGTAATTTAAAATTTATTATTGTAAGGAGCCCACATGGGCATTTAAGAGAGGGTACTCTATTATTTTAGTGGGTTGATGTCTATCTTTGAAAAGTGAAATTGACTTTTCATTTCTTTTTGATAAACCCTAGTCATTGTCTTGAGGTTTTGGGATGATGGGAAATAAAACAATAAATAAAATAAAATATTACAAGCAAAGGTTTATGTAAGCTTAGCCAAACTAACTTAGAGTTTTGTAGTTTCATTTCTCTTTCCAAGTTCTCGCCTTCATTGATGATGTTGTTGCTAGGAGAGCCAACCAAGGAGTGAATAAGAAGAAGATATGTGTTTAACAGGGTAAGTGATTTCTCCCTCATGAATTAGTTTCTTTTTTTTCCAGATTAATAGATAAGTTAAGCATTGAAGAATAAATTCATTTAGAATTAACTTAGGTTTAATTTTTGGTTATTTTGCCAAGTTTTTTATCAAAAATGTTGAGGGTTTGATTGAGGATTTTGAGACCTTGTTAGTTGATTTGTCTTTAAAAAATATGTATATTTACATATTATATCTCTACACATTTATTTTTAAATGTGTGTGTGTGTGTGTGTGTGTGTGTGTGTGTGTGTGTGTGTGTGTGTGTGTGTGTGTGTGTGTGTACATACATACGTACGTACATATTTATATAAACATGTATATACTCATTATGTTATTTTGAATTAAATATATATAGATGTATATTTGTATATTATATCTCTACATATATTTTTTTAAGAAAGTATATATATACACACACATTATGTATATAATCATTGGTTAATATTTAATTTAATATATGTATGTATGTGTGTATAAGGGGAGGGGAGGGGTGGATAAGCTGACCCCTTCCCCCTCCCATATTAGGGAGGGAGGAGCGATTAGGCTAGCTTACCCTCCCCGTCCCCCTGAGACTTAGTTGCCATGGTAGGTCGTATATATTATATATAAAAAATAAAATAAAAACACATATATTTATATATAATAATCCATTATTTTATTTTTATAAAACAAAATTATATATATATATATATATATATATATATATATATATATATATATATATATATAATTAAATTTATATATTACAAATAATAGGAATTATTTTAAATATTTAGTTTTAAATGTAATATATATATATATATGAATAATATTAAAAATTTATAAATAAATAAATAAATATATAGGAAGTTAGTTTACACACACACACACACACACACACACACACACACACACACACACACACACATATATGTATGTATGTATGTATGTATGTATGTATGTATGTATGTATATGTGTGTGTGTGTGTATATATATGTATGTATGTATGTATTTATGTATATGTGTATGTGTGTGTGTATATATATAAACATACATACATACACACACACACATAGATGTGTGTGTGTGTGTGTGTGTGTGTGTGTGTGTGTGTGTGTGTGTGTGTATGTATATACACACACACACACATACACACACACACACACACACACATCTATGTGTGTGTGTATATATGTCTGTGATTTTAGAAACTGTGAGTTGTGACTTCCTTGGTTACATTACGATTGTGAACACTTGAGAATAATATAAAACTTGAATGTTTCTTTTATCATTTTCTTTTGAGTTATATGGATTTATTGTGATTCTTAGAAAAGTTATATTTATATCAGGGACTATCCAGTGACCTTTTGAGTTGGGGGTTACAACAAGTTTTGAGTTTTATATTTTTGAGTTGCAACCTTTCTTTAAATGCTAAAAAACTTCTAGAAATGACTAGACAAGAATCAAATGGAAACTCTTTATATTATTTTGGTTTGATAAATTCTTAGTGTTTTATATTATTATATTTATCACGGTGAATTATTAATCAGTGGGAGGATGTTTGAATCACTTGAACTTATCAAATTTACCATCTCATTTTACTATTATGAGGGAAAAAACCTAATTTTCTCCTTATTATGTTTCGTATATATGTATTACCATCGCAAGTAGGAAGATTAATTAAAATCATTGGTTACCTTGTTTATTACTCTGAAAAAAGAAAGATAAATTTTTGACAGTGTTTTCACTTGCTTAACTATAAGCTGACCCTTATTGTGTCTTCATTATTTTAGTGTAGGATGTAGGAGAAAGCTATACAAATATAGTACCTTGGTTTTGTTTTTATAAATTGTATTGTATAGTGTGAAATTGTAGAAAACAATATATTTGTCTCTTTGTTATTAATCAAGGATCTTAAATTACATGATATTGGGATGTATCTACTTGTATTTGTTTTGAAAGGTTAAGTTCCATAGGTCATTTTTATTTTTAGAGATTTGTGGTAGTATTATAATATAACTTATTTGGCATAAGAAATGATAGAATTGCTTATTAAACTCTTGTTATTAAATAAAATGAATTACTTCTAAAAATAAATAATCTTATCTTGGTTAAACTTTGAAAGTATTAAAATAGCTTTTAACAATGGCTAATAAACATACATTTAGTGGTACTACTAATTAAAAATTTGAAAGGTGTCGTAAAGTTATTTGAAATTAATTGATTTCATTGAGTGAACCTATCAAATTTAATCAAGAAAAAATTAGTGTTTCGGTCATGAGAATTACATAAATTTTAGTAAACTCATTAAGTTAAATGAGATCATGAATAAATCCTATGTTGATTCTACACTAGCTTGTATCAATCATTTGACTATGAGAAATGGTGGTATGCTTGAGAAAAGTTTTATAATACTAAGGCTTATCAAATGATTGGATTGGAATTTACCTCCATCATTAAAACTTGAATTGAGTTGTTAAGAGTGTAACAAGTTTTATCATATTACCTTATGATAAAATGAGGACAATCCCAAAGTTTATCTCTTTGAGTTATCTTGATCACCATGGATGCACTAGGTGTATGACCAACTATGTGTTAGTATTAATCAAACACTAGTTAGTTTCTTGTTTTGATGAGAAAACTTGAGAGAATATTTTAATTTCATACTTATAAAATTTTCTTAGAAACAAGTGTATTCATGTCCAAGCCCTTGATAACATAGAGAGGATAGGATATTCGAGAGGATAAATTCAATTGCATGAATAACCTTGAAGTAAACTATTCAAATGATGATAATGATAATCAAAATGATTGAAGTTAATCTAGATTATCAATGAGTATTCTTGGCATAAAGAATTTTATTTTCATATTTTAAGTGTTATGGAAACCCATTTTGGTAGGATGACTGTGGCAAGGCTTTAATCTTCTAGTGAAATCCTTCTAGTGGGGTGTGAATGAATTTATGACTTCAAGCCCATATCATGAAGCATGAAGTTAGTTATATCATCCTTTGGGATCATTTATTTTATGATTGGATGATGTCATGTACTTTCATAAGATTCATTACAAGTCTACATTATGAGTTTTCTTTTCAAAAATCAAACCAAATTAGTTTAGAAATAAACTCAAAATTATTTATCCAAACTTGAGCTTTATAAAATGGAAACTTGTAAGCTCTAGCTTTATTATTTTAGAATTAGGATATATAACCATTATTTTCCTATCACATCCTGATGATTTTTTGTGGATATATTTCCTGAGGCTTTTGGCAATTTTTTGCACCTAATTTTCATTTTCAGCCTGCAAAGTTATTTCAAAATCAATTTGCCAAAAATAGATAGAGGAATATTTAAATAAAACCAGAAGTTGATAATGATTCTTTTTACCCTTAAATTTATATAAGAACTCTATTCTAATATTTTTGTATGTTTTTAATATTTTTAGTAATTCAATTATGAACCCTATTTATTTAATAAATTGCCTAGCTAAATAGTTTTTTTGCGTTAAAACCCATTTCAAATGCTGATTTTTTTAAATGTTCAAATTGATAGAGATTATTTTTTAGGTTCCTAGTGGTATCTTGTAGCTAATATAATACATAATAACTTATATAAATACTTTTCACCTCGTGGGTGTATTTTATCCATCGCCATTTGATAGGCGATTTAATGAAATTCTAACTTGATTGTGAAATGAGCTATTCAAGTCTAGATGCACTGTGGTTGGGTAATTCTAATTTTATATGAATGGTTAAAATTGAATAACATATTCATGGGTAATACAGTTTTTTAATTTATATTTGAGCTGATTAATTTTTTGGTTACTTATACAACTTTAATGCACTTACAGTCATTGTTGTAAAAAATAAGGTGTCAACAAACCATTGACAGATCGCGTTCCATACCATTTGGGAAGATATTTAGTTTTGGTTTCATTATTCTAATCTATACTTGATATCCTTGAGTATTAAATTTGAGTTTAGTCTTGAACAATGATTCTAGTGTAGTAAACACATTTTAGTCACATCTAGCTTGTCGAACACCTTTATGCATTTTGTTATTCAATATAGAAGGTGAGCCTCTACATTGCATATAACATACCTTCAGTGTGTTTTTATACATTTAAGGTTACCTTTGCTTGTATACATGGGATTATAATATGTGTTTACTCAATACGCACATTAGTATGGTTGTGTTAATGGTTGAAGCATTTACTTGTGTGGAGTTAACATTACATAAGAGAGAAAAAATAGTAGTGTTGTTATGGGTTTTATTTGGATGAAATTTTGGGCATTACATTTTGGTATTAGATCTTGGGTTCAACATTGAGAGTTTTGGGACATTGTGTTTGGTATTTGTGATGAAGTTGTGAGACTTATCATCATGATATTTATGTTTGTTTGTACTCTCAATGAATTAATATTGTAAATTTAATTATGTGATCATTTTGTTAATTCTTGGGTAAATTTACCCTGAGTTTGGATTGTTGACTTCATTGGCATGCCTTTACTTCAAGTTAATTTTTGTATAATATCTATTGTGCTATATATTTACTTATTTAGGGTAGTGTATTTTAATGTTATTTATGACTGTGTATTTCCTACATATAAATTCATGAGGTATTTTTTTATATTAATGCACCTATTTAGTATTATAGTATAATTGTATAACCCTATTTTAGAGAGGGGGTAGAGGATTTATTTTCCTTAAGCTTCATTGTGGTATGTTTACAAATTTATAGGGTGTGTTTACTCTTATTTACTATAATTTTGTTCACAAGATATAATGATGATAATGTTATTTAGTGGTGAGGAAGTGTTATATACCTTTAGTGAATATAGTGATTAAGAGTATGTAGATTTAAACTAATGAAATCTACAATGTTCTTACTACATGTCTATTACATAGATGAATCTTGAAGTTATAGTAAACTTACTTGAAATGATTCTTTATTAGATCCAAGCTTGACTTTATACAAGTTAACTAATTTTGAACCTATAAATAGCCTTACGGTGTTAAGATAAAAGTGGTAATGATAGGTCTATTACACATTTATATATTC
Organism: Torreya grandis; assembly: GCA_037957365.1. Taxonomy (NCBI): domain Eukaryota; kingdom Viridiplantae; phylum Streptophyta; class Pinopsida; order Cupressales; family Taxaceae; genus Torreya; species Torreya grandis. Next base: position 491,283 of record JARHVA010005598.1, on the reverse strand, counting down.
AATGAAATGCTTTCTTAGAGTAGTTTAAATCTTTAGTAGTGGAACCTAGTTGGGTAGGCGGCCTATGAGTGTTAATATAAGTAATGTAAAAGAATTTATTTTTGAACTTTAGGTAGCACTAACTCTAAGTGATTGTACCTCCCCTTTTTGAACATGCTCATGATATGAGTACGCCTTGATTTGGTAGTATATATTATAATTGCCTAGAGCATATAATTTGGCATTGATTGTGATTTCCAAACTTTTGTGGATGATGACCTTTTTAGGTGACCATTATATTTTGCATTGACCATTGCATCCTTTTGATAGTTCTTGTTATGCTAACACATACAAAATCTAGTATCATGTGGTATCATATTTGATACATGTGTCAGGGTATATAGGACCCTATTTTATTCATCTTACCACACCTTAGTTGAGAATGGAAAAAGCTTGGTCATTTATATTATTGCTTTATGAGTAGTGAAATTGATGCATCATTTTATCTTGGTGATGATTACTTAGACCATATTGATACTTCTAGTATTTACTACAAATAGTAGTTTTTAGCGATCAGCACTCAAAAATACATACAATTTTCACTTCACAGAACTTTAGTTAAATGTGTTTGACAATGATATTTCCTATAAGATATGATACTTGAGAGCAGTTATAATTAGAGATATGAACCAGTATGTTTACATTTATATTTATGTGGTACTATGATGTCATGTGTAGGAGTTGATAGTTTTTATTCTCCTTCATTTGTATAAGTTGGTTGTCATGATGGACTATTATGGTCAAATGTCATTGGATATTTTCTCTTTAATATCACTTTTTTATGATATAGGTTGTTTATTTAGTCTCTTTAATGATGGTTAGTGATGGATAATAGACAAAATTTCTACATGTTATCTTGGGACATTGTATTACCATACACAGAGAGCCTCAAATATTTCTCATGAGAATATAACTAAAGTTATAGACATATGTTGAAAATGCCATTAGGGATGACATTATGGCATCAGTTGGACCGATACAATTTTTTTGATATGTTTCGACATGGTTACTCTCTATAAGTAATATTATTTGATAGAAATTTGGTTGCATGATAGTCAGAGATGTGAGCTAGTATAATATCATTTAGTGATGATATGGCATTGGGATGGAATGTGTAGGAGTTGTTTAGTATTATCTTTAATTTATACTAATTGGTTGTTATGATGGATCACACCCTAGTCGATGACATAGTTCAATTTTTTAGATGGCTAGTGGATTATTTTCATATTGGTAATGGTAGGTAGACCAATCTACTATGCCCAATGACATAATTCAATTCTTTGTGATGGCTAGTGGAACACCCAATTCCATCTTACCTTATTCCTTCTCCCCTTGGGTGACTTGTGAAGTCACATAGTGATTGCCATGTGATCTAATTTTATTGTGTTTTATCAAATTTATTTGAATATTTTATTTCAATTTGACTTGAAACCAATACTTTTTTCTTGTTTTCAATATTTTAAGTAGCCAATCATAGAAATTATTGTTGATAATCTTTTTATGATTAAGAATTCTCTTTTAAGCTCACTTGGTCTCATTTTTTATTTCTTATTAATTTTACTTTTACATGATTGGTTTAATTTTAAAATTTATTTTAGATAATTAATTCTATTAGTTTCATAAGTGTTATTAATATGCATAATTATTATTCCAATGGTGTGGTATGGGGGAGGAAAATTAGATTAGAATATATCTAGTGGATAGCGATGGGAACAAGTCGTGTCGATTCATATTAGCATCTTTCCCACCCCACCAAACTGAACCATACTGATTTTTTTTTTTTTTTATGTGTGTGTGTGTGTATGGGGTCCTTGCATGAAGATGTGATTATTTTTGGGAGGTCTAAGGAGTGTATATGATAGAGCTAGTGATTTATCATTTATTTTAATAGCGGTATTGTTCTATTATGATGATGCTAGATGTTGGGATCTAGTATGTTGTTGTATGGTTCAGTATGGTTCAGCTTGGTTCAGCATTGCAAGTTGGCGAGATCTAGATGACACTAGATATTAGGACTCAACCTTACCAATATTCTTCTTTATGATTTAATATGGTTCAATATTATTTATTTATTCTCAGAAGGGTGTTACCATGGATTAATATTTATCTTATCAGTGTAATTTTTTCATGATTGGTGCTCATAATTATTTCTCAATTTTGTGTATAGAATAGAATAGTGTAATTTTTTCAGTTGATACAAGGAGATAATGTGACTTAGTTAGATAGTATGACTCAGCACGATAATTTAGTTCAATGGTGTTTATAATTCTTGGTAGTACATTATGTTTTCATAGTTTGACACTTATTTTCCACTTGTTATGGTCATCAAGGGATGTTAATGAGTGCTTGTTATGGTCATACAACAAACTAATATTTCGTACATATGTAACTTCAGAGTTTGATAGAAATATTTTGTGATATCAGTTGGTTTGTGACAAATATTGGTTATCAATATTGGTTAAATTTACTTAGCATTGTTCAATTTTGATTATTATAGTTCAGTCATGGAATGACACTTATATTCTTATACTCATATTAGTGATCATTTGGGTTTAAATAGTTTATTAGTAGAACTTCGAGTATCAGTGGATTATAGTGGCATTTCAAGGATTTTGAGAGTGAGTAATTAATGTACTATTCTTCATTGTAGTTCCTGAATTGAGGATGATGCTTTAATAAAAAGGAAAGTATGTAATACCCTGTATGAGGGATTACCAATTAAGACATTCGGCAATGCAATTGCATGGTTGTTAATAATTTGAATTGTAGTTTCCTCCTTGTATATTTATGGATTGATGATTATTCAAAAGTTTATAAAGATTAATTAGACTAAAAATTCTCATATTTATCATTAGAATTTTCTAAATTCCTAAAGTTTCCATTATTATTTTAAGAAGAGTCATAGGCTTCATAGAGAGCCTATGAACCCTATTCTATAGGTCTTCTAGAAAACCTGGTCTCTTAAGTCCTAACATAGTTAGTAGACATTAACCTACTTGGTGAAATATTTTTCAAGAAAGGTAATTTAAAATTTATTGTGCAAGGAGCCCACATGGGCATGTAAGAGAGGGTACTCTCTTATTTTAGTGGGTTGATGGCTATCCTTGAAAAGTAAAATTTGACTCTTCATTTTTTTTGTATAAAAAATAAAATAAAATAATTTAAAAAATAAAATAGAATAAAATAAAATAATAAACAAATAAATAAAAAATAAAATAGAATAATTTAATATTGCAAACAAAGCTTTATGCAAGCTTGGTCAAACCAACTTAGGGTTTTTAGTTTCATTTCTTTTTCCAAGTAGTTACCTCCATTGTTGCATTTGTTTGGAGCTTAATTACTCTTGCTAAGTTCTTACCTCCATTGATGGTGTTGCTACTAGGAGAGCCAACCAAGAAGTGAAGAAGAAGACGAAGATTTATGTTTAACTAGGAAAATGATTTCTCTCTCATGATTTAGTTTCTCTTTTTTTCATATTAATAGATAAGTTAACCATTGAAGAATAACTTCATTTAGATTTAAATTAGATTTAATTTTTTGGTCATTTTGCCAAGTTTTTCATCAAAAATGTTGAGGGTTTGATTGAGTATTTTCAGACCCTATTAGTTGATTTGTCCTAAAAATATATGTATATTTACATATTATATCTCTACACATTTATTTTTGAAGAAAACAATAATGTATATATATACATATTTATATAAATAGCATGTTTATACTCATTATGTTATTTTGAATTAAATAGGTGTGTGTGTGTGTGTGTGTTATATCTTTACATATATTTAAATTTTTTTGGTATATTATATCTCTACATATATTTAATTTTTAATAAGAATGTGTGTGTGTGTGTGTGTGTGTGTGTGTGTGTGTGTGTGTGTGTGTGTGTGTGTGTGTGTGTGTGTGTGTGTGTGTGTGTGTGTGTGTGTGTGTGTGTGTGTGTGTGTGTTCCATAAACTGGCACTAATTTTTGTGGAAAAATTTTACCTTGGATCTTTGTAGGCAATTTATTAAAAATATCAAAAATTAATCTACAAACAATCAAATAAAGAAAAGCAATGCAAGAAATACACACCATACTACATAAGAGTTGATTACAGAATTTGAAAATGCCTACGTCTCTGAGATTGGTTATAGTAAAAATTGATCCATTTCCATGAAAAGTGAGTACATGAAAAATTCTCACAATTGTCAAATGGAAACTTTCAGATTGCTAACAAATCAGCAATAGAGCTTTTAAAAGTCCCAATAAACCCACAGACAAACCTTCCACCTTACTACTACACAAATGTAATCTCAAAATTGTTTGAACTTTTGAAGAATCATGGTAAACCCATGAACAAATTCTCCACCTTATTGAACATGTCCAGATGTATATATTCAACCCTTTGAAGAACCCCAGTAAACCCAAGAACAAATTCTCCACCTTCCTGAAAACACCTCTATATGTCTTCTACTCAAAAATATCACTTCTAAGCATAAAAATTGGTAAAAAAAAATGGCCTCATATCTATACATTCATCATATCACTGGAACCATCTTGGAAACTAGAATATTTCACTAGTTTACCTCAAAGTTTAGAAATGAGTCGAGATGCTTCAAATCGGAGGAAGAGTAGAAGTAGGTCCTTATGCCTTAACAATATTGGTTGAAGACCAGAGCTTACAATTCATTCTTAATGAACTCAAAATAAGACATTCAACATATCATTGAAATCATCTCAAAAACTAGAACATTTATCTAGTTTACACCAAGATCTCAAAATTGCTCTAAGTGCCTCCAAAATGAGGAAGAGCGTTGGCTAGTCCTATTTACCTTGGTTGCACATCCAACTCTTCTTTATTTGTTATTCAAATACAATTTCTCAATGCTTTATATAGTGTTTGGAAGCATAGGTTTGATGGTGGGGAACTTATCTTTTTATCCATGAGGATAAGTGTTCGAATCCTATGGCATAGGTGTAGGCTTTTTGTCTATCATTTTATCCCACATTCATGGGGTTTGAGGTTGGTAAGCCTTTTAAATAGTCTTTAAATGAATATTTTTAAATTTTGATAGGAATTTATCCCACATTCATGGGTTGATAGGATATAAAAGGATTTAATAAGCCTTACCCTCTACGATAGCCTCATGGCTTAGGCCACATTCTTCACCGCTTGTCTTTGGAAAATTTGACGATTGGGTGATGGCTTGTCCATGTAGCAAGTTGGTTATACCGTAGATGTCACATTCCAAACATATCATGGAAATTTCATGTCCAACTTAGAAACCATAGCATGTGTAATTTTGTGTAAACTTAATTTTGATGTGGATGTGTCATTTCACTTGGGCTTATCCATCTAGGTTACCATCGAGGGTAAAATATAGTCCTGAACCATCATGCTCCATTTAGGTTACTATCTAGTGTAAATTTGGACCCAAAACATATTAATATTCCATTCAAGATGAATTTGGACCTGGATCATGTTGGGCTCCATTTGACCTAACTCGGGTTGCTACCCCAACTCACCTCGGCACCCCAACTCGAATCAGTATCCCAACTATGGCTCAAGTTGACAAATTTTTTTAGACTATGGAGAAACGAGGTGGTGGCTTGAGGACCCACCACATGGACCACTCATAATTTGACACTTGTTGGCATCTAACTAGTACTCCATAATTCTCTTAGAAGCAGGGTCCCCCTTCATGATAAAAGTGGACTCCATCGACTACAGTCCCCCATAGCTGACCTTTTTATTGATTATGCTTTTGTTGATTACACTTGTTGAAGATAATATATATTTGTTTGTTAAAGACAAAATATAGAAACCCACTATTTTTATTGCACAAATTCATCACCTCATGTTGTAGCATGATTGGTAGATTTGGTGAGCTCAGATTATGTCATGTCACCCTGTGTCACCTTTTGCCCTATTGATCTAGAATTTTAGCATGAAATTTCTTGTGCATACAGATTCCATTTTGTGAACCATGAAATGCACCAAAAATCTCTCGATGAGCTCTTATGTTATTTTATCGATCAATTTTCAAATTTGACAATTTATAGCTTAGAGTGAATGTGGATCCACTTGGATCAATCCTCCCCACTAGGAGGGCTTTTGGTACACCAAAAGATGGTACCCAATTTGATCCTCTACAATCACAGTCAATTTTTAAAAATTCTAATGGGGCTTTATCGATCTACTCAGGTTCCATAATTGCATCTTCTTGGAACAATTGATTGATCACATCTTTTGCATTCCTTTTATTATTGTACAACCATTGATAACATCTACACAGAACAAGATTCAGAATGTAATGACTTACTCTACTTCATGGATTCATAGATAAGTATAGTGATCTCTTAGCATGTCCATCAATGTCTCCTTTTGTTGTATGGCCTTTATAGAAATACATGTGGACCATGTGTTTTTTTTATTTGTCTACAAAATAATACTTACAAAAATAAGCATACCCTAATCTGCATATACTTTTGTTAATGGAAAATGTCTACCCAAGAATTTGAGAAGATAAATTGAGTATGATAAACCTATCACTCAATAATTATCTCCAGGTGACTTCCATAACATATCAAATTGAAATTATATAATGCATGTATATACATATACAAATAATGCCCTATGGGTCTTTTTACAACTATGCACGATGTATGTCACAATATTGTATGTATGGGTCTTATTCATACATCTAACTAGCACATTAGTTATGCTAGTTTTATAAATATATACAAATAGATGACCCAAAATACACCTAACATTTCTTACCAGCTATAGGATTCTAGTGTGGGTCTGACTCCTTTAGTACTCACTCTATGAATCATCATGTAGCTCATCTTCAGGTTCTTGATGGTCTCCTGGTACATATGAGTTTGATGTCTAGTTGGAATCATCATGACTAGGTCTAAAACTTGTCATGTCTCAAACTACATGATCTAATTATGATCTAAGCAAAGCTTGATGCCATCATCTATAAAAGATGCTTATCGAGTGAAGAGATATAAATTTCCTAGAACTATCTCATCCATCTCTAATGGGATGATATCGAGATTCACCATGTCTAAAAACTATCTCCCAACTATAAATTACAAGGTGCAACAACTTGTTGCCATACCTTAGATAATGCCATTCCATGCGCCAATTATTTTAGCATGTGGCAATAATAATATTGGTAAGCCCAATCGATGTATTATGTCATTGGTCACATAAATTACTCCAATGTCCCCATCGAAACATGTCTAATGACACATCCTTTTGAAATGACTAGAATACTCTATTTGGAGACTCTCATAGATCGTAAGACAATATTTAGAGGTCTAAATAGTGTTCTCTATCAAACTGGGGATTTTGAATGCTGACTAGTACTTGAAATAGATAGATTCCTTCCTCTACCCACATTCTTCTATTGGAACCTCTATGGTACACATTCAAGATGTTGCAACCAGTAATGTTATATCACATGTCCACATCTCAAGCAATGATTGCATATTAGAGTGGCTAAAGTACTAGGATCATCTAGATGATGTTTATTTTATCCTAACTCTTCTTCTAACTGATCAGAAAGAGAATAAAATTTATACTAGAGTTTAACGATCTGTTGATCCTGAGTGTGATGATGGGCACTCATGTTCACCACCATGGTGTTTAGTTTTACTATCCATTGTGCCTACTCCCATTGATGTGACAATCATTTATATCATTGAACCCAATATCAGTAGAATCATGGGCAACTACATCCACGGATACAAATACATGGCTAAGTTGGTCCCAATATCCATAAAAGGCAAAAATTGTTCTGATACCAAATATGGCATATCATAGCAATGCCTACACAAAAATTATCCCAACACACTAATCACTCTGCTATCAAACTTGATCCATAAACTATAAATAATTTTCATCTAAAAAGTTTACCTTTGATCCTTGTAAGCAATTTATTAAAAATATCAAAAATTAATCCACAAATAATTAACTAAAGAAAAGCAATGTAAGAAATACACACCACACTACACAAGAGTTGATTACGGAGTTATAAAATGCCTACATCTCTAGGTTTACTTATAGTATGAACCGATCTATTTCTATGAAAAGTGAGTACATGGCAAATTTTCATAATTGTCAAATGGACATTTTAAGATTTCTCACAAATCGGCAACAGAGCTTTAAAGAGTCTCAGTAAACCCACGAACAAACCTTTCACCTTATTGTTGCACAAATGCAATCTCACAATTGTTCAAACTTTTGAAGAATCTCGATAAACCCACAAACATATTTTCCAACTTATCAAACACATCTAGAGATATATATATTTGGCCCTTTCAAGAATCTTGGTAAACCCACAAATAGATTCTCCACCTTATTGAAAACACCTTTGGATGTCTTTTAATTAAAAATCTCACTTCCAAGCATCAAAATCAACAATAAACCTCCTCATATCTAGACAATCAATATATTTTTGGAACCATCTCAAAAATTAAAATATTTCACTAGTTTACCTCAATGTCCAGAAATGACTTTAGATGCTTCAAATTAGAGGAAGAGTAGAAGTATGTAATTATACCTCAGTAATATTAGACAAGCACCAAATCTTACAATTCATTCTTAATGAAATAAAAATAGGACATTTGACATATCATTGAAATCATCTCAGAAACCAGAACATTTCTCTAGTTTACACTAAGATCTCAAAATTGTTCTAAGTGCCTCCAAAATAAGGAAGAACGCTGGCTAGTCGTATTTGCCTTGGCTCCACATCCAAGTCCTCTTCATTTTTTGTTCAAATACAATGTAAAATTGCTTTATATATAATTTGTATGCACGAGTTCGATGGTGGAGCACTTATCCTTTTATCCACGAGGATAAACATTCAAATTATGTGGCATAGGTGTAGGCTTTTTGTCTATCATTTTATCCCACATTCATGGGGTTCGAGGTTGGGAAGACTTTTAAATAGTCTTTAAATGACTATTGTTAAATTTTGATAGGCATTTATCCTGCATTCATGGGTTGGTAGGATATAAAAGTCTTTAATAATCCTTGCCCTCTATGAGAGCATCATGGCTTAGGCCACGTTCTTCACCACTTATCTTTGGAAACTTCGATGATTGGGTGATGGCTTGTCCATGTAACAAGTTGGTTATGTCATAGATGTCATGTTCCAAAAATAGCATGGAACCTTCATGGCCAATTTGGAAACCATAACATGTGGAAGTTTGTGGAAACTTCATTGTGACGTGGAGGTGTCACATGGAGTGATGGAAGATACGTGACATCTCATTCCATTCAAGCTTATCCATCTGGGTTGTCATCCAAGGTAAAATATAGTCGCAAAACATCATGATCCATTCGAGTTTCCTCTATGGTAAATCTAGACACGTACCATCTTGAGAATCCATCCAAGATGAATTTGGACCCAGATCGTGTTAGGCTCCATTTAACCCATTTCAAGTTGCTACCCTAACTCATCTCGGCACCCCAACTTAGGCTCGAGTTGATAAAAAAATTTAGACTATGGAGAAATGAGGTGGTGGTAAGCCACATGGTGGTTTGAGGACCCACCATGTGGACCACTCGTAATGACACTTGTCAACATCCAACTAATACTCCATAATTTTATAAGTGGTAAGGTCTCCCTCCATGATAAAAGTGGACTCCACTAGCTACAGTCCCCCATAGCCAACCTTTTTATCAATTATGCATGTCGAAGATGATTTATATTTGCCTATTGAAGACAAAATATAGAAACCCACTATTTTTCTTGCACAAATCCATCACCACGTGTTGTAGCACGATTGGTATATTTGGTGAGCTTAGATTATGTCATGTCACCCTGTGTCACCTTTCGCCCTATTGATCTAGAACTTCAACGTGCAATTTCTTGTGCATATGAACTCCATTTTACAAACCATGAAGTACACCGAAAAGATCTCGATGAGCTCTTACATTGTTTTATAGATCAATTTGCAAATTTAAAAATTTATATCTTAGAGTGAATGTGGATCCACTTGGATCAATATATATATAGATATATATACATTATGTATATATATTAATTGGTTAATCTTTGATTTAAAAAATAAATAATAATTATATGTATGGGGAGGTGGGAGTGAATGTGGTGAGATGACCCCTGCCCCCTCCCATAGTAGGGAGGAAGGTGGGGTCGGGCCAACCTAACCTTCTCATCCCCCTAAGACTCAGACACCATGGTCATGGCCTGGCCTTACAACCTAATCGTCGACCGTCAGCTATGGTAGGACATATATATTATAAAAACAATATATAATATATATATGATTAAATTTATATATTACAAATAATAGGAATTGTTTTAAATATTTAGTTTTAAATGTAATATATATGTGTGTGTGTGTGTGTGTGTGTGTGTGTGAATAATATTAAAATTTTATTCCTATTAAGGGGTCAAGGGTAGATAAGAAAATTAAGAAAAATAGAAAGGAGGCAATTTGGATCCCACCTAAACTAGGGTAGTTTAAATTAAACTTTGATGGGGCTTGTATACGTAACCCCAGTGCTTCAAGAGTGGGTTGTGTTAGGTTGTGGAGCTAAAAGCTTCAACTTTGCAAACATGGAGGAGGATGCTGAAGCTCCAGAAGTATCGACGTCATTAGTATGACCGACGTCGGTCATGATGTATGCAGAAGGCAACCGACATCGGCAGGGAGTCGATCGACGTTAGTCAGCACCAGTCAGACAGGGACCGACGTCGGTCGCCTTTGTGTTCCAGAATTGTTCATTGCATGAACAGTTAGTTAGTTGAACTGAGTGTTTGCATGTAAAGGCTATTTCGAGTCTTGAGCCACGTGGATAATTATAGTAAATTAAGAGTCTAATTTATTTTTTTAAGTTTGGGATCTATATATAGACCCATTGGCATGTATTGTAATTATGAGCTAGAAAGGAAGGCAAGGAAGATCCTTCCATTGTAAGATCATTGAGTTGCAGGTTGTTGCAAGCTCATAGGAGATATACATGTGTAAGTATGGTCTATTGAATTGTAGGTTGCAGGTTCATGGGAGATCTACTTGAAGTACTTTAGAGTGCTTGGTGTACTGGTAGGGTTATTACTAACTGGTTGGAGAGGTGAACACCAAATCTGTGTGTGAGTTATGTGTTGGGACCATTTTTGGTAGGAGAGTGAACTTTTGAAGAAGAATTACTGTACACTTGAGGTGTGGGAAGCCTCTGAAAGGTGGGAGAAGAAGTGGCATCTTCTTTATTGTATTCTTTTTTATACGAGTATTAATACAAGATTGTATATTGTCTCTCATATTCTGTGCTATTTGTGAATTCTAGTTACTTGTACTTCTAGATAATTCTGCATGTTTAATTGCTTGTATTTGGTAATCATATTGTGCTCTTTCTGAGGAGCAAGATCCTAACAAGTGGGATCAGAACAAGTGTGTTGTTCCTGATTCCCCATCAGGTTGTGTTATTAAATATTGTAGTGGCTCCTTGATAAGATCTTTTTCTCTAAAGCTATAGGATGGTACTAATAATGAGTTAGAAGCGCAAGCCTTGATAGCAGGTGTTAAAATGTCATTAGACTGTGGAATTTCCTTTCTAAAAATTGAAGGTGATTCGCAGGTGGTAATTCAAGCTTTGTTGAATAAAAGGGAAAAATCATGAAAGATTGCAAATATTTTAGATACATTATGTCCCATATTATAAGTCTTCGAAGGATGGTCATGTTCACACTACTTTCGTGAAAGTAACAAAGTGGCAAATTTTCTAATAAATGTGCTAATTGACCAAATGATGGATGCAAAAATGGATAATATTAGTGAAATTTGGGTAGATGGTAAGGGTTTTGATCATATTGAATTTTAAAGGCTTTTGACAGATTGACCTTATAGGGGGTTTTATTAGTTAGCCTCAATAAATGTTTTAGAAGGTGTTTGTAGTGGATGTAGTTTGTTCAAATTATCTTTGGTTCCTTTGCTTTTTTTGCAAATTTTTACTAAATTGGTCTATTTCATTTTATAAAAATATTTTAGAAAATGTTGGTCTTTCTTGTTTTAAATTATTTTCATTAAATATTTAAAATAATTAAAAAGGAGAATTTCATACAACATAGAAAAATCATTAAAAATAGGGACAGAAAGTCCGTTTGGTTTTCTATCCTCCAAGTGTAATTACTAACATCTTGGTGGAATGTGGGATTTGGCTTTGATGACACTAGGTTTACGAGTTTTGAGTTATTGGATGGGCCATACATTCCCATTATGGCCTTCAAATATATCCAATGAGTGCAATTAATGATTAGGATTGCATAAATGAGAGTAATTATAGCATAATGGTTTTATTCTTGGTTTGTTGTTTGGCTCAGCCTCTTTATGTTTTCAAATTCATAAGGATGGACAATTTTAGTATGGATTCCATTAGTTGGCCACTAGATTTTGGCCAAGCTAAAAATAGATAAATGGGCTTTGTGGGCTCAGTTTCTCACACACGTTTGTTCAATATGTTTTGGATTCCTTTGAATGAAGTTGTGAAAGTTATCGAATAAGTATTGGGAACATCATTATAGGCTATTAGTAAGAGGGTCAGGGTGAACTCGAATCTTGCCTCGATATTTGTAACAAATCTTTGTGTAGTCATGACAAACAGTGAACAAATCAAGGCTATGGTGGAGTTCTTCATACAGTCAAAATGCAGATTGGAGCTTCTAGAAAAATTAGAAGCCCTTTCTCTTAGGCCATTCCCAATGCTCCCATTTTAAGGTAAATATTTTCTAGGTTTTATTCTTTTGTCGATGTTTTGTGAATTGGATATTCATTTCTTGGCTCTTGTGTATTTTTCAAAGGTAGTAGACATAACTAGTTCGATGCAGTTAGAGATGTTAGAACAAAGAGGGATATATCTACTTGATGTGGAAGAATTATTGAAACCTGTCTCTGGGTTGGAAGGATGGAGGGATCTCAGGCATTCCCCAAAAAGAGTCAAAGCTATCAAGTGGTTTGGGAAAGGTGTAGTATGTGGTTCTTTCAAAATGCCTCCTTGGTGGCATGAAAAATAACAGTTTTTAAAGGAAACGAGTCATTCTCAAAAATGAGTTATCTTTACCCAAGTTAATTAATCATAAGGAGGGTTGGCAATGAAGAATTCTTTGTTGAGTGGTGTTGTGATAGAAAGGATGGCTAAAGGTTTCTAGAATATTAGTTTTTTGAAGATAGGGTAGACAGTTGGGACAGGTTTCATTCTGCCTAGCAAAGGAAAATTGGTATAAATTGTCATTCTAGAGTAAAGATGGAAAAGAATGTTTTTTTTGGAAAATGTTGAAACTATTTAGGTGTAATAGTCTATATATGCTTATAATATTGATTGTTAGATAATGTTGTTTGAAAAAAAAACTAGTTTTTATTTTCTGAATGATCTTAAGCCTTAGCATTTTATGATGTTAATCATGATCAAAGTTGTTCTATGTTGAAACTTTTTAAAAGCATTAGGGACCCAATAAATTCCCTAGTAATGATCTAAAAAAATACTAAAATTTTATATATGAATATATATAGGAAGTTAATTTTGAGATATTTATACTTTTTTAATATATATATTATATACGTATATATACATACATATATATAAACGTCTATGATTTCAAAAACTATGACTTTTGATTTCTTCAATTTTGTTATGAATGTGAAAACTTGAGAATAATATAAAAATTTGAACGTTTCTTTCGTCATTCTATTTTGAGTTATCTAGATTTATTGTGATTCTTTAAAAAAGTACATTTGCATCAATGACTATCTGGTGACCTTTTGAGTCAGGAATTACAAGTTTGGAGTTTGAGATTTTTGAGTTGAAAGCCTTCTTTAAATGTTGAAAACATTTGGAAATAACTAGACAAGAATCTAATGGAAACTCTTTATCTTGTTGTGGTTTGATAAATTCTTAATGTTTTATATTGTTATAGTTCTCATGGTGAAATTATTACTTAGTGGGAGGATGTTTAAATTGCTTGAAATTATCAAATTTATTATCTCATTTTACTCATATGAGGAAAAAAAAAATACTTTTATCCTTATCGTATTTCATATATATGTATTACCATCGCAAGTAGGTAGATTACTTGAAATCATTGGTTACCTTGTTTGTTACTCTGAAAAAGGAAAGATAAATTTTTGATGGTGTTTTTACTTGCTCAGTTATAAGTTGACCCTTGTTGTGTCTTCATGATTTTATTGCATGATGCGAGAGAAAGCTATACAAAGATAGTATCTTGTTTTTATTTTTATAGATTGTGTTGTATAGTGTGAAATTGTAGCAAACTATCTATTTGTCTCTTTATTATTAATGGAGGATCTTAAATTACCTAATATTGGGATGTATCTACTTGTATTTTTTTTGAAAGGTTAAGGTCCATAAGCCATTATTATTTTTAGAGATTTGTGGCAGTATTATAATGTAACCTGTTTTGAGTAAGAAATGATAAAATTGTTTAGTAAACTCTTACTATTAAATAAGATAAATTACATGGAAAAGGAAATAATCTTATATTGGTTAAACTATGGAAGTATTAAAATAATTATTAACAATGGTTAAGAATCATAAATTTAGTGGTACTACTAATTAAAAATTTAAAAGTTATCATAATGCTATTTGAAATTACTTAATTTTGTTGAGTGAACCTCAAAAATTTAGTCAAGAGAAAATTAGTTTTTCGGTAATGAGAATTACATCAAGTTTAGTAAACTCATGAATTTAAATGAGATCATGACTAAATCCTATTTTGGTTCTATACTAGCTTGTACCAGTCATTTGACTATGAGAAATGGTGATACACTTGAGAATTTTTTTTAATACTAAAGCTTGTCAAATGATTAGATTGGATTCTATCTCCATCATTAAAAATTGAAGTGAACCATTAAGAGTTTAACAAGTTTTATCATCTTACCTTGTGATAAAATGAGGAGAATCTCTAAGTATGTTTCTTTGGGTTATCTTAATCGCCATGGATGTACTAGGTGTATGACCACATGTACATTAATTGTTGACTAAATTTGACCCCAAGTCAAATTGGTCACCCCTCTAATTTTAAACTTTCATTTGGTCTTGTCATGGTCTTGTGATGTCTTCATGTCATGCTTATATGGTTCCTATAGTCTTCATATAACCTTGTTAGTATTTTTTAAGGTTAGTTTGAAGAAGTTAAGGTAAAATCATGTTTTAGTCATATAGTGGTCTAGGCATGGCATGAAGAAATAAGTCATGGTCAAGTTGTGTCATAAGTGATTAGGGGTCTATTAATGTCATTTTATGTCTCAAACATCTTCTTACAACATTTCATGAAGTTTTGGAAACTTTGAGATTTATCTTTTAGCTTGAAGGTGTTGAAAGTACATGAAAAGTTGATTTTTGGCTAATTTTAATGTGTTTCCAAGTTCCTTAAGTGAAAAAATTGTAGCATACACCATCCAAGGTCCTTGGATCAGTTACACAATTGATACACCTATCATCCTATAAGAGAAAGATCAAAAACTTGTATTTCAACACCATCTTGAGGAGTTAAATAAGTTGTACAGACTTGT
The DNA here is from genome assembly GCA_037957365.1 of Torreya grandis. Classification (NCBI taxonomy): domain Eukaryota; kingdom Viridiplantae; phylum Streptophyta; class Pinopsida; order Cupressales; family Taxaceae; genus Torreya; species Torreya grandis. The sequence continues at coordinate 475,697 of JARHVA010005598.1, read as the reverse complement.
TGAAGTCATGTGCAAGTGAAAAGAGCTTCAGAATTTCCTTTCATATCCTATAGGTCAGAAAAAATCTTGAGAAGAAGTTTGAAGCTCTATAGTCATATAAATATCTCTCTCCCCCATCATCCCATTCATAAGCTAGTGAAGGCCAAATTCCATCAGATGGTATATGTTGTACAGGTAGAGTTGGGGGCTGATATTTTTTCCAAAGTTTGGTACCCCTATGTTATTCAAATTTGTGGAATTGTTTATTGGATTTGTGTTATTATCTTTATGAACAATCGCTAAGAATCCAAACTACTTTTTGAGAGATCAAATCCCACAGGCTGAGTTTAGTTTTACTCTAGTACAAATTATGAAATCATGGCTGCTTAAAACCAATTAGAGTGTGTTATCAAATGTCTATGGATGTATAATACACATTCATTCATCATGGTGGAACATGTGGAAGGTCCTTTGGCAAATAAAGTCTCTCTTGTACATTGTCTAAAAATTACTATCATTTCTCTATGTTTCTAAGAAGTTATTCAGGTGGTTTGATGCACTTATTGATTATTCATGGTAATTTATTCTCCTTTCAATCCATTCATGGCTTCTTGATCAAATAAATATTCTTTACAAGTCTCAAGTTGGGTACATCTCTATTCACCTTTTGGGACTGTACTTTGTGCTTGCATAGTAAATTGAGTTTGAGTGGTTGAATATGCATTTAAAGGAGTTTTAATTTGTGTTTCTATTATATATGTGTTGATTCAATAAGTAAAATAATATTTTAGCCTAAAAGTGACCATGTTACACTTATCAAGGCTTCAAAACACACAAGATTAAAGACAATCACCTCTAGGCTTGTAGGTCCACAACTCTAAGGAGACACATGGTGTCAATAATAAATAAGTTTGTATAGCCATAAAAACATTGTGATGTTTTAAATTTGAAAGTATATTAGTCTAATAAATATCTCTAAACACCTAAAGCCAAGGGGTGGCTAACAAGACTGCCCCTAATAGAGACCTACAAGATTATATGAGTGGACAATGTTGACAGTGCATACAAGAGTTTGAAGATGCTTTGATGAGGCTATATGGAGCTTAAAGGAAATAAAAAATACATATTTTAATTAAATATGAATATGTTTAGGTGTCATGACCTATCTCAAAATGCCAACTCCAAACACACAATTAGACCTTCTCATGTTGAGCACCTACTGCCATTTGAGATTTTATCCTGATCGTGAGGTTAGTAATGTTGGGAGTTTAAGGCATTGTTAATGGTTTTGATATAACCATAAATAAAATGAGAAAAAACCATGAAATTTTTTTGTGGATTGACTCTAGAAACCAAATAAACTTCAAACACAATCAGACCTTCTCATGATAAACACCTAGAGCCAATTGAGGAAATTGGCTTTAAAATGGCAATGTTGATGAGAGTACATAGTTTTCAAGTTGTTTAATAAGGTATTAGACACCACAAATAATATTTTTTAATATTTTAAATGTTTTTAAGTATGGTTATTCAAATACCAAGTTTGCAGACCAATTCCAAACACATATGTACAGGTAGACAATCACTTGTAGGTTTATCTGGGTGAATAAAGACTCTCAAAACCTAAGATACTAGTTTGTGTATGTATTTTAACTATAAACAATAAATAAAATTCCCAAGTAACTCAAGTCATTAAGTGTATAATCCAAGATTTGAAGGATTGAGCAAACAAGTTCAAACCCTACCTGCGTATGTTACATAAATTCCTCACATAGCTTGCTTACTCAAAGAAAACACTTATTGTTCGAAAGGGTTTGAGGAGTGAGGGGTAGTTAAGGATGTTTCATGATGATTTCATAAATCCTTTAAAGTTAATCTAATGAATCAAAGACTAGGGGAAGTGATCAAATATTGGTTACTAGGAGATAACATAATGTCATACCCTATTCAAACCCTACACAGTCTTGAGTGCATACATAGACTTGTTTGGGTAGTCAGTCCCAAGAGAGGTAGTTAGTTGGAGTTATAATGGAAATTGGGAGTCCTGAGGAGATGATGAGGTACCTGTATAGTCATTTCATGAAGTTATAGACACTAATAGAAAGAGAAAATAGTTGAGCATAGGCCCTAAGGGTATGATAGTCAACTAGGCTTAAGAACCCTAGGCCTAGACCAATGAGATGTATCAAAAGTTTGGTAAATTAAAATGGTTGGAAAACAATTTTAAAGTGTTATGGGATATTTATTATACCTCATTAGGTTTATTATAACTCAAACAAACTCAGGAAAACCACTTATAGATCTCTAATTGCTCTCAAACCTCTTAGAATGCTCACTGCCAACCCAAAAGGCTAGTTTATCTTTCTTGGTACGGAACACACATAGTGCATGGGACCCTGAGATATCAAGGGAAGTTAACTACCCTACTAAAATTAAATTTTTTATAATTGGTAGGAGGATTCATGATTTTAGTTTTATGAATCATCCTTAAGACTATGAGGCACTTTTATGTTGCCTAGAAAAGCTAAAACAACCTAATGAGAGAGAAATGAATTCATATGCCTCTAAATAGATCATAAAAACTTATAAATAACCCATTACATGTTCAAAACTCACCTAATCATCATTTCATGTCCTTGTTTGGTACAATACTATATAGAACTATATAAATTAGGCCTAAAAAGATTGATTTTTGATAGAAAACTAGTCTATACAAATTGTCAGATCTCTAAATTTGACATGGATAACAAGGACAAGGTTTTATAACTAAATAAAAAATATTTGGGGGGTTTTTAATGTGTTGGGATCCCATAGAGCCATTCTTCAATGTCTTTGCAAGGAGGCCTAATTAAGGCCTAGTTAGGAGAGAGAAAAGGCAAAAAAAGGATATCTCCACTCACTCTCAGAGCATGAAATTGAACATAGGGATATAAGGACATTATAGGTACTGTAATATGCCCTCATATTCTCAACACCATCCATACAAATATCTACACGAGGAGGTATGATTTTAGGGCTATAAGGAATGAGGCCTATTTGAGGCTTGTGGTAGAAAATGACTTGTTAGAGCTAGTTTGAGATCTTAAAATGGATTGTTTCAAGTCCAATATGATGTTAATAGGACATCCATGAAGTTTGGATGATATTAAGAAGAAAAATCTAAGTTTTGACAATTGTGTGTAAAATAGGCCTAAGGAGATGAAGAGTCCTCTAGACACCTAGCAAGAAAAAGAGGTGATGCATCAAAGAGAACCTAACGGGGTTAACTAAGAGGTATCAAGAGTATATCAAAGAGGTAGGATAAATTTATCTTACCATTAACAAGGCAACTTATTCTTCAACATGTCAAGATAAAGGAGAGTTTAAAAAATATAGTCAAGGTGTCAACAAGCATTTCAACTGCCATGCCACTTAGAGAGTTATAGCATCTTCAAAATAGATACACATGGCATCATAGACCTATTGAGGTAGCTCCCTAACTCCTCTCTTTTTTATAACTCACATGGACACTTGTATACTCTCTCTCTCCTATGCCTTTCTTCTCCTCTCTCTCTCTCACTTTATCTATATATTGAGCCACTTTGAATTTATAAAGGATCCTCCACCTGAGTATGGTTAATTTCTACTCATTTTCAGCCTTTGTTCAATAAATAACAATCTAGTTTACCTTATCTATGATTTGTTTCAATATGTATGTTAGACTATTTGATCTTGCTAAGTGATAGATTCTCTTCTTTGGAATGTTGTCCTTGTTTACATTCATATTCAGCTTTGAAAGTTTTTTGCAGGTCTCTTGAAGTGTTATAATGAATTTTTCATAAGTTTAGTGAGTTGTATCTTCACTAGTGTCAAGTCATGACCTTATGTTTAGTCCTCCTAGCTTAAGTTTGCTTCACAAACCTCCATGATAAATATTGATGCAATGTTAGATTTGGATTAGTGTCATGTGTAGATTAGGCTTTTGTTTGAAATGTAATTGAAACTGGTTGGTAATGGTCAAGTTATAATTGGTACATCACCTCATTAGGATAGGTTTAATTTATGTTTTCTCGCTCTATTTTCATTCCAATGAGCTAGTAGTATAGGTGATGAGAAATCAAGAAAAATGTAGGGAGCTAGCCCTTCAATCTAGAGCCTTACCCCTACTATAGAAAACCCACAAGCTTAAGGGTAATCCTATGTTCTACTCAATTTGGAGAAGGCTTGAAATACCTTTCCAAGGGTGCAGAATTGAGTGACAATATTAGTAAAATAAAACACTAGTTAGTTTCTTATTTTGATGAGAAAACTCGAGAGACAATTCTAGTTTTATACTTATAAAATTTTCTTAGAAACAAGTGTGTTTATGCCCAACCCTTGATGATATAAAGAGGACAGGGTATTCAGGAGGATAAATTTAGTTGTATGAATACCTTTGAAGTAAAATATTCAATTGATGATAATGATAAGTGGAATTATTTAAGTTGATATAAATTATCAATGAGTATTCTTAGCATAAATAATTTGATTCCCATAGATTAAGTGTTGTGGAAACCCATTTTTATAGGATGATTATGGTGAGCATTTAATCTTCTAGTGAAATCCTTTTAGTGGGGTGTGAATTAATTTGTGATTTCATACCCATATCATTAAGCACGTAGGTATTATATCATCCTTTGAGATCATTTACTTGATGACTATATAATGGCATGTACTCTTATATGATTCGGTGTAAGTCTATATTACAAGTTTTTTTGGAAATCAAACTGAATCAGTTTAGAAATGGGTTCAAAATTATTATTTGAGATTGATATTTATAAAACAGATACTTGTAAGCTCTAAACTTATTTTTTGAAAATTAATATATATATATATATAACCATTATTTTTATACCCCATTCCAATATTTTTTGGTGGATATATCTCCAGAGACTTTTGCCAATTTTTTGCACCTAATTTCCTTTTTCAGCCTACAAAGTTGTTTCAAAATTGATTTGCCAAAAATAGCTAAAAGAGTCTTTAACTAAAACTAGAGGTTGGTAATGATTATATTTACCTTTAAATTTATATAGGAACTTTATTATAATATTTTTGGATCTTTTTAATATTTTTATTAATTCAATTTTGAACCCTATTTATTCAATAAATTGCCTTGCTGAGTAGTTTTCTGCGTTAAAACTCATTTTGAATACTGAGTTTTTTTTACATTTAAATTACTAGAGATTGTTTTATAGGTTCCTAGTGGTATATTGTAGCTAATATAATATATAATAACTTCCATAAATATTTTTCACCTCATGGGGGTATTTTATATCTCTATTGGATAGGTGATTTAACAAAATTATAGCTTGATTGTGAGGTCAGCTAGTCAAGACTGGATGCACCATGGTTGGGTAATTATACTTTGACACAAAAAGTTAACCTTGAATAATGTTATCAAGGGTAATACAGTGTTTGTATTTTTAGGTAGACTCATTAAGATTTTGGTTTCTTACGTGTCTTTAATGTACTTACAATCATTGTTGTAGAAAATAAGGTGTCAACAAACCGTTGACAAATCATGTTCCATATCATTTAGGAGGAGATTCAATTTTATTTTCATTAGTTTAATATATACTTGATATCCTTGAGTATTTAATTTGATTTTAGTCATGCACACCAATTCTGGTGTAGTCAACATAGCTTAGTTACATCTAACTTATTGAATGCCTTTATGCATTTTGTTATCCGAAATAGAAGGTGAGCATATACATTGCATATAACATACCTTGAGTGTGTTTGTATACCTTTAAGGTTACCTTTATTATGGATTTGGGATTATAAGATGCATGTACTCAATACGTGCATTAGTATAGTTGTGTTGATGATTTAAGTGTTTACTTGTGTGGAGTTAGTGTTGCACAAGAGAAAAAATAGTAGTGTTTTTATGGGCTTTATTTGGGTGATACTTTGGGCATTACACTTTATTGCCTTGCTTGGAGGCATCCTCTCACTATTATTTTCCTCCCTTTTCTATTACCACCCTAATCATATTATGATTATACATGTATCATAGGAAAATCAGAGCAACAATCCACATGAGCATATCAGAATTGTAGAATGGTTTGTGTTAGAATCTCTTAGAGCATAAATGTCAAAATATGGAACATCATGATTTTTTATTTTGTATGGATTTTATCATTCCCTTTAATTCCTATCCATCTCTATTTCCATTCCCTCACTCACCTCCATCACATCCTGATTCATTTAACAATAAAAGTTGTATCTTATTCCAATTTTTTATTGAATGGTATTTCCTTGCATTGTCCATGTATGGACAACCTTTTCATGTTTCCTATTCACTGTCGAGTTCTTTCACCCACAATCTAATTCTTATTTTAGATAGGTGTTTTTTTCATTGTATGTTCCCATTTCTTTTATATTCTATGTTAAAAATACTCTTGTTTATATCCTATTCCAAAAATCCAAAAATAGTTTAAATATTCTAAAAATTCTTAATTAGTTCAAAGATTCCAAAAAAATTCAAAACGGTTCAAATATTCCAAAAATCCTTAAACAATTAAAATATTCCCAAAATCCCTAAACATTCAATTATTCTATTATGTATAAACCCCAAAAAATATTGCATGACTCAATATCCCACAAAGTTTCCCCATCTGAGCCCATCTCTAATATGATGTTATTAACTAGTTTTCATCTTATTCCCCAACTTGGATTTTCAGTAGCTTATAGTTAAGTGAAACATAATAAAGTGCCTTATAGGTGATTTTTATCTCTTCATGAGTAAGACATCTCAAAAAGGAGGACCAACTTCCTACACTTTCACTATTTTACATGTTAAATTTTACACTCTCGTCATTTTACAAACATTTTAAGCCACGCTCTTGCCATTTTACAAGTTAATTTTATGCTCTCATCATTTTGAGAGCATTTTAAGTCACACTCTCACCATTTCATGAGTTTAACCATCCAATCTCAAAACACTATATCTTTCCCCTAATCATACTTATCATTTTATGTGCCCAATTTTTGGTTGAACTATAATGGCTTGAGATCCAATTGGACTATGTATGTAGTGCTCATTTTTCTTAGGTCAACTCAGCCATCGCTTATCAAATGCTATAGACATTTTATGAGCATTTCTCTTTCCATTTTATCAAACTCATTCCTTATACACTCTCATTATTTTGTGATTCCCCTTTATTATTTTTCATATATAATCTTTCTTCTTAACTTGTCATCAATTTTCTTTTGTCCCACTTCCCTGGGAGAACTATATTTGGCCTAAAGTCCATATAAATATGTAGGTAGTGCCCAATTGTATGGGTCATTTGGAGATAGCTCAGCCACCTCTTCCTTATTATTTTATTTCCCCTTCCCTGGTCATGATTATTTTATCATACCCTTGGTCTCAAAGAGTAATGCCTTATTGTCACACACACACACTCCTTTTTGAATTGAATGCTAATTTAATTTTGCTTGCGTGTTTGTGTGTTGATTATTTTTTTGATTATTGGTATGTTGCTTTGTTACTCAATTACCTTAATTTAGTACATTCTTTATCTCACTTAAGTATTGATTATTCATATCATGATTTTAAGTTTTGAATAATGTGTATCTGAATTAGAATTGATTTAAGTGCATTATGTTTTACATTTGAAGTTTTATTTTCCATATCTTTTTTTAGCTTGTATACATTTGCATTTTGAATTCAAATTTACACATTTTGACAAACAAATGTTATCATGATTATTTTAATATTATGATGAATACTATCATGTGCAATATTAAAAATCAAGTCTCAAGCATTGTAGCAGTAATGTTCAACTTCAAAATCTCTCTATCTAATACTAAGACTAAAAACCATCATGATAATTCACATAAAAGTCATCAAATCAATTGAGCATAACATCAGTCTCATCAAATACTAATAGTAAGAACATTTTAAATTAAAGTCATATCAATCATGTCTAATCTAAGTACAAGATATATAAGCAAATGAAATAAGCATCACATGAGATAAAATCAGATTAATGGGTCTCTCTATAATCATTTATTCCTTTTGAGGGCCCACTCATCCAAAAAAAAAATTGACTCTCCCTTCGAGGGGGCATCTAAGGTTTATCAAGTATCACTCTAGGACATATTTTAACACATTTTCTAGTACATTTAGCAAATTCATAAGATTTAACATATGTTAATTTTCTTTTATGATCATTTTAGTGGCTTTTTTATTCTTTTAAAATTCATTGCTTCATCTACATCTCATACTGCCTGCACAAATAGGGGCAAATGTAGAAACTCCATTCTTTATCACTTTCATGTCAAAATTACAAAATGGAATGACTTCTTGTAATTGCACACAAACTAGTTTAAATTAATTTATTCATCTAACATATAAGTTTAAATTAACCTTGGTGTATCTCTAGGTGGGATGATTGACCTATTTTATATGTTCAATTATCATTCTAGTCATTTTCTCTAGTCAATTCATATACTTTGATCAATTAATGCAATCAATTCCCCCTCTCTAAATCATTCTTCTAATAAAATTCCCCACATTATATTAATTAAATTGATATTTGATTAATTTAATTAATCAATATTTTAATTATAATTATATGCAAATGGAATTATGATTTTTTTCAATTATTAATTCCTTATTTTCCTTCCAAAATGCATCTTCATTCAATAAATAATCTTGAGATCCTATGAAATATTCTTTTGTGAGACAAGATAATTATTAAATGAATTAATATGCAAAATTATTCTTTGGCCTTCATCTTAGAGACAATATGAATGGCCCATAATGAATCATGAGATATTTTAGGTAGTATTATCAAACCTTCATCTTGGAAACAAGATGAAGGGCCCACATTAGTTATCCATGTGTTTTATTGGGAATTATTATCCACCCATAATGACTCTCATAAAGATATTATGAGGATAATAATCCACCCATCATCTTGGAAACAAGATGAAAGGCTCATATTAATTTTTTTTTTTTACTTATTTTAAAGAGCCATCCTCCACTAGTAAGATGAAGGGATCACAATAACAATCATGTGTTGATCCATGTGCATTATTGAGGATTAATTTATAACCATTCATATTGGAGGTAATATGAAGGGTCCTCATTGATACTAATTTTTTATAAATATATCTTTTCTCTTTGTTATCCACATGCTCAAGATTCATAGCGAAGCAATACCATTTTATCATGCTAATTAGTTCATCAAAAGTCATGCTTGTCAACTCAAATTCTCAAATATTCAAGGAGAGTTCATTCATTTTGGGTTGTTAACATAGATAAATATTTATTTAATATACATCCGATCTAAATCATACACAAATATTATGTTTTTATGAAGGTTTGTATTGCATTAGTTTAATCTTAGCATTAGTAGCTTAATCTGTGTATGCTCATGAGGTCTTAGGTGTAGATCATTAGTTATTGATGTTTCATTTGATCACTTAAAATTATTGAATGAAAATAACTAATGATATATATTAATAACCCATTTGCTAGTGCATTTATAAAATTCATTAGATTTAACATCCATTCATTTTTTTTATGATCATTTTAACAATTTTTTTATTATTTAAAAATTCATTGCTTCATCTACATCTCGCAATACCTTATCAAATAGAGGAAAAAGGAAAATGTAGACACTCTATTTTTATCACTTTCATGTCAAACTTTCAAAATTAAATGACTTCTCGTAATTATGTACAAACTGATCTAAATTCATCTATTCATCTAACATATGAGTTTTACTTAACCTTAGGGCATCTTTAGGTGGAATAATTCATTGTATTAGATATGTTCAATTATTATTTTGATCATTTTATATGGTCAATTATTCTAATTTTATTAATTCACTAATTCCCCTTTGTTGATCCATTAATACAATCAATTCCCCTATTCTAAATCATTCTTCTAATCAAATTTTCTACATTGTATCAATTAAATTTATCTTTAATTAATTGAATTAATCATTAGTTTAATTTTAATTATATGCAAATGGAATTATAATTTCCTTTTAATTATTAATTCCTTCTTTTCCTTTGAAAAGACATCTTTATTCAAGAAATAATCTTGAAATCCTATGGAATATTCTTTTGTAAACCAAACTAATTACTAAATGAATTAATATTCAAGATTATTCTCCACCCTTCATCTTGGAGACAATATGAAGGACCCACAATGAATCTTGTGAGATATTTTAGGGAGTATTCTCAACCTTTCATCTTGGAAATAACATGATGGGCCCACAATGACTCTCACAAAGATATTATGAGGAGAATCCTCCACCTGTCATCTTGAAAATAAGATGAAGGGTTCATAGTAATTCTTCTTTAATATTTTCAAGAGCCATCCTCCACCCTTAATTTTGAGTAGGATGAAGGGCTCACATTATTAATCCATGTGTTGATCCATGTGCATTGTTGAGGACTCATTTATAACCATTAATCTTGGATTAAGATAAATGGTCCTCAATGATCCTAATTTGTTATAAATTCACCTCTTATCTTTGTTATTCACATGCTCAAGATTCACAGCGAAGCCCTACCATTTTATCATGCTAACTTGTTCATCAAAGGTCATAATTTTCAATCAAATTCTCAAATATTCAAGGATAGATGGTCCATTTTGAGACATAAGCATTGATAAAGATTAATTTAAGAAACATTTGAGCTAAATCATACACAAAGATGAGGTTTGTAATAAATGTTTGCATTACATTGGTTTAATCTTAGCATATTTAGCTTAATATTTATATGCTCATTAAATCTTAGATGTAGATCATTAGTTCTTAATGTTTCCTTTGATCATTTATAATTATTGAATGAATATAACTAATGATATCTATATTCTAATGATACATATGGCACTTCTCGTACAAATTTAAACATGTTTGAATAAATTATCATTGAACCCATTTGTTAGTACATTTATAAAATTCAATCTAGGACTTATCAAACACTATTTTAAAACATATTTGAGCCTGATTTTTAGTACATTTAGCAAAAAAATTAGATTTAACCTTTGTTAATTTTCTTCCATGATCATTTTAATGAATTTTTATTATTTGATAATTCATTGCTTCATCTACATCTCACAACGCCTTATCAAATAGGGGAAAATGTAGACACTCCATTTTTATCACTTTCATGTCAAAATTGTAAAATGGAATGACTTCCTACAATTGTATACAAACTGGTTTGAATTAATCTTTTCATATAAGATACAAGTTTGAATTAACTTTAGGGACATCTATAGGTGGGATAATTCACCATATTAGATATGTTTAATTATCATTTTATTCATTTTCTCTTGTCAATTATTCTACTCTGACCAATTCACTAAATTTTCTTTGTTGATCAATTAATATAAACAATTTTCCTTCTCTAAATCATTCTTCTAATCAAATTCCCCACATTGTATTAATTAAATTTATTTTTGATTAACTAAATTAATAATTATTCTAATTATAATTATATGCAAATGGAATTATAATTTTTTTTTAATTATTAATTCTTCCTTTTCCTTCCAAAAGGCATATTCATTCAAGAAAGAATCTTTAGATCCTATGGAATATTATTTTGTTAACCAAACTAATTACTAAATGAATTAATATGCAAGATTATTCTCCACCCTTCATATTGGAAACAATATGAAGGGCCCACAATGAATCTTGAAAGATATTTTATGGAGTAATGTCAACCCTTCATATTAGAAACAAGTTGAATGACCCACATTGGTTATCAATATACTTTTTTGGGAAAGATTTTCCACCCTTCATCTTGAAAACAAGATGAAGGGCCCACAATGACTCTCATAAAGATATTTTGAGGATAATTCTCCATCATTCATCTTGGAAATAAGATGAAGGGATTATATTAATCCTTATTTGATATTTTTATTGTCCATCCTCCACCCTTCATATTAAACAAGATGAAGGGCTCACATTAGCAATCTATGTTTTGATATATGTGCATTATTGAGGGATCATTTATAACCATTAATATTGGAAATAAGATGAAGGGTCCTCATTGATACTATTGTTTTATAAATAGACCTCTTCTCTTTGTTATTTACAAGTTCAAGATTCATAGTAAAGACCTATCATTTTATCACTCTAACTTGTTCATCAAAGTTCATGATTATCAACTCTAATTCTCAAATATTCAAGGAGAGATGGTCAATTTTGATATATTAATAGTGATAAGAACTTACTTGAATATATATCCAAGCCAAATCATATGTAAATATGAGGTTTCCAATAAAGGTTTGCATTGCATTGGTTTAATCTTAGCATTGTTAGCTTGATCTTTATACGCTCACGAGGTCTTTGGTGTAGATCATTAGTTATAAATACTTCATTTTGATCGTTTATAATTATTGAATGAATAAAACTAATGATAACTAGATTCTAATGATACACCACTTTCCAAATCAATTTTAGTATTTTACATTCAAATTCATGTTTAATTGTCATACTTTAAATCTGAATTACATTCAATATTCTATATTAATTATGGTTGTACAATCCAATTTAGGGTTTAAAATGCATACACACACATCATAATTTTAAGGATCAACCCTAGAGAAGTCCACAGAGATAAAGTTATATCTACAAAGTCAAATTTGTATGGTTTATAGTATTGAAAATCAAAATATAGCATTGCATTTTAGATTATTCAAGATGTTGCACACTCACATATAAGGGGAAGAACTATGTGCGGTTTGATCCCTCTTTGGAATATTTGAATATAGAAAATGTTAAACCATTTGGTGGAGAGTGGTTAGGTTTAGTTCAACACAAATTACTAACCCTTTTATAAGGTAATATTATTATTAATCAAACATAATTAATGTTTAGGAAAAAATATAATAAATAAGTATTTCAGCACAGGATCAAAGAAGTGAACACACACAAAATCACATTTTAGGTAGAGACACATAAATCCTAGAAGTTTTAGACCCCCACTTTACATAGGGACACTAATAGTAAACATGATAGTGTCAGCTACCATAGGCACTTGACTTTGGCAATAACATCCAGGAATATTTTTAGCTAATGATTCTAGTTCAAGTTATTGACAAAGCACATACAAAGCATTTATAGACTCACTTTTTATGAGCAACAGGTAGGCATAATTAGATAAGAACATCATCCACCTCTTTCTTTGTCATTTCTAAGATAATAAATAATTATATTAGTTATCCCCCTTCAAATTCAAATGATTGTGTTTATTCCTATATTTTTTGTAATTTGAATTAGTGTATAATTTTCATTATTTTATATCCCTTAGATGTAAAATAAGTATAATAGATTCAAGGGTTGACATTGTAATATAAAGACTTTATGTTATGGCCCATACACCATCCTATAGGCACTTGAACAAAATAGTTTTATTCTTGACCTACCATAGTACTTGTTTTTGCATTTAGTCTCTAATGTGCAACCCCTTAATCCTTACTTCCCCTTTTTGTTGAGACAACAACAGAAAAACATCATTCAGATTTTCATCTTAAACACTTACACCCAACACCAAATGATAAATTTAGTGAATAGATAATAACAAGTGCTTTCCAAGACACGCATTAATTCTTTTGAGTGGTCATAGTTAGGAAATACATTGATCAAGCTATGTGGTATAACCTTCAATAAATTTAAATTTAGTTTATGTAGTTAATCGAAGATGCAATAGGAACCATTTATCCTCAAGAAATGGAAATTAATATGTGGGTATCTTCTTAGTAGGCTTATTCACTCCTCATAAGGACTTTGAGTTCATTGTACTTGAAGCATATTATGACATGTGTGCAACCTCATAGTTTATAGGTTGGTTATTATATCACTTTGTAGCATGTCATACGATAATAAAACATAGTGTAAGAATCATATGCACTTCACACCATATATATAACCTTATAGTATCATGTATCACTTTTGTAAGCCTCATTTTACCTTTATGTCCTATTGTGATGCTAAAAAAACTATCATGTAAGTCCTTGGTGATGCACAAGAAAACCTACACTTAATGTCCATATGTCAACTACCTACTCGTAAATGGAATGTCATGTGGTAATTTATAGGTATATTCCATGTAAGAGATGTTATAAATGAAACCACATAGTTTTAAGTTTGATCTCCACCCATGAAAAAAGTCCAATTGTCACTTGACCAAAAGATGACCTACGACTCTTTTGAAATTAATGTTTGTTGTGACTTAATTTTTGAGATAATGTTCATATTGTAATTGTTATCAAAATGTGACAACATTTTGACCTCCATGATTCCAAGTTTGATTCATTTTATCCTTCTCCTAGAAGTTTCTATACATTTTCATAGCTTATCTATGCTTTTGCTAAATCATTAGTTTAAACCTATTTCTAGTTACCTCAGAGAAAATAAGGTTTCTTAGCATAATTTAATGTTTTTGGAGATGTTAAGGTTTATGTTATGGCCAATGGGGATTTTTGGCACATAATATTACACCCTAAATATGGTTGTTCAAGCCTACTCTAATATTTGGGCAACATTGTAATACCTCTAGACCTGTGGGTTGCCTATGATAGAGGTGGACCTCTAAGTTTAAGGGCTAACTCCCTAGATTTCTCTTTGCTTATTTTCCACCTAAACTAACTATTTAATTGGATGAAAAGAGATAGATATTAACATAAAAATAACCAATTCTAAAAAGTTGATACATTAAATTGATATACACTAGACTACCATGACCTGCACTATGAAATATTATTCACAAGACTAGCTTTAAACTTTTAGGGTACTCCAACATAAGTATTTCAAATATGGAGGTGATATGTACTAAAAATTTTAAAATGCAAGGACAAAAGGCCTGATATTAGAAACTAATGAAACTTCTTACACTTAAAAATATACAATGGCACTGACTACACTCCATGTGACCTATTAGAGAATGAATTTATTGCACACCATATGAGAGAGTAAGATGAATGCAAGGATAGTTTATTACCACTTCTCATTCAAATTTTACACTAATCTACACACTTAGCTAAGGAATTATAGAATAAAGACTACTTTCAATTCTTTATTCAAAGGCAAACATTAGTATTCAAACTCTTAGGGCTTCACCATACCAAACATGGATCCTTTTACAAAATCCAAAATGACTTGCATTTATAGAGTGTGCAAGTAGAGAGAGAAGGAGCAGAGCTCAAGGGTAAGAAGAACAAGTGTCAAGTGATTAGGACCAGTTACATTTAAATATAATGAAGTGCATAATAGACCATGAAATGTCTTCTTAAACAAGTGTCCATATCAAGTATGAAAACTCCTCAAACTAGCATAAGGCTCTCAAATGGCCTTCTTGAAACTGTCTTCATGATGAGGCATCTCTTGACTACTCAAAACTATATTATAAAGACTTGAAAAATGTGAATTGTCTTATGGAGGTTTGAAATAAGATATAACATCCATAATATGCATCCCTAACTGCTAGCCTTCCTTCATGACACTTGTACTCACCATATGTAGTCATTCATTAGTATTGTGAGCCCCATTCTTCATAGTTGTCATCAAGGTGGCCTTTGGTTGATTAAATAAATGTGTGGAAGGGGTGTTAGGAAACCTATCTAGAGTCTCTTTACCTTTCAATCCATTGGGTAGACCCTAAAAATATCTAAAATTGGACTTCTCATCTTCTCACTTGGCAGTCACTTGTCATCTTCATTCTCTTTCCAAGAATGCCTATGATGAATGGTGTAGCAGAGATGTTTCTATGTTATTTTGAGGTGATAAATAGATATGGAGAGTTAGGATAAGTCCCCATATACCTCACCAAATTAATCTCATTCTTTAATTCTCCTCTATACCTACAAAACACACCAAAAAACTATAAGAAACCCTATTTTTAGTTTGTCCATACAAGTAGGGTACAAACTAATTGGGCATCCAAGATCTTGAGATAGTATTATACAAGGTCCAAATAACTTATAAGCCAAAATAAACCCTATAAGTGCATCTCCATGGGTATTTTCTTCATCAAGTATTAAAATAATTTATGAGGGTTTTAGCATGTTTAGACTATTAAGGATTTTTCATAAAATCTTGACATCCAACCTCTAAACAAATGCCATTAAAACCAAGTGTATAACCCTAATCAACCATCCATATCTCTTTGGGGGACCCTAAAATGTGTCCTTATAGGTATGAGCAATGTGTCCTATAATGTATTACTTTTAAATCATGAAAATAGGTTTATTAATGTTCCTAATGTTAGAGCAACTAAGAGGCTAGTCAGACCTTGCAGATTTAATGCTCAAAGAAGGAGAAATTGAGCTAAAATGAGTATTTTTTATCATTTATATGGTCAAATTAAAGAGTGAACATATAAAAAGTTACTATCCACCTTCTTCAAGGTTTTCCAATGATTAGAGGGGTTTTATAGGTTTAAAAATGGAAAAATACTCAATTTCCACTTTATTGGGTCCTTTAGCAACTTTACAAGGGTCATGTGTGAATGATTTATTCATAAAAAATATAAAGAGATGGCTCTTGAGATCTTAATTAGGTATGGGGACACCAATTGGATTGATATTCATGGCATTGTTCTTTAGTTTAGGCTCTTTTCTTTATGAACAAATGCTAAGAAAGTTAATTTCTTGGAGAAGCCTCTAAACCCCACCACCTTGACTTTTGGGCAATCTTATTACAAATATGAACTCATTGCTGTAGATTAAATTTTGTATGAGATTTAAAATGGTCTGAGAGGTCTTATAATTTCATCATGCCAACTCATCTAGTGTATGTAAATACAATAAACCTTCATGTTTCTTCATGTTATAGGTTTGTCTCATTGGGTGGTAGTTGTCCATGTGACCATAAAGTAATGTCAGACTCCCTATAATATTTAAACATGAATAAACATCCTAAATAACCCCTAAAATGTTTCAATAAGGTCTCATAATTTCAATTTTATTAATGACTCAATGGTCCTAGGGAGAGTGCACCTACAACTAGCCCTTTTGAGATACTTGTGAATGATATATGCAAAAGATGGGCTAAACTCAGTACTAAACATTGTATACATTCAAGAGTATGATGAGAGGGAGGTGCATACAAGACCATTCACTAGTAAATGTATGTTTATGTCATGGAGTAAGTGCCACTATTGAACTGAGCAAGACACTCAGAAATAGATAGCCTAGTTTGAAGGTTTCAAGAAGGATCTCAAACTTGAAGAGAAAATGAAGTTTTGAGGTTTGAATACTGAGTTTTTAAGAATATACAAAATCCATATTGATCATATACAATTCTTAAGGTTCTAATATAAGATTTTCATACATGTTTAGGGACCCCATCATAAGATACAGTTACTTATGTTGTAGACCACTGGCCTAGATTGCCCAGTCAAGAAAAATATTGATGTTTTGATGCCTATATAGGCATAATTACACTTTATAAATTGTTATATAATATGATAATTAGTTTAAAAATACATCCATGTTCACCTCAAAGCCATACAGGCAATAGACATACTGATTATTTTGTCTTAGACCTTACTCACTCTATTGACAAGGGACAATCTTGAGACTAGGGGTCTATTTGAAACGAAAACACAAAATAGGCATGTCAAACCCCATGGAGGACCTTTGAGTCAGCACATAAACATAAAAATGGTCTAAATACACTTTCATTTTGCATAATATCCTAGTTTTTAATCCAAATTCCCTTGAGGGCTAGCAAGGAGATGATAGTCTAAAACCTTAAGTTTCCTGACCAATGTACCAAATACACATAGTGGAGTAATTACCATTTATAAATCATATGAAACCATGTGTAGGATTGTTTTTGAGGTGTCTAAACCTCTCCTAGTAGTAGGATTAATTTTTATCGCCTAAAACCCAAATTGGACCTCCCTCAAGTTCAAAAACACTAAGTCTATTATTCAAGGAGTAACTACATAAATTCACACCATAGCTCACATTGTGCATGGGAATATAAGCCATTTGGGATAGGTGGGGGGTCATTCAATAAGGTTTTCTAAGTGTAATGAGGATAATTTATGGCTAGTTCTTTATGAACAATTGTTAAGACCTCAAACACGTCTTAAACCCTACTAAAATCCTTGGATGAATGCAATGTGAGATATTTGTCTCCTAATGACTCCAAATTCATTGTTTTAGATATATAAACATATGAACCCTATCAAAAACTCTGTAGTTCTCATCACCATGAAATTTGATGTTGATGTCACTTGTATAGACATATTAAATGCCCTCTCCTTTTCCAATGTTGATGATTTTGAAGGGTAAAAACATGGATGAAGACTATAAAATCATTGTAAGAGGTACTATGGGATGTTTTATAAATCTTCAAGGCAAAAAATCCTTTCATCCACTCACGAAACTATTCCTATAGATCTGCACAAAAAAGGCAGTTTGAGATGTATTAGGATTAAGAGACCTAGTCATCTAGATTAACAAAAATAACAAGTTTTTGATGCCTTGAAGGCCTTATTGATAGGATGAAGTTTTTATTGGTTCTGATAACATGATCTTGAGCCTTTTTCTAGTGTTATTTTCATTTTTCATGGCCATATAAATGAATTAATATGCACAACTAGGCCTAATTGCCAACTAGTGATAGATAACCAACGTTGAAGTGAAACTTTGAGAGGCATGACAATATTTTCAAGGTGTTAATTAGAGCCTCCATATCCCTAAATATGTGTTTATGAAATATTTCATGCTCAATGTTATTAGTTACAAGTTCTATAACAAGAATTAGGTTATCTCTTCACTGCCCAAGATCATAGACTGCACCTCATTAGTAAAGTTAACCCCCTTTTCAAGAAATCCTATTTCAAGGGAAGACAATGATGCATACACCTTAGTGAGGTGTCACTCCAAATTTTTAAATGTATATCCATGTAGTTTCAAGGCAAATGAAGAGGTTTCATACAAGATATCAGACTAGTTTTCAAGAAGACATATGAAGTCCTTAAGGACTGACTCCTTCTGACTTGAAGACACTTTGAAAAAGACTTAGAGATCAAGGCTTCATATGCTTCCTCATAAATCATATAAACCTAATATCATTCTCCATTCTTGTAACCCCCCAATATTTCATTCTTGGTATGGGATTCCTTTCTCTCTCACACATACACATCAGTGTTATAAGTATGCCTAGTTTTAGCATTATAATCTATCCAAAAGAAGGGTAGGTAAAGCCCTACTATTTTTTTTACTCATATTTACCTTGAGAAAATAAATTCAAATTGGTTCAAGATTTCCAATTTCATATTTTAGTGTGTTGGAGGAGTTGTTGATAGATGCTAGTGAGAAAATTGTTTGTCCTTACATCTTATCCTAGTTGTGTGCACCTAGGTATTAAAGTATTGTCTTCTTGCAGGTCACTTGGAGTATATTAAAGTATGGTATTGTATATATGTGTTTTGGTGCTTCATTGTTATTTTATCATTCCTTTTACTCTCTCACCTCTTCTACTATACTTGCATAGTCTTTGGGTTATGATACTTATGTTAGAAGCTCTCTCTCTTGAAGGACATACCAAATTGTAGATGTACCTCTTAAGTGTAAGTATAAGATAGTTTTGGATCAAAAATTGTGGTGCATCACCTATTTGTTTTATTTTTCTTGCATTAGATAGTTTCTTATCTCTTTTCATACACCAACTAGTTAGTATAAAGATAATCAAGACAAATCTAGGGAGCTAGCCCTTTCAACTAAAGGTTTACCCCAACTTTAGACAACCCATAGACCTAGAGGTAGTCCCATTGTTTCACTGAATTGGATTAGAATTCAACTAAATCTCCAAGGGTGAAAAATTTAGTGACAATATTTCTAGCATTCTTGGTGGGATAGTTGTCCTAACCACTTCTTATCAAGGTGAATACTAGTCTTGATAATATCACAGTTGCATATGTATTTCCTACTCAGCTTTTGGTGACTCTATTGAAGTTATAACATCTAGTTCTAGACCAATTTCTCATTTTCATTCTTCATGATCACTACTAGATTAGTTAATAGTAGAGGTACTCATTCTAAAAATCCACTCCCTCATCATGAGATTCCTCTTGAAGTTTAGTGCCTTGATCCTTTCTTGGCACTTGAGAATCCTGAAGAAGAGCTTGGAGAGCAAGAAGTTTTTGAAATTCAAGAAGAGTAAGAGAGTAAAGAATAATTTGAAGGTAACATGGCTAGGCAACATGCTTTCCCAACTTTTAATACTAAAAATCCCATAAATTTTGCTTCTTATGATGATATCCCTCCTAATTCCACCAAGAGTGTCCCTAATTTCAATAGGGAATGTCATATCACCCTAAGTAAACACATTAGAGACATATCTAGCTTATGCAATTTCCATAATATCACACAAATCAACATAATAATGAGATTACTTGCCATGTCTCTTAGGGTAAAATCCCTTGATTAGTATAGAACCTTGCTAGGAGGATGAATTACTACATGGGATGAATTTGGGGAGTTATTGACTAAAAGGTTTGAGGATAAGAGTCAGCGTACATCAGTGATCCATCAATTGAATATCATCTAAATAGGACCTAAGGAATCCATGCATGATTTCAATCAAAGGTTCTAAAGAAAATAGAATAGGCTTCCACCTCTTATGAGACCCCATGAAAGTTTTATTTTCCCAACCTTCCTCAGATCTATTAATACTGATATATTTGTCATGTTATAGTCTATGGGAGGATATGCTTTGCCTAATGCCTATGATATGGCTATTAAATCTAAGAATAGTTTGATTCAAGCCACTAAAATCCCTCCAAATGTCTTAATGCCTATCTTTCCTAACATCTCTACTACTCCTCCAAGCCTCACTCTAATTCCAAATCCAAATAACAAGTCTAAATCTAATCCAAAGAAACTAGATGATGCAATTGATTGGCAAGAAAAGTATAATGCTTTAAAAACTTCAACTAGGAAATCAAATCAATAACTTGGAGATTACCAAAAAAAATATTATTACCCTTTATAAGCAAACATATTTACACCTCATTATAATGTTCAAGGTAGGGGACCAGGTCAACCTAATTTCTATAGGCCACCTAAAGCCTATAGTCCAGATTCTGCTCCCACCATAAGAGTCATGGTTCTAGTCCATAACAACTTAGTTCAATGAGAAAAATGGAAAAATTCTTGGGGAAGCCTCAAGTTCAATTCATGATTTCTAATGAAGGAGAATTTTAGTCCTTGATGGCTCAATGAGGACCTACTCCTCACTTGACATCATAATATGATATCTCCATGTAAGCAAAACCAAGTGGAGAGTATAGTAATTCAAGAGTAAGATTTATAAACTTCCAAGTGGAGGATAGTTTTTTCCTAAATCAAATCACCTTAGTTATAGCCAACACAAGGTCAAATATGAAATATTTTTGATATGTTCAATATGTGGATACAATCCCCCTTCAAGGAAACAAGGTATGAATGTAAATGTGTCAACCTCTATAAGTCTTGTACCTCCTCAAAATCAGAACTTAGAAAGGGTGGTCCAACCTTCATTGCCTCAATCACAAGGTACTTAATTACATCTTGAATGTAATAAAATTTTGGTGTCCCTTCTTTTAATATCATTTATTCTTTAAAGAACACCAAAATAATCATATCCATTTTTAAAGTACTCCATCTGTCTAGTCAAAATAAATTACTCCAATAGCAGTTATCCCAACTTCATATTCCTCCCCAACCCTTAAATCATATTATTTCAGCCCTCACAAATACACCTACTCATATTTTTTAACCTTCCACAAAGTCTAAAAATCCCCCACCTTTCTATCGTACCCTCATTATGGGAGATAATTTTGTCCATAATTATATTGTGATTAGTGGGGCAAACATTTCAATCATGCCTAAACTAGTTGTAAACAAGTTGGGTTTAAAGTATGAATCTCATAATAAATAAGTGTTGAAAATTTATGTAGCATCATCCAAGTTAATATGTCTCATCAAAGGTTAGAAATTGTTCTTACATGACTACCCAAGTTTTCCATTTCTACAAGACATAGTGGTGGTGGATTTGCCTACTCATTTTACCATTTACCTATCAATAGACTTCACTGCCAAAATAGGAAGGTATGTTGTTGTTATTTAGTCCTTTTTGGCTTTTATAATGAGGTATGGATCTAAGGTGACAATAATAACACATACATTATCTAAGTTTCACATTGAACCATATGTGGAAACTAGTTCTAGTCTGAATTGCACTATCAACGATCAAGAGGAACATGTCATAGATGATAGAACATCCTCCCCTCTTGAAGTTATTTCTAACCTCTTCTTGGATGAATATGGTACTGAGACCTATGAGCATGATCCCTATAATGTCATATAAGAGACATATTTTGGGGTGTATTTCCTACATGAGGAAGGAATACCTATACCTTCATTTACTAAGGAGAAGGATGAGAATGATGGAATGTGGAAGATGTTTTTTTATGGTTCAAGGAGAAATATTGGTGTAAGATTTTGTGTTATGTTGGTTTATCCATATAAACATTATTATTACTCCTTATATATATTATGTTTTAGTTATACCTACAATGTGGCCGAGTATGAAGGCTTGGTTCATGGCCTTCAATGGGTAAAGAGGAAGGGAATCAAGAATTTGCAAGTGTATGGAGATAGTGAGCTGATTATGCATAAAATAATAAATATGAGTGCCACCAAAAAATATTTTATTAAGTATTATAATAATATGGTGTGGTATTTACTTGAATACTTTAGTGAATTCAACATACAACCAATCCTAAGAGAATAAAATAAGCATTGTAATAGGTTAGTTGCTATAGGGGCACAATTTGACACACCTATTGACATAAAGAAGGAAGGAAAATAGTCACATATCAAGGTCACTGTGATGCCTTTCATTCCTAAAAATTAATTCTTTTTTTAGGTTTTTTATATTGAAAATCATATTGTACAATTCTTGCAAGAGGAGGTTGAGTTCTCTTCAACAAATCAGAAGAAACTCCATGATCACTATGAAGACTGAATTGTATAGCTAAGAATAAAAAAGATACATAAGGGATTGATCACTCTAGAGAGAATATTCAATGAGGACAACCAAAATATTAAAAATAAGGTGGGCATGTCCACAAAGGAAGATAACTATGAAATTGTCTTAATATTCAAGGACAATCTTCTTAAACTAGGCAAGGTATGATGTCCATAAAAAAAATAAGCATTCATTGAGTTGTGTAGAGAATTCCATGATATATTTTCTTGGGAATATAAGGATATCAAGGGGTTTTACCCTATCCTACCATAATATTGAATTAGAGACTGGATTCAAACTAGTTAAGCAAAAACAAAGGCATATTAACCCCAAAGTTGAGCAAATTATGAGAATGGAACTCACCAAACTTATTGAGTCTAAGATAATTTTCCCTATCAAGCACTCAACTTGGGTATTTAATATTGTGTTTGTTAGAAATAATAGTGTGTAAATAATACTTTGTGTGGACTTTAGGGACCTAAATAGGTGTCACTTAAAGATCATTACCCCTTACCCCTTAAGGAATAGATTTTGTAAGTTGTTTCAAGTTCCCAATGCTTATCACTCATTGATAGGTATTCTAGTTATAATTAGATTATGGTAAATGAATATGATCAATTCAAGATAAAATTTACTATAAAATGAGGGACCTTTTCTTATATGAAAATTCCCTTTGGTTTGTCAAATGTTGGTTCCACTTTTCACTAGGTAATGGACATGGCTTTCAAAGGCCTAATCAATGAGATGTTTCTAGTGTACTTTAATAATAAACCATGTTACAAAAGGATTAAAATGACCACATGAAGCATATTAGATATGTGTTTGATATTTTTAGACAATATGGAGTGTCTATTAAACCAAATAAGTGCATCTTTGATATCCATGAAGGTGAGCTTTTAAGACACATTGTTTCCAAATATGGTCTAGCCATTGACCCTGAAAGGATAGAGGTTATTCTAGGCCTATCATTTCCCTTGCATAATAAAGGACTCCAAAAGCTTCTGAGGTAAGATAAAATTTGTGATAATATTCATACCTAGTTTTGCATCTTTGGTGAATCCTATCATAGTCATGATCAAGAAGAATTAGGTTTTCACTTAGACTAACGAAGGTAAAAATAGTTTTAAAGCTATTAAGCAAGCAATTACCCAAGCTCACATTCTTTTAAATCATGGTTTTGCTAAGGACTTCATGTTATATACATTTTCTAACCTTAACACTATCTCAACTATGCATATGCAAAAGAATGATGAGGGTGTTAAATAACCTATTACATTCTGTAGTCAAGGTTTGGAGGATTATGAAGCCAAATACACATTTTTGGAGAAACAAGTATTTACTATTATAAGAGGTTTGAATAAGTTCAGACACATGGTTTCAAACAAAATAATCCACCTCATGGTCTCTCATCCTATCACCAAGGAGTTCCTCTTGAGTGAAGACCTAAATGAAAAGAGGGCAGGGTGAATTACAAAGGTCATGGAGTATGACATTAACATTAGGGTGACCAAGTTAGTAAGAGGTAAGGGTCTTTGTGAGCACTTGGATTCAGATCTCCATGAACCAAAAGATGAATTTTTGGTCAATCAATATTGGCCTCAACTAGTTGATCTCATACCCCTACAAAGTTGGACACAATACATCATCAGATTCCTCCAAAATGGTGAGTGTCCTGATGGTTTGAGTGGGTCCAAAATAAGGTATTTTAGATTGAAAACTATTCCTTATTATCTTATAGATGGTGTGATTTTTATAAAATATATAAATGGTGTATTGTTGAGGTCTATTGATAGTGATCAGTTTGGTATATTGCTTGAAAAGTTTCATAATGGAGCAGGAGGAGGTCATTTATCTCCAATGACCATAGTTGAAAAGATCATGAGGGAAGGATACTATTAGCATGGCCTCTTCAAAGATTTTTATGCTTGGGTAAGAAGGTGTCCTTGATGTTCTTTCTTTATGGGAAGACAAAAGCTTGCAGTTCTCCTATTGAGACCCATTCAAGTGGATCAACCCTTCATGTAATGGGATCTTGACTTCATTGGCATGATTAATCCTCCATCAATTGATAGACACAAATGGATCCTTATATCATCTAATTAATTTAAAATATGGGTTGAGGTATTTTCATTAAAATAATCTAATGAGATTTCTATTTTGGAGTTCTATGAATACATTGCTACAAGGTTTGAAACTCCCCCCACCATCATTTTAGACAATGCACTTGTTCTCATGGGTGTTAATACAAATTATTGGGCAAGTAGTAGTTGGTATATATCTGAGTACATCATCCAAATATTACCCTAAAGGTAATGGGTTGGTTGAGTATACTAGCAAGAACCTAATAAGAATCATCAAGAAGACTTTGGAAAGCAACCAAAGTGCTTGGCATACTAAGTTGAAAATAACCCTATGGGCTAATAGGATCACACCTAAAAGGTCAAATGGTAACTCTCATTTTATTCTTGTTTATGTGATGGAAGCTAGACTATCCATATCCTAAGAGATACCTACCTTATATCTGGTACATAAGTTAGAATTGCTTGAAAACACTCCAATGGAGGTAAGGTTGACAGAATTGATGGAGCTACAAGAGACTAGAGATAATGATTACAAAGCCAAGGAGCATCATCAAGTGCTAATGAATAAATAATTTGAAAAAAATCAACTCTAAGAGTCTTAAAATAGGTTGATATAGTACTAAATTGGGACGAGTACATAATAAATCTCGGAAGACACACTAAGTTTGACACTTTGTGGAGTGGGCCATACATCATCATCAAATGCAAGTAAAACAATTCCTTCCAATTGGAAATAATGGATCGGGAGGAGTTAGATATCCCTATAAAATGGATTTAATTTAATCCCTAATATTTAGTATATGAAGGTTATTCATGTACATGATTAGGTGTGTGGTGTGTGTTAAATAAGTTCTTATGCACATTTGATTTTTTCCTTCTAGTTTAGTTTGTGTTTTGAGTATTTGTTGTGTGGTCTTCCCTAAATGCTTTGAGCATAGTGTAGTTGTTGTCATTTTGTGGTGTGGTGTGTTTAGGTTATCTTTTATCTTAATCTATTTTGTTTCAAAGCTTCTCTACCAGGACTCCATTTCCCAATCATTAAATAAAGGCTATTGGTCTGACAGCCTAGCAGGCAGGCTACCCAAAACATTCACCAAGAATGTTATCAAAATGTGTCAAAATTTTGACCTTCATGAGTCCAAGTTTGTTTCTTGTTCTCCTTATCCTAAAAGTGTCTATAGGTTTCCATATATTATTTATGCCTTTGCATTGCTAAATCATGAGTCTAAACCTATTTCTAGTTACCTCAGAGAATTTAAGGTTTCTTAGCATAAATTAAGGTTTTTGGAGATGTTAAGGTTTATATTATGGCCAATGGGTATATTTTCAAAGATTATTTCTTGCATAATTTGTCACATGGGGTGAAATAGAGTCCATATAAGGTCTTTTCGGGTCTTATTCAAATGAAATGTCAACTCCATGAGGCCATCTAGTTTTATTAGCTCTCTCCACACTTAAAACTACTTCTTAAGGGTTATAAAGTCATTTACAAGATGAATTTTAAGTGTGGTACATACAAGTGATACTTATAAAGCATGAAAAAAGGTTTGATAATGTTCCTAATGTTAGATCAAGTCAGAGATTAGTAAAACCTTGCAAGTTCAATGCTCAAAGAAGGAGAAATTGAGCTAAAAGGAGTATTTTTGATCATTTGTATGGTCCTCTTCATGAGTGAACACATTAAAATTGAATCTCCGCCTTCCTCAAGTCTTTTCCATGTCTAGAGGGGTTTCAAAGGTTTAAAAATGGCAAAATACTTAGTTTCCACTTCATCAGGTCCTTTGGCAAATTTGCAAGGGTTATGTGTGAATGCTTATTTTGTATAGAATATAAAGAGATGGCTCTTAAACTCTTCACCAGGTATGGCTACCCCAATGGGATTTATATTCATGGCATTTTTATTTGATTTAAGCTCATATTAATTATGAATAAATGCTAAGAAAGTTAATTGCTTGCAGAAGGCTCTAAACCGCACCACCTTGACTTCTAGGCAATCTTATTACAAATATGAACTCATTGTTGAAGATTAAATGTTGCATGAGATTAAACAATGTCTAATATATATTATAATGTTATCATTCCAACTCATCTAGTATATTCATGTTACAGGTTTATCTCATTGGGTGGTAGTTGTCCATGTGATTAGTGAACACTGTCAAACTCCCTATGGTTTCAAAACATTAATACACCTCCTACATAACCCCTAAAATGTTTCAATAAGGTCTCATAATGTTATGTTTCCTATTGGCTCAGTGGTCATGGGGAGAGTGCACCTATAGCTAGCCCTTTTGAAACACATGTGAATGATACATGCAAAAGATGGGCTAAACTCACTACTAAACATTGTATATCTTCAAGAGTATGATGAGATGGAGGTTAATAAAATACCATTCAATGATAAATGTATGTTTATTCCATGGAGTAAGTACCACTGTTGAACTGAGCAAAACACTCAAAAATGGAGAGACCAATTTGAAGGTTTCAAGAAGGATCTCAAACTTGCAGAGAAATTGAAGTTATAAGGTTTGAATACAAAGTTGGTAAGAATATCTAAAATCCATATTAATAATATAAAATTATAAATGTGCTAATATAATAATATCATATAGGTTCAAGGACCCCATCATAAGATATAGTCACCTATGTTGCAAACCACTAGCCTAAATTGCCCAATCATGAGAAAAATTGATGTTTTGAGGCCTCTATAGGTATAATTACAATTTATAAATTGGTAAAAAAATGTGGTCATGAGTGGAAAAATATAGCCATGTTCACCTCAAGGCCATACAATTAGTATGAATACTCACTGTTTTATCTTAGACCTTGCTCACTACATTGGCAAGGGACAGTCTTGAGACTAAGGGTCAGTTTGAACCTAAAACAAAAAATAGGCATGTAAAAAATCATAGAGGAACTTTGAGGAAACACATAAAAATATAAAATGTCTCAATACACTTTTAGGTTTCATAAAATCTTAGTTTTGAATCTAAATGCCCTTGAGGGCTAGTAAGGAGATGACAGGTCTAGAACCTCAAGTTTCCCAATCAGTGTACCAAATACACTCAATGAAGTGATGACCATTTAAAAATAAAATATAACAATGAAGAGAGTTATTTTTTATGTGATTGAACCTCTCACAATAGTAGGATTGAGTTTTAAGGCCTAAAACCCAAATTGGACCTCCCTCGAGAGTTAAAGAACACTAAGTCTACAACTCAAGGAACAACTTCATACATTCACACCATAGCTCACATTGTGTATGAGAAGATAATATATTTTGGATAGGTGGGGGGGGGGGGGGTTATTAAATAATTTTTTTGAAGTGGAATGATTCAAATTGATGGTCAGTGGTTTATAAACGATTGTTAAGACCCCAAATAGGTCTTAAACCCTACTAAAACACTTGGATAAATGTGATGTGAGATATTTGTCTCATAATGACTAAAAATTCATTATTTTATATCTATAAATATTTTAACCCTATCAATATATATTTGGTTTTCCTTACCATGAAATTTGATATTGTCGTCACTTATACGGACATACTAAATGCCCTTTATTTTACTAATTTTGATGATTTTAAAGGTTACAAACATGGATAAATGCTATAAAATCATTTTAGGAGGTAATATAGGATTTTTTATAACTCCTAAGGGCATAAAATCCTTTAATCCACCCATTAAACTATTCTTATAGGTATACACAAAGAAGGCAATTGGAGATGTACTAGGATTGAGAGACCTAGTCATCTAGATTGGCAAGAGCATTAGGTTTGTGATGCCTTGAAGGCCTTATTCATAAGATAAAGTGTTTATTGGGTATAATAACATGATCTTGATCCATTTTATATGTTTCATTTCAGTCTTCATGGCCATTCAAATGAACTAATATGTGCAACTAGGCCTAATTGCCAACTAGTGCTAGACAACCAACATTGAAGTGAATCTTTGAGAGGCATGACAAGTGTTTCAAGGTATAAATTTGAGAATTTACATACCTTATTAGGTGATTATGAAATATTTTATGATTAGAGTGATCATTTACAAGTTCTATAACAATAATTATGTGATCTCTTCATTGCCCAAGATCATATACTACACCTCATGAGTTAAGATAACTCCCCCTTTCAAGAAAGCCTATTTCAAGGGCAGATAATTATGCATACACCTTATTGAGGTGTCACTCCACCATTATAAATGGATATAAATTAAACTTAAATGTATATGAAGAGGTTTCCTAAAAGATATCAAACCAGTTTTCAAGAAGGCAGATGAACTCCTCAAGGACGACTCCTTCTGACTTGAAGGCAGTTTGCAAAAGTCTTAGAGATCAAGAAATACTTGTTCAAGGCTTTAGATTATTCCTCCTAAATATTATTAATATAATCATCTTTATCCATTCTTATAAGCCCCCAATATTACATTCGTGGCATGAGATTCCTCTCTCTCTCACATTGGTACTATAAGTATGCCTAGTTTTGGCATTATAATCTATCCACAAGAAAGGTAAGCAAAGCCCTACTATTTTTTTTACTCATATTTTCCATGAGAACATAAATTAAAATTGGTTAAATATTTTTAAGTTCATATTTTAGTGTGTATAATGAGTTATTGATATATGCTAGTGAGAAAATTACTTGTCTTTGCATCTTGACTTACTTGTGTACACCTCAGTATGAATACATTGTCTTCTTGCAAGTCACTTGGAGTATATTCAAGTGTGATATTGTAGATAAGTGTTTTTGAGTTTCACTAGTGTCTTATTATTCTTTTTAATCTCTCACCTTATCTGATATACTTGCATAGTCTATAGGTTGAAATACTTATTTTATAATCTCTCTCTCTTGAAGCACATACCAAATTGTAGTTGTACCTCTTTTAAGTACAAGTATAGGATATTTTTGGATTAAACCTTTTGGTGTATCACCTCTTTATTTAATTTTCCTTGCATTATATAGTTTATTACCTCTTTTAATACATCAACTAATTATTAGAAGGATAATCAAGACAAATCTAGGGAGCTAGCCCTTTCAACTAGAGGTTTACCCCCACTTTAGACAACCCACAGGTCTAGGGGTAATCCCATTGTTTCACTCAATTGGAGTAGGATTGAACTACATATCCAAGGATTAAAAATTGAGTGAAAATAGTAACCTTATGTTTTTTAAGGGATTAGAGATGAGAGGGACCAAATAGAGAGACCAAATATTATATATTTTGCATGCCTCAAGTATCTGTCCTTCACACACATTTGTAACTTGCCATTATTTTTTGTCTAGAAAGACTAGTTTGAATATTTTCCTTTTCTAATCACATGAAATTACATTACTAGTATCGTTTCATCTCGTATGCACCTATATTTTTCCATATTGTGCATATTAAAAATAAGTTGCAATGATTCTTAAAAAATATTTACACATTTGAATATGTTATTGGTTTATTATTGTTTAGTTTTCCTCTACTCATTATACAACCCTTAGGTTGTTCCCAAGTGCAAATTATCAATCACACTGGTATCATGGGCCCCATATTTTTGAAAAACTATCATCTATATCATTATGAAAATACATGACATTCATAAAAGAATTCATAACATCTTGAAAAAGATCATCTGAAGGTTGAGTCATTACAAGCATAATAGGTTTTAATAGATTTTTAAAATTTGAGAGGACCTAAGGCTTGGGTCAAGCAAATAAAAGAAAAGGAAATTAGGGCTATTGTATCTAAGAGTATGCAATAGAATTAACCCCATTAAATTAGATACATTTAGATTTGATTATATATATATATATATATATATATATATATATATATATATATATATATATATAACAAGATTCACCCTAGGGGAGAAGACATACTAAATCGAGGTTTCATGAAACCATAGACAAGCATGTGAAATTTTTAACCTTAATAAAATCATATTTATCATAAATTAATAAAATCTAAACCTGTATAAGGTTTAAGAGAATGGAGGTTCACAAAAAAATGCTAGAGATAAGTGGATTTCAATCAAACTATCATAAAAATATCCTTATACATTTAACTAGGCCTAAAATAGATGTAAAAAAATAAATAATACCTAATTAATAAGACACAAGGATCTTAGAAGTTTCAAATTCCCACCTTACATAGGGATACTACTATTAAACCTTGATAATGTCAGCTATCATAAGAACCTAACTTTGATGATAACATTTATGCATGTTTTGAGCAGTTGATTCTAATTTAAATAGTTATTGAATCACTTACAATGTATTTATAGGTTTAGTGATAACTTTTGTGAGAAACAAGCAGGAAAAATTAGCTAAGTATATCGTCTCCCTCTTTCTTTGTCATTTATAAGTTAAACAATCACAATATAAATTAACTTTTTTCAAATTTATATTATTATATTTATTGTTACATTTACCATAACTTGAATTAGTGCATAGTTTCCATTATCTTATACCCATTATATGTAAAAAAAGCATAAAAACTTCAAGGGTCAACATTGAAAGATCAAGCCTTTATGATATGGTCAATACACCATCCTATATAACTTGGAGAGAATAATTTTATTCTTGACTTGCTACAGTAATTGGGTTTACATCTAGTATTCAATATGGAAATCCTCAAGCCTTACTTCCCCCTTTTATTGATCCAAAAATAAAACAACATCCTTCATATTTAGATCTTGGACACTTTTACCCAATACCAAAGTCTTGGATTATTGAAGTAATTGCAACATGCACCTACCATGGCACACATCAGTTATTCTGAGTGGTCATATTCAAATAATACTTTGATCAAGGTATGTGGTACAACCTTCAAAAACTTATTTATTTTCCATAATTGATTAAAGATGTAATGGGGACCTTTTCTCCTCAACAAGGGAAAATGATTAGTGGTATATTCCTTGTGAGTTTGTTCATTCCTTATAAGGACTTTGATCTCCTCACACTTACAACACATCACAATGCATGTGTAACCTCATAGTATTTAGGTGAGTTTATAGATAAATTTTCATCTGTAGATACTAAAATATTATTTATGTAGTACCTCAGTCTTGTACACTTGGAAAATATATATCTTGGTTGTACCTTCTAGTTATAAACTTGCCTATTATCAAAAGTCTCATGTTCATTATATCTTTATGCCTAAATTTATTATCTCTTAGTCTGACCATTATTATTCTGATGACCAAGCCTTCTATATTATTCAAAAATCTCTAAACCTAATCATTATCCTTCACTACCAATTCTAGACCTGTACCCATTTTCTAACTTCATGGATAATTGTGTTCCAGATAGACACCTACATCAACGCAAGTTTCCACTTTTCCTACAAAGTGTCCAATGCCTAAAATTTATCCAATTTTCAAATTAAATTAATTCTAATGATTGGCCTAAGTGCTTTAGTGTGAGATATTTCTAAAAGGGATATATATATATATATATATATATATATATATATATATATATATATATATATATATATCAAACCTCATTCATTCTTCACCTAGAAAACATCAAGAACTCACAAGGTAATTCACCAAGAAGCACTAAATCAAGAATTCAAGTTAGAAAACCTACCCTATTCACCCATATTTATATATTAGTCATAGGATCAATATTCCCATGGGTCTGAAGCATTTGAAGAGTAGTTCATAATCCATATTTTCCAAGTTAAAAGCTAGGTCACTACATGTCTTTACTTATCACATATTATATCTTTGTGCACACACAAGACAACACATATGGGATAACTGCATAAGTCTGAGGCCCTCTTCAGAGTATTGGTTATGTAGGCAATGCCCATTAATAAAGGGGTCCTTAAGGTAGCTCAACACTGCAAGCCCATTACCCCATTTTTCCCACAGTAACTCCACTGGTGAAAAAGATAAGGTTTGATCATTTGACAAAGAGTGACAAACTATACACATAATATGTATACATAAAAATAAATACGATAGAAAACCCAAAAGGCTCTAGTTAGTTGCATCTTGATCTAGTCAATATTTTGTATAGGACACCTAAGAAAGGGTTAGACACCTATGTCAATGCAACTATCTAGATCTGACACAAGCATCTAAGGCCATAGAAGGAATATTTTAAAAATATAATGAATGTTCTAAGATCATCTTATAATCCAATTCTAGCCTATTCCATATCATACCTACATGAGCACAATAAACTAGCTAAGTATCATTGTTCCCTATATATCGTTATATCTATCAATAGTTATATTTTACTATTTTAGAAATCTCAATTGTATAAATTTAGAGTATTATTTATCTAAGTTTTATTATTAATTGGCATAATCATTAGGTTAGTTCACCATCCTTGTGTAAAATCTAAACTAATACCTTTTAACCCTAGATACCCACACATCTAAATTTAGGGTTAAATATTTGGTAAACCTGATCTTTGTGTCTATTTATGCAAACCATAGCTTACCCTAGGGTTTTCAACCTCCTAAAGTTTTTTATTGCTATTTTTTTCCTAACATTTTTTATTATTTATATGCAACCTAGGCATATCCCTAGATTAGTTTGAGTTTTTATTAAACACTTGGAGAATCCTCATTTTCTTCCTAAGATGGCTCAAACAAATGAAGTATCCAATTGTGTGCCTAATGAAAGTGCCAATAATAAAACTAAACCACATACTAAAAAGGATATCATAGAAGATGATTTTAATCATGAAAATATTGAATCTAATACAAACAATGGACATGAGTAAATATATCAAGAAAAAGTACAAGATCTCACTATGTCTTGAGAGTGAATCCATCAAAACCCTCAAAATCTTGATGAGATCCTAAAAACCATATTAGAAACTAAAATGAAAAAATCATAGAAGAACAACCATGTGCATCTATTGATCATGTTAATATGGATATGGGACATCCCCATATTCCTATAACCCTCCACTTGATCACATCATCACTTCATACTTTTAATGGAGGCATAGATTATCTATTTACATCATTATTCCCAGAAACAAATCCTATTATTTTTACATCCTCCATTGGAAACATTGGTGTATCAACCTGATTATTGGTTTCAATGCCTCTATCAATTAAAACTATGGGTTCACCTTTGGTTACTTCTAAAAATTGAAAGCTTAGCGATCAAAATGTGCGATATCTTGTCCAAACTATAAAAAAATTACAAGCTAAGGTTAAAAATATTGAACAAAATTATATTAAATCACCTTAAGTTATTGATTTACAAGAAGTGTTGCATAACCCTATTACACATGAAATATCTTTACACCCCTTTCCAACTAGTTTTGTTGCACCTAAGTTCACATTATATGATGGTAAGTGTGATCCTAAACAACATCTTTGATCTTTCCATGTGGCATGCCTTATTTATTTCTCCAATGATGGACTTTTGACTAAAATATTTTTAAGGAACCTGAAGGACTATGCTCTAAGGTGGTTATATGGTTTACCAATCCAATATAAAAAAACATTAAAACCTATTATAGTTTATTTTTAGGCACACTTTCATATCAACATTACCAAAAAGGTATCATATGACTGAATTATAAAAATCAAATGGGGAGTCAATGAACCTATCAATGAACATGTCTTAAGGCAAAATACAATGTTAGCTAAAATGACTAACCAAATTACATATAAAAAGATTCAAGACATATTCAATCAAATTTTTCTTGCCCAATTACATGAATCCATCATTTAAAAAAAGTTTAAATCCTTTGATAACCTATGTCATATTGTTCAAGATCATGAAATGAAACTTTTATAATTGAACAAGATTAAGTATGTAACCAAAACATCCAGTACCATAGTCTCCAACTTCACTACTTAAGAAGCTTGTAGATTGTCATAACACATCTATCCCTCCTCCCATAGAGGTTAATATGATTCAACTTCTACCTTGGGAATATGATGCCAATACTTATTCTAATTATCACCAAGGCTTTGGACATTCTATGAATAGATGTTATACCTTGAAACATAATATCCAAGAGCTTATCAATAACCAACAACTTACATTTTATTATCCTCCCAAAGATTTAGGGTCACAACCTAGTGACCATCGGAACTAAAATATGTTTAGTGATCCATTACAAGATCGTTATTAGAAGAATCCATATGTGTAAATGGAATATAATGCACATCCTCCTCATCTACATTATGGGCACCCATTAGATGAGATTATTGGTACTTATACATGACATACACCTCCTATGGTTCAAAGACCCTATATTACTTTTGATGACAATGAGACTGTGGATGATGACTCAAGTCTTCATTCATTATTTATTCGAGCATACCTTCTTCACCAATCTAGTCATAGTATTATGATCGATAATGGTGCTATAAAATTTTTTTGAACCATGACATTAATTTCACATTTGGTATATACACATGATTATTTACACTCTTCAACCAAAGTGATCAGAGCATTTGATGGGACCTCATAACAGGTTCTTGGTGAGATTGACTTACCTTTATAGGTTGGCACAACACATGGTCACTACTTTCTCGGTCATACCATACATGGAGTCTTTGACATGTTAATGGGACAACCTTGGATACATAAAATTTGCACAATACCTTCCATAGTGCATGGGTATATTAAATACATTCATGTCAACAAAGTAGTCATAGTTCCTAGATTTCCATATGAACATCCACTTGAACAAAAATAATTTATTCCAAGATAGCTAATTATCAAACATACTAAGGTTAATCCTCCGTGAAAGGCTAAGAAACATTAAATCCCATTTCTTAGGTGGCCCATACTTGAAAGACATTACGTCAGAGATACATAGTGGATTTTGCATAATCCTCATCTATTGTTATATTATTATGCAACATACTAAGTTATCTAAAGTAACTAAACATGTTATTATTACCACTACTTCAAATACACCATGAAGCATAAAATTATTAATTTCACAGACCCCTACTCCTTTTATTACCTATTCAATATCCTAGAGTACTATGACACATACACAAAGCATTATAAAGCCTACAACACTATATATTACACCTATACGTGTTCCTCAATAGTACCACTATTTTTCTATGCCATATTCAATGTTCATAGCACATATAGATGAACATACCTTAGATGGGATAATTGGATAGACTTTTCATTAACCAAAAATAAATAATAATAATAATAAATTAAATATTCTAAAAATATCAAAAACATTTAAATTTTTTTAAAAATACAAAAAATCAACATGTTCATAGTTGTATTATTTCTTATGCATATGTTATTTGCTTCATGTTCATGGATAGGATATCATTATTTTCTTATATACACATATGTTTCACACTTCATTTGAGTGTGATACAGGCATACCCAGATACATGATATATTCACATACGAATGTTGGTATTTACCTCAACTCACATTCTAAGTACGTTAGGGGCATTTTCTTTTGTTTAACCCTAAAATGAAATGCCAGGGGTGTATTTCACTTTAAGCTTAGGGATAATAATATAAAAATTAAATGGCACAAGGGTGATAATTATATCTATAGTAGGCTAATTAAATGCTAAACTCAAATATGACCATACACTTAATTTATAATGTTGAGATAGTCTAAATATAAAAAGTATAAATAGGCTAGATATAGAAATGAAAAATAAGAGAGTACTTAGATTACTCTAATGTGAATGTAGTTTTAGATATGGAACAAGCTGAAAGTAGGCAAGAAGATAGTTTTAGAATAATTGTCACAATTTATATCTAGTGTCTCTTGTTATGTGGATAGTTACATTAGTCTTAGATGGTTGCATCGACATTACTGTCTATGTCCAATGATAGTGTCCTATATAGAATACCTAGTGAAACAAGATGCAAACACTTGGATGGTTGTATATGTTGTTTTGAATTTTCTCTAGTGCATTTAGATCTGGTTCATGGATTTTTGCCCCTTGTGAAATGTTAAAACCCTAGCTTTTCATCTTCAATATGACCTTGGGTAAAAATAGGTTAATGTGCACATAATGTCAAGTTGACCCTAATGACCCTATTATCAAAAGATGTTACCTACATAGCCAATACTTTGAATAGGGCCTCAAACTGATGTAGTTCTCCCCTATGTGTTAGATTATGTGTGAATTATGTAATTTGTGTAAAGCATGTAAAATAGTGACCTAGATTATAACTTAGAAAATTAGGATCTTGAACTACTTATTTAGTACTTTAGACCTATAAATATGCATTTCATATGATTAGTTTAGAAACAGGGAAGCTTTGATCAATTGAATGTTTGATAGAGTGTTTTTTATAATTGCCTTTAGTTTCTTTGCTCTTTTTTAAGTGAACAATGAATGATGATTGATCTTGTATTTATACCAATCCATTTAGAGTAATAATTCGCATTAAATCACTTAGGTCAACCATTAGGATACATTTCATTTATAAATGACTTTAGGGCACTAGACACTTGCATCAAGATAGGACAATAACATCGATGCTATTGTTTGTCCTAGAACTTAGTATCTAGGGACTATCAAAATAGGTACAAGATTAGAACTTGTAAAGGTGTAAGATAAGTAAATTTTAAGTATTTTTGATAATATAAAATGTTTGTGTCATTAACATAATATTAGATGAACTAAGAGATAGGACAAAGGGCACAATATAGAGTAGATAAGAGGCTTGTGAAAGCAAGGAGAGTGTAGAACTAATAAGAATAGTCAAAGTCTAAGTTTGCCAAATGTACAAGACTGAGGTGCTACA
Organism: Torreya grandis; assembly: GCA_037957365.1. NCBI lineage: Eukaryota > Viridiplantae > Streptophyta > Pinopsida > Cupressales > Taxaceae > Torreya > Torreya grandis. The sequence continues at coordinate 437,905 of JARHVA010005598.1, read as the reverse complement.
TAATCACAAAATATCATCGACATTTTCCCTCATTTAATCTAGTAATGAAATTTCTAATTTAAAGAAAAGGAATAAGTACATGGGTGTGTATGCACACCTTATCTTTACTTGAGTTGAATTTGAGTGCTTTGTTGGTGACTAACCTACAATCAAGAGCATGTTACAATGTAAAATCAATGCATATAATTTGGGTTAAAATTAATTAAAAGAGTAAGATTTAGGAGTACACTTGTGTGTTGATGTAACCATCATGCCTATTTCCAAGTTTTGAAAAATATATATCATTTTAAGGCTCTAAAACTTAGATTAAGATAAATATAGATAAATCTTTAAAATGCATATATCTAAGGAGATATTTATAAAAAGAGATAAAGAGGGGCACATGCCCCCAACTTTGGATCAAAAGTGAGTTGTGACCTAGCAGTTAAGATTAGTTCAACCATGAAACCCAATGATAATTATAACCTGGTGAGGTTGGATTATCAATTCCACCCTAAAAACTTGGAAAAATTGAGTAATTTGATAACCTAAACCATAACAAAAGGTGAATGAACTACTATAGTATATTGACTCAATATGGTATGTAAAAGTTTGTAGGGTATCAATACATGCAATGGTTCTAGAATCTAAAATTGATTTAGATTTTACAATATTATGCACATGTTGCATATAATATGCACCTTCGATATGTCTCATACTAAAACTAATATGTCTCATACTAAAACTAATATGTCTCATACTGAAACTATGTATAACAATAGTACCAATGTATAGAATTCTACCACAACTATGAATTTGAATCATACAACTGTGTGTTTTGGCCAATTTGGATAACTGTGTAACTGTGAAGGACATGCTTCCAAATCATGCCCCCACTATATATAGATAAATTTGAAAACTGATATAAGTACCAATGTGGAGGACGTGTTTCCAAAAGATTCCCCTAGTGTAAATTGGAGATGTTGAATATTGAATAGGTGTGGAGAACATGCTTTTAAAGTATGTGCCCACTAAATCTATGAACTAATGTAAATACCATATACTGAATGAATGTGGAAAACATGTTTCCAAATCATGCCCCCACTAAATTTGAAAACTATGAATGTGTAGAAGCCATGTCTATTGACATGCCCTCATTGAATCTACAAAATAATATAAGTACCAAATACTGAATGAGTGTGGAAAACATGCTTATAAAGCATTCTCTCATTAAATCTAAAAACTATGAATATGTGGAAGCCATGCCCATATGACATGCCTCCACTGAATCTGTAAACTAATATAAGTACCAAATATTGATTGAGTGTGGAGAAAATACTTATAAATCATGCCCCCATTAATATACCCCCTATTTAAGGTGAGGTAAAGTAAGAGCTGGAAGTTACCTCACTTAAAAAGGGTAAGATAACTTTAAAATCTATGAATGTAACCATGTAGCATATATAAGGAATGTGTCTAGGTAAATGTATCATTAAAGTGCATAGAACCAATGTGATCACATGTAGGCCTGATATACATAATAAATATAATGGCAACATCTAGATAGTAATAGTATAAGCTCAATAAGCAAACAAGCACACACACAAGAGCACTCAAAATCAAATTAATAGACAATGGTCCAAGGAGACCGCAAACAAGGGGCATGTTAAAATGTTGCAAAATAAAAGGGACATGACTTAGTTGAATTTCCATGAATTCAATCATGACATATTCAAATTTCCATACCATAAACAATGACATGATGTAAATGTAAAAAAAAACATACATAGGCACAGGGGCCGCAAGCAAAGGAGTATATTCAAATGCTCAAACAAGCAAGATAATACACTCAAGGAAGTGCATAAATTAAAGCATAAACAACCAACATAAACATGTCATAGTGACCCATGGATCCAATGTGTTAAAAAATTATGTCAAGTGTATAGCATATGAAGTACCCTATGTAAGATATAATCATGGATAATAGGCATGTGTAAATACATATGTAAGCTCAAACATGATAATGTAGAGTTATCATCAAATTATATAACTTATATATATTAATATTGAAGAATTAAATACCATGAATTTTCATGTGACATGAGTAGAGGGAAATCCCAACATCTAAAATGGGAGTGTATCATGTATTTGTGTATGCCTGTATCACACCCAAATAGAAGTGTGACACATATGTATATGTAGGATTAATTGAGTGTGTGATCCATCAATATGACAATAATGGATGCCAAGGATCCAATAGAACATGTAATTTTTGAAAGTGTTTTTGATTTTTTTATTGTTTTTTTTTAAAATTTTAGAGATAGGAAAGATCACCTTATAATGCCATCCAATTAATGGTCATAGATATCTCCCTATTATAAATCTAGTGAAATACCCCATGTATGTGACTAAATAACATATATAGGTGTAATATTTGTCACTATGGTATCGATGGTGCTCTACGTATGTAAAATAAGACTCTGTGGTCATGAATTAATAATAGGAGTAACCAAAGTAAGGGTTTTTGGAACCCATCATTGAGTGCTTGTTTGTTTATTTGCAATGGTATTAATAGGAACATGTGTAGGTGTTTTGGATATCTAAACATGGTTTGTAGTAGAGGATTGAGATTTCATGGAATCTATTGTATGTCTCTAATGTAATGGTTTTTCAAGTACCAACCAACCTAGTAAAGGGGATTACTTGTTGCTTACCCTTTTTAGTGTATTAACCTTAGTAGGATTGATAGCTAGTTGTCTAGGTATAAGTTTTTTCTATTCAAGAGGATATTCATATGGAATTCTAGAAATTGTAATTACCTGATTAGCATGAATATATTTAACACACCCATGCATTGTACAAGTTACTACTCGAAGAGTGTGTATCTAAGGTCTTCCAAATAACATATCAAAGATGCATGTGAAAGGGATAATTAAAAAGGTAGTAACCACATGTGCAGGACTGGCCTGTAAAGGCAAGTCAATCTCACCAAGAACCTTCTGGGAGGTCCCATTTAATGCTCTAATTGATCTAGTAAAGGGGTGTAAATCATGATGATTATAATCCAAGTGCATAAGTAATGTCATGGTGCAAACTTTTTTTTTTGTACCATTATCAATCATAACATTGTGTATGGGGTGTTTATAAAGGTGTGCTCAAATAAATAGGGATTGAATATCAAATTCATCATCCTTAATTTCACTATCATCAAAGGAAATATAATATCTCTAAACCATATGAGGTATATGTTGCATGTAAGTACCAATAATCCTATTTAGTGGTGTATATAATGTGATGTAGGAGGACGTGTATTATATGCCTTTGGACTTCTGGTTCTTTTTATAATGATATTGCATAGGATTGTTAAATATTTTTTTTTTAGGTGATCGCCAAGTTGTGAACCTGATTCCTTTGAAGGATCCTTTAATGAAATCTTTTGGTCATCAATAAGATCTTGGATCTTTTGCTTCAAGGTAAATCATATACTTATAGAATGCCCTGGTCCTTGATGATAATTGTAATAATCATTCACATCATATCCTTTAGGTAGAGGTCGACTCATATCAACCTCAATAGGAAGAGGGAGAGATATAAGCTGACACTCTAGTAAGTATGGGAGTAATGAAGTTGGGGACTCAAGTAAATGTGTAAATTATCTCCTTAGTGTATTAGATAAGATAAGTTGATTAGGTTATGGTGAAACTATGTTAACCATGGTGGTTTTTTATTTTTTAGGTTCATAAATTTTTACCTTATAACTTGGTTTTATTGTAAATTTGTACTAGATGTAGATGTAGATGGTGTGTTTGCTACATACTTGAGCTTATTCAAAGATATAAGATTCATTTCATGGTCTCTTACAACATGGCATAAGTCATTAAAAGATCAAAACTTATTAAAGACAATGAAATCATGTAAAGGAGTAAGCAAACTTTACTTGAATATGTCTTGTAACTCTTTGTCTACCATAGGATTGGTCATTTTATCTAGCATTGTCTTGTATGTCAAGACATATTCATTGATAGGTTCATTGGTTCCTTGTTTATTTTGGAAATTTTGGGCATTAAAAAACCTTTTTGAAAATGTTAATGGAAAAGTGTGATAAAAACTAGTCTACAAGAGGTTTGAATGCTTTTACAGATTAGAGAGGTAGATCATAGAACCACCTCAAAGAATAGCCCTCAATACTTCTTAGGAATAATTTGGTCAAAATTTTATCATTGAAAACATAGTCAAGGCATGCCACATAGAAGGTTTAAATATGTTATCTAGGATCACCCTTGCCATCATAAAATTTGAACTTAGCTGCAACAAATCCAGTTGGTAAAGGGTGCAAAGATATTTTAAGAGCAATATGGCTATGCAACACATCTTATGAATCTATAGCATGAGGGGATTTTAATGCTTTTTATTCAATGTTTGTAATCTTATCTTCCAGGTTTTTATAACTTGGAGGAATGATTGAACTATAGGCCAAGTGGGAATTAGATTAAAAATTTGAGTAGTCATTAAAGGGGATTAAAACATGTTTTGATTAGTAATAAGCATTGAAACCATATTTGTGTTGAAACAATGGATAAGTCCATAATAGATGTGTTAATAATAGTTCCAAGGAACAAAGGTTTAAAAACATAATATGTGCCCCCATTATATGTATTTGGTTAAAGCGTATTCAAGGGGAGGGATGTGTCCACTAAAGTTTTAGAATTTTTAGCTTCAAGTATAGTTTTTAATATCTTATCAAGATCTTCAACATTTTGTTGAATGCAGTCACAAAACAAGGTAATTGTATGCACTTAATCATGGTTTACTTATTGATGTTCATTTGTTTCATAATTTTCATTATTAGAATCATCTTTTATGATAAACCTATCAATATTTTGTTTATGTTCCACATGGATATCATCACGATCTAAGGTATGAGATCCCTCATTGGTTTGAGACATCTTGGATGGGTTGAGGGGAAGCTCAATATGTTCAATAGACACACCCCCAATCTAGGGATACGCCTAGGTTACATGTAAATTAGTAAAATTATGAAATTAAAAAATACAACAATTTGAAACCTTAACTGATTTAAAACCCTAAGAATAAAAAAAATTGCATTCACATGGATCAGGTTCACTAAATGTTTAACCCCAAAATGAAATGTTGGGGGTGTATTTCAATTTAAGCTTATGGTTAAGAATATAGAAATAAAATGACATAAGGGTGATAATCATATCTATAATAGGCCAATTAAATACTAAACTCAAATATAAACATACACTAAATTTATTATGTTAAGATAGTCTAAATATATACAATATAACTAGGCTAGATATATAAATGAAAAATAAGATAATACTTAGCTTGTTTTGATGTTAATGTAGTTATGGACCTAGAATAGACTAAAAATAGGTGGGAAGATAGTTATGGAATAGTTTTCATATTCTAGATTTGGTATCTTTGGTTATCTAGACAATTATGTCAACCTTAGATGGTTGTGTTGACACTACTATTTGAGTCTGACATAGTTTCCTGTATGAAATATCTAGTGAAACAAGGTACGACCACTTGGATGCTTATGAATTTTACTTCACCTTCACTCTAGTAATTTTAGATCTGGGTCATAGATTTTTGCTCTTTGTGAAATGACAAAACCCTAGCTTTCCATCTTTAATGTGATCTTGGAGAAAAATAGGTTAATGGAAACACAATGTCGAGCTGAGCTCAATGACCCCATTGTCAAAGGAAACTACTTACATAGTAAATATTTTGAAGAGGGCCTTAGATTGATGTAGTTCTCCCCTACATGTTGGCTTATATGTGAATCATACAATGTGTGTAAAGCAAGTACAACAATGACCTAGCTTGTAACTTAGCAAATTGGGCTCTTGGGATACTCATTTAGTACTTCAGACCTATAAATGTGTAGTCCCTATAAATAGTTTGGAAATATGGAAGATTTGATCAATTGAATGCCTGATAGGGTGCCTCTTGATAAGTGCCTTTGGTCTTTTTGTTATTTTCTATGTGAGTAATGAATGAGGGTTGATCTTGTATTTATACCAATCTCTTTGGAGTAATAACTCACATTAAAATAATTAGGTTGACCATTAGGATACATTTTATTTACAAATAAGATGGCTTTGGGGCACTGAACACTTGCATTTATACATGACAGTAATGTTGATACTACTATCTATCATGGACATTAGTGTTCAGGGAGTAACAAAATAGGTATATGATCAAAACTTGCAGAGGAATAAAATAAATACATTTTAAGAATTCTGGGCAAAATAAAATGTATGTGTCATCAACATAAGATTAGTTAGACTAAGATATAGGCCAAGGGGTACAAGATAGACTAGATACAAGGGTTGCAGAAACAAGGAGAGTGTATAACTAAGAGGAAAAACTAAGATTTGATTTTATCAAATGTACAAAACTGAGCTACTATATAATCACAAAATATCATATACATCTTCTCTGATCATGATACGCCTAGGTTACATTATTCTATGATCACTTTCCATTATCATGTTTGAGCTTATATATACTTACACATACCTATATCCATGCTTATACCTTTCACAGTGTATTTGATTTGCTATGTACTTAACATTTTGTAAACATATATGTTTAGAAAATAATATGTTAGGTTCATGTTGGTTGATTATATTTGTCTTAATTTTCCCATTTTAACACTTCCTTGAGCATGTTCCTTATTTGTTATTATCTTGCATTATCTTACTTGTTCGATCATTTGAATGTGATGCATTAATTGTGGCCCCCGTGCCTATGCTTGCACTTTTTGACATTTGAATATGTCATTGGTTGTTGTATATAGGTGTTTGAATATGCCATTCTATGCTTTATGGACATTTGACTAATTCATGTTCCTTTGATTGTGCAAAATTTGAACATGCCCCTTGTATGAGGTCTCCTTGGACCATTTTCCTATTACTTTTATTTTGAGTGTTCATATGTGGTGCTTGATTGCTTGATTAGCTTGTATTATTACTCTCTATATGTTGTCATGATCTAAATCATGTTTCTTAGGACTTGAAGTGATCACATATTATGTATCTCATTACTATATATACATATACATGTTACCCCTATATGTTATATGATCCATACATAGCTTATACAATTATCTTATCCTTCTGAGGTAAGGTGACTACTAGATTTTACTTCCCCTCACTTTAAAAGGGGGGGTATATTAGTGGAGGCATGTCATAGAAACATGACTTTCACACTTTCATAGTTTCATATTTTAGTGAGGGCATGTTATGGAAACATGTTCTCCACAATTTACACTCATTCTTATATTCTCTAGATTAGAGTGGGATCATGTTATGAAAATATGTTCCCCATATTTTAAATCAATTCTTAGATTTTCTAGATTACAGTGGGGGCATGTCACAAAGGCATGACTTCTACACTTTCATAGTTCCATAGTATAGTGGGGCATGTTATGGAAACATGTTCTCCACATTTTATACCAGTTCTTAAACTCTCCATATTCAATGGGGGCATGTCATAGAAACATGTCCACACTTGCACCAGATTTTACAGTTATATGATTTAGATACATATTTTTGGAAGCATTTTATACTTTGATACTATCAATATACCCATATTTTAGTTTGAGACATAAATGAGGTGCATATGCCATGCAAAGGGCACCTAAAATTATAAAATCAAATCATGTTCCATATTTCAAATATTGTTATAAACAGTTATTATACCTAAGTCAAACTTTGATTCACCAATCTACTACAACAATTGGTTTACCTTTGGAGGGTTGAGTTGATTAAATTGCACAATATTACCTAGGTTATAAGTTAGATTTGATTAAATTGTCTAACTTTGCTAAACTTATAGGTTAGATTCAGATAAATCATCCACCCTCACCAGATATATGTTGTGATGATTAAACTAATCACACTCACTAGATCATGCATATATTTGGGTTGTACAATTGAGATGAAACAAGCTCAATGGATGTATTGCAATCCACCTTTACACCAATTTTTGGGCCATGTGTCCTCCAATATCTATATGTATATGCACTTTCAGGTTCATATTTGTCCTAATCTCTAATTCATTGCTTCATAATGAGGCATCTTTTCAAATCAAATTGCTAAATGGCAAGATGGTTGCATCAACACACAGGTGTACTCCTAACCTTGGTCTTTCTACTTTAAATCATTTAAAATTATTTCAATTTCATATTTCATACACTGATTATATAATGTAACATGCACTTGGTTACAGGTTAGTCACTAAAAAAGCACTCAAGTTGGGCTCGCATAAAGATAAGGTGTGCATACACACCCAGTTATACATTTCTTTCCTTTAAACTATCAATTTTATTATTATATTAAAGGAGGGGAGAAAATACAAATATTAAAATATGATTTATGTAGTACCTCAATCTTGTACACTTGAAAAACATTTATCATGGTTGTACCTTTCAGTTATAAACCTTTCCATTGTCAAAAGGTTCACATTTACTATCTCTTTTTGTCTAAATTATTTATCTATTAGTTCAAAAATTATTATTCTAATGCCTAGGGATTTTAACTCCTTGTACCTATACATGTACCTATTTTCTAACTTCCTAGACACTTACCGCCCAAACAAACACTTGTGTTGATGCAAGTGTCCACTTTTCTTGCAAAGTGTCCAATTCCCAAAAGTTGTCTAATTTACAAATGAAATACATCCTAAATGTTGACCTAAGTGTTTTACTAAAATATATTTACAAAATGGATATATATATATATATATACAAGATCAACCTTCTTTCATTCCTCACCTATACTAGGAACTCACAAGGTAATATACCAAAAAGCACTCAATCAAACATTCAAGTGAGCAAACTTGCCCTATTCATCCCTATTTATATATCAATCATAGAATCAATATTCACACAAGTCTGAATAATTTGAAGAGCATTTCATGAAAAATATTTTCTAAGTTACAAGATAGGTCACTACATGTCTTTGCTTATCACACATTACATCGTTGTGCACACACAAGCCAACATGTAGGGGAGAACTACATAAGTATGATGCCCTCTTCAAATTATTATCTATGTAGGCATAACCCATTGACAAAGGAGTCCTTGGGGTAGCTTGCCACCATGCTCCCACTAACCCATTTTTCCCACAATCACTCAAAGGGTAAAAAAACTATGGTTTTATTATTTGACAAAGAGTGACAACTTGTGTCTGTGATCTGTATACATCAAAAGAAATGTGACTAAAAACCTATAAACATCTAGTTATTTACTTTTAGATCCAATTAGTATTAAGTATAGGACACTTGTGACATGTTTTAGCACCTATGCTGACAAAACTATCTAGCTCTAACGTAAGCATCTGAGGCAATAGAACAAATATTGTTAGAATCTGATCACTGTTTTAGAATCATCTTCCAGTCCACTTATATTATATTCTAGATTATATCTGCATGAGCATAATAAACCACCAAAGTATCATTATTATGTATTTATCACAATATCTATCAAAATTTATACTTTATTATGTTAGCAATCGTAGTTGTATAAATTTAGAGTATTATTTATCTATGTTTTCTATTTAATTAGTTTGCTCATTAGGTTATTTTAGCATCCTTGTGTAAAATCTAATTTAATACCCCTTAACCCCAGATATCCACACATATATAAATTTAGAGTCAAACATCATCATGTTGCATAATAGTTAAACATAATGCAATCATTTTATGCACTTCACACATTTTACACCATCTTGTGGCACCATGCATCACTTAACACAAACCTCATGGTACCTCTATGTGCTACTGCAACATCTTACAAACTGTCAATCAAGTCCTTCATGCCATGTGGGAACACTTACACTCAACATCCACATGTCGACTCCCTAATATTGCATGAAATGCCAAGTGGTACTTTCTAGGTCTATGCCATGCCAAATGACTTGTAAGCAAAAGTACATGTTTGGAATTCTAAGTGTTACCCTTGCAAAAACACCATCACTCAACCAAAATATGAACCAATGCCTCTTTTTTAATTATCATCTAATTTAACTACCTTCTTGCAATGATATATATATTGTGACCGTCTGACCCATAAGGGATTAGATATGAGAAAGAACACATAGAGAGACCAAATATGATGTTTTTAACATGACCTAAGTATCTAGTATTCACACACATTTTTAACTCGCCATTATTTTTTGTCTAGAAAAATCAATTCAAAGCTTTCCCCTTCTAATCAGATGAACTTACATTCTTAGTCTTATTGAATCTTGTGCACACTTTTACCTTTCCCTATTATGCATATTGAATAAAAGTTACAATATTCATGCAAATTCGTCCACATTTGAATGTGTTTTGGTTTATTAATGTTTAGTTTTTTTGTGCATTATACGACCTATAGCTTGCTACCAAGTTCATATTATACATTGCACCAGTGTCCTGGGGCCCATGATGTTGATCAACTATATCTACATCATTATGAAATACATGACATTCGTAGAATATTTTTCAAACATCTTAAAAAATAACATCTAACTATTGAGTCATTACAAACACACCAGGTTTTAATAAATTTCATAAATCAAGATGACCTAAGGTTGAGATCAAGCAAATAAAAGACAAGGAAGTTAGGGTTGCTGGATTTAAGAGCATGCAATAGAATTATGAAATTAGATAAATATATATTTAACTATTGATAAAAAATAAGATTTAACCCTAGGGGAGAAGGTACACCAAATCTAGGTTTTATGAAATAATAGTGGAATATGTCAAATGATTAACCCTAATAAAACCAAATCTATCATAAATGAAGTAATATCTAATCCTGTAAGAGGTGTAAGAAAGCATAGGGTCACCAAAACGTGGTAGAGATAGGTGGATTTCAATCAAATTGTAAAACAAATATCCATACACATTTAACTAAGCCTACAATAGATATAAATAATAAATAATAAATAATACCTAATTAATTTTCTAAACCTAGATTTTTAAGGACAATAATAGGGTTTAGGAATTTATCTTGAATATCTAGAGATCAAGCAATGATCGTCAAAATTTGACAATAGAAATTAGGGTTTTGTGGCAAGATAGTGAGAACCCTGAAAAACTCGTGTCGAATAGAGAAACTTGTCCAAACTGTACATTTAACTTATATGGGTGTCCAAACTATAAATTTGACATTTTTGGTAAACTTTAGGCAGGTGAAATCTATTTTGACAATTATTTTTTTAGATTCAGAACTCTAAAAACCTTGCTCAAATTTTATCAGCTAGCAAATTGGTGCTAACATGAACTTCAATGCTACAATGAATACTCTAATAAGTGCTTGATTTCTCTAAATGCTTGTAAACGCTTATTGCAAATAATAATGAATTACTTTCATAAGTTAGATGTTTTTACAAATAATATCTCGATGCATCAATACACTAATATGCATATGTATTCATTCCAAAAATGTTTACAGTTCTAATTATAAAGCCAAAGTTTTGGATAGCACTAAAATAATGTTGATGGTAAAATAAAAATTAACACAGGGGAATTGAACCCCTAAACTTTAAGGTGAAAAGTTGATTGTACTATGAGCCACATCCCCTTGGACTATACAACATACAGATCAACTCCCCCGATGCTGACAAAGCTACTTTCGGAGTCACAACATATTATCCATTTCTCCTCCTCATCGAGGGAGGGTGGGGGATGACAAGTGTTAGAGCCTACCACCGCCTCATGGGAATTTTACTGCGAACCCATCCTGGTGGAGTTTACCTATGGAGGGAAGTGGCCTAGTTGGTAGTGTTGTTCAACTATACTTTGGCTCCCCCAGATCTTATTCAAGATGGTTGGGTGGCCCTTGATCCTCCTTCAACTGAGCTTTCCGCTTGGAGTTCCCATCCTCCCAAGGACAATTCACCACCTCCTCCTTCTAGTAATGTGCCCTATGCCTAATATATTACATTTTGTTATTATGTTTCTATAGTTGCCTTAGCTTTTTGATACCAACTAATGGCCTTATTATTGTAACATTTATGTATATTTGTTATTTTTTTTATTAATATTAATGATACTGATACGCTATAATAATAAAATCTAAAGCTTTTGCCTCAATTTTTGCTCTTAAATCTTCTTATCTTCGTATTAATCAACAATATTTGTTGCAAAATTTTAAATGATGCTTAATTCACCCAATTTTTACTTGAAAAATTGCATTAAACATGCAAAGATTTATAAAATTTGAGAGATCTAGAGTGAATTTTAAAAACCTTTGTAAACATAATTGTCATGATGTTTGAATGATATTATCGATAAGGTTGTCCAAAATATAATTTTTCATTATAGGCAAATGGAAAAAGCCATAATCAGAGAAAGCGGAGGTGGAAAACTAGTAGAATTTACTCCGCTAATTTTTATGCAAAAATATATAAAATAATGGCTTGAATGCACACAATTTTTATTAGAAAATGCACTTAAGATGTAAGAATTTATAAAGTTGGAGAGATTTATGGTGATTTTTTAAAATTAAAAATGCACTTTTATTAATATAACTTAATATAGTACACTACTAGTCTTACAAAAAAAGGGTAGAAAAGTCACACCCCAACCCAAGTCACACTGAGCTAAACAAGCCTCGGGAGGAGAACAAAATTACAAAAGGGCCAACCCAAGGCCACCCAAACCACAAATTACACTGACGAAAGAGTACATCAACCAAAAAAGGATAAAAAAGCATAAACACAGAACCAAATTAAGTAGCAACAATGAACATAGCAGTTGATGGAGGAGGAGGTGGAGGATCTTGAGATTTTTTTCCCCAAACCCCTAAGCAAGGGCTCCTCGTCAATAGGTAACAGATCCCACCCATCATTTTATTGGTTGTTTTTATATTCTTCCTACCATGAAGGTGAAATTGCAAGGGCCAAACCTATCAGCCCTGCCATGATATGGGACGATTGATGAGATCGGGGAGATAGGCTCCTTCGATGTCAAGATCATTAACGTCAAAACCCACACCCATGTCCATGAGGGGAGAACGGTGGCATAAAGGATCTAGAGGCTCACAGTTGACAACACAAGGAGCATTCCTCCAGTGATCCAAGAGGATTTGTAGATGATAAAGCTCAAGATGAACTTTATCAGTTTGAACCTGGATTTAGAGGGTAACATTAGAAATCATAACTTTTTAGTTATAAAAGACATATTTTCCATTTCTTCATGATTAAAACAAACATTATTTCTAGTTTTCCAAATCTGAGAAAGAATGTTAGCATGAAAAATTTACCAAAATATATTGTATTTTGTAGGGAGTTAAGTGGAGTCCCCCATGAGAGCCATTTTCCAAGTGAAAATTTCGGGTCTAAAAGGCTTAAAGAGGGTGTGAATCCATCTCCAAGACACTGGGCATGAGGGCAAAACCAAAATAGATGTTTAAGGGTTTTTGACTGGTGACAAGCCAAACAAATGAGATTTGAAACCCCCATGTGCTTGAGAAGGTCACGTACATGCAAACCCTGATAAAGAATACACCAAAGGAAATGGACTTTTTTAGGCTTAATGAGAGTAACACAAATGGTAGCAAACCTTTTAGACCAGACAACATGAAAGGATTTAAGATTCCATCAATAGTTGAGGGTTTCAGTTTCAATGCGTTGAGCCAACATATCATACCTCATTCAAGGAGAGTAATGACAAAAGTGTGTAGTTGTAGGTCAATGCCAATCCTTCCACCGGGGTGTAAGGGAGGAAACACCAGTCTTTAGAATATGAATCTCAGAAATAGATTATACATCTTCATTATTAAGATTAAATTTGACCTTCACAAGATTCCAAGGGAGCCAGTCATGACTAGTGTTGCAGAATAAATCCCCAATGATTATAATACCCTTTTTAAACAATTTCAATCTTTTGATCCAAAGAACCATCGCAAAGAGAACATTGTGAAAATTGAGCATTGGGGACCACCACAGGGAATGAGAATTTAAAGAGAGATCATTTTGAAAACCCTTCCGCACCTAGATGAGGTGAACTTTGCATTGTTCCCAAGCCTTCTAGACACAAGACTTTGAAGTTTAATGTCAATGAGCCCAAGTCCGCCTACTTCTTTTGGTCGACAACAACTCTCCTCTAAGCTTTTAGGTGCTACTCATGTCTACTCCACCTGCTGGACTCCTTACAGTGAAAACTTTCAAAGCCTATATAAATGCAATTTTTTTTTAAAATTATATTACTGGAAAATGCACTAAAGATGTTTACAGGATTTATAAGGTTTGAGAGATTTATAGCTAAATTTTCAAAATTTCGTTACAGACAAGCGGAAACCCTGCAAGTAGAGAAAGCGGTGGAAAATTTCTGCTCAGGTAGTCGTTTTGCAGTGATCTTCATCGGCTCTGCTTGTTTTTATCTGGGATAGGTATTACTCGGGAAATTTGAGCCGGATAATCTTTTACGAAACTAATGCGTTCAAAGATTGAGTTAATATAATATTGATTGCAAGTGTACTTGAAACTTTTGAAGTCCCTTAATTATTTATTCTTCTGTTTTTAGGTATTTATTTTGTGAGAGGATCCGCCGTCAAATACATTTCACTCGTGCTGAATCTGACTTCTTACGTTTTCCGGCTCCATCACCATAAGTCCGTTTTTTTTTTTTTGTTTTCCCAAATATATGCACTCAAAAAGGCAGGTTTCGTTTCTAACTTGTGATTTGGTGCTCCCGCCTTTGCACTTCAAAATGCTTTGTAAATACATAAAAACCGCGAAAATTCAAATTTTATTATAAATAAATGATTAAAGAATGCCCCTGCATTTGAGCCTGAATTTCACAATTTCCGTATTGGACGAACTATGGTTGGAGGGTTAAACAGGGGTTTGGTTGCGGAAGACGGATATAACTGCGTATTAGCTTTTAGATCCGACGTTTTAAGGGGTTAAGGTTCCCTGTTTCAAGAAATTTACAGTAGATTGGAAATGGATTGCAAGGAGTTGATAGTTGTTAAGGACGAGCCTTTTAACGAGCTGCTTCCCTCACAAACAATGCTACCTGAGCCGGTTTTTCTGAGTCAAAGAAATCAAATTCCGGGTGAGGTTATTGCAAATCCACAGTGGCTACAAAACGGCTGGAAAACTGAACGAAAAATCAGAAAAACTGGTTTAACTGCGGGGCATGCTGACAAGGTTCCAAATTATAATGAATTCATGTTTGGCTTTCTAAAGAGGGCTACATCTTAAAATCGTTAATCAAACATTCAGTCATTCTTTTTAAAAAAACAAAAATGCTTGTTAATTGAATTTTAAGGTGCCAAAAGATCTTTAAAAGTTTCCTTTAAATTTCTGAACTTGAAGTTAATCTAACGTTTCCCTGTAACTTTGCAGTATTACTTGGAACCTGTTAATGGTACAAAGTTCCGTTCCAAAGCAGAAGTGATCAGGTTCCTAGAGACGGTGTCCAGACATAAGTCGAAGAGTAAGTTTTACTATCCTCTTGGGGAGAGAAATAAAAATAAAAATCAACCCTTATTTCTTGAATCAAAATTGTAAGTACCTCACTGCGCACCTTGGTTTGGTGTAGATTTAAATTTAATCATTTAGGCCCACATATTCTCGTCCAACCTACCTTACTAGTTTCATCACCCCTACTGTTAGCTAGACAACTTTAGGTTTGAAGATGAGATATGGCAATATCCATTCTCCAAAGATAGCAGTGCCTGCTTTCTTTAGCTTAGCCTATTCTCCATGGGCCATGCTTGGATTCTATCTAGGAAACATATAGCTTCAGGTTGATATTTGTGATATTTTTTTCGAGATAATCTAAGTAGGTTGTATTCTATTAACTAGCTATTTTCCTAGGTCGAGGACTTTTTTTCAATCATGCCCTCTTTGCCCTTCATATATACTTGTCCAGGTCAATGGAGGCAGTTAGCCTGATAGTTGGGTTGAAAAGGCCCAGTTACACCTGCCATGGTTAATCAATTATTGATATGGTAAAACAAACAGATAAAAGTTAGGTCTTCTCCAAACGAAATTAGGTCATCTCTAAGGATTGTATTCTCAATTCAGATAATCATTGTTTTTCAATTAATTTTATATATTGGTAAATGTAGTATACAATCTTCTCCCATTTTAATTTGGTGTATGAGATCTTTGTTTATGGAAGTTACAAAAAGATTGTTGATTAAATGTAACATACAATCCCTGCTTCAATTTGGTATATGATACATTTCTTGTGGAAGTCAATTAAGAAGATTATATTTTCAGTCCAAAAAAAATTGTTTTTTCCATTTATCTTATATATTGTTAAATATAGTGCACAACTCTATGCCAATTTGATGTATGGGACTTTTCTTGTAGAAGTCTAAATTTTTTTTTGTGTTTTCAGCTTATAGAAAAATTGTTTTTCCATTTATCTTATCTTTAATTTAGTGTATTAGATCGTTCTTGTGAAAGCTTACAAGAAAATTATTTCTCCATTTATATTCATCATTTTTTTGGAAGTCTGTAAGAAATTGTATTTTTAATCTACAAGATTTTTTTTTCCCCACATATCTGAGCTCTAATTTGGTGTTTTAAATTTTTTTTATGAAAACTTACAAGAAGATTGTTTCTCCATTTATATCATTTTCTTTGAGGGAAGTTCACAAGAAAATTATATTTTCAACTCACAAAAAGATTGTTTTTCCATTTATTTTAAATATTAAAAAAATTGTTTTTTCATTTATCTTAAATATAATGTGCTAACTTTACTTTTTTATAATAACCATAAAAAATTTATATTTCTATTTACTTCATATATTGTTCAATATGGTATACAATCTTATCCTCTCCTAATTCGAACCTGTAACTTCGACTATTGAATACACATACCTTAACCCTAAAGTTCACTCAGGGTGTGCTCAAATCTCCCCTGATTAACTGAATTGACCCTGCCAATTGGATGAAATAAGGTTAGATGATGTCTTTGGTTGCTCCTCCTGAAGCTTAATGAAGGTTTTGACTTTTCTAGTTTGTTGGAAACGAGTTGAAGGCTTATCTTGTTCATTCTAGACTAGCTATGCTTTATAGAGCCCCTTTGATTTATCTGGGTAACAGGCGAATTTTAATACAACCAGTTTATTTGTATCCAGTTTCTACAGGTATATCGAATGCACGGGCACAATCAGATGATTCTGCTAGTGGTTGCAACAAGCCTGTATATTATTATCGACCTGTTTTGTGCCAAAGCCCTCTGTATGCCGAACATCCAGGGCTTTACCCAGTTATATATTTCCCAGTCATTGGCAATTCTGAGGACCCGTCTACAAATCCACCCATGGAATTTCTTCAAAATTTTGGGGACCTGAAGCCCATCTTAGCGCAGCCTTCCGAAGTACCTTCTCCGCTCAGTCCCAACTACCAAAAAGATCTCTTCACAGAAGCTTTTGGACAACAAGACCACCAGTGCAGTAACATTCCTTCTAAGAAAAATCATTGCCATACAGTTTCAGGTATGTGAACCTTATAACACCCATATTTTATCCATGTCATTACAGAATTGAAAATTCTACATGCTGATCATGTTACTGAAGTTTTATTAACGCTATTTCATGCAATACAGAGACCGTACCTGTCGATGTAGAATGTACGTCTGAAACCAAGAGGAAACCCAGGCTAGATTGTGGGTTGGCTGCACTTAATGCTGCAGAGATTAAAACACCTTCATCTTCATCTTTGCATCAAATGCCAGACCTACATGAAAACTCTAGTCGAGCAAGCAACCCAATTTCTTCTAATTTATTGGCTTTGTCCTGTGACAAATCTAGCTTTACTGTTACTACAGCAGCAATAGACCACCAATATAGTCCAAGCTCGGTTCTAGAGCAGCATTACGTAAGGCCCAGTGCATCCCAGACAAAGCCTTGCAATGCTCGAATGAGAGGGCAATTGTCTCCAGCACAATTAAACTTGTTTAACTAAAACCTGAAGAACCTGAAGCCCCTCCCCACGATTTTGGTCTCAGTGGTTTTGGATTCATAAGTTCAATGCAAGATTTCCCCATTTTTGGCGCTGTTCTGTAACTGGATAAAACACTCCCAAGTTTTTGTACTAGAGAATGTACTATAACTTCAGCTTAAATGCTGTGTAGTTGTAAATATGCTATGATGGAAACAAGAGTGAAAACCATTCTGTATTTTCTCTCAAAGTGAACAAATACCGAATTTTTGAGACGGTTATCGTTAGTAGCTCATTTGAGTTCAATTCAGGGGAATTTAATAGGCCTCCAAAGCTGGGGTTTTTGTTTTTTTTGATAACTGTAGGAAAAGAAAATGGATATTGTTTGTGTTTGGTGGGCAAAATATTGTGCGTCTCATTGACATACACGTGTTGAATTTTTCCAGTTTCAGTATGAGTTTATTGCAGAATTCATTTTGATATTTAATTTGACGCATGCATAAACGAAAACGAAAATATCGTTATCTTAAAATCTCATCTTGCATTTTTATTTTTGTTTTTCTTGAGTGGCCCATTAACCAAACAGATTAGAAGCATGAAGCTCAACTTTGAAGAGAGAGATGAAGGTTAAAAGTGTCATACCGGTAAATTATGAGAGTTTTATTAGTTTTTATAATAAAGATTTGATATGGAGGGTTAAATAGATAGGGTTGAATTCTAAGATCTTGGGAGATAGTAACAGCTTTTGGACGATTTTGTTGAGATAGTCAAAAGAAATAGGTAGAGGGACTTGTATGGAGTATTTAATGGTTGCTTGTATTGAGGGTTTCTCTTTTGTGAGAGTGCTGATCTGACATTGATTTAGGTAGGAATTAGAAAGTTTTATTGTATATTTATTGGTTTTGTGATTTGTCTTTTGGGTGGTTGGGAGGGTTTATATTTTACGATTGCTGTCACCATTTTTGGATGTAGGGAAAGTTGATGTGAATATGAGTGATAATAGTATTGAAGCAAGTGAAATTTTTTATTTTGAAGGTATATCACAAGGTATTGGTTCTAATCCAAACACTTTGTTACTTGATGTTGTTTTAAATCTATCTAAATTTGATAAAACTTGTAATTATTTTGAAAATTTAACTTTGGTTGCTTATTTTGGGTAAAGTCTCCTTTGAGAGCCTTTTAAAGTGATTGGTTCATAACCATTGGCAAGGCCATGGTGTGAAATTAGGAATCTAGAACTTTACCAAAGATTTATTTTTATTTTGATTCATGAATCCAGAACATTGCAAAACCATTGTCAATTATAGTCCTTGGTTCATCTACAACACGTTGTTAGTGTTTTTCCATCAAACTCGAGATTTTCAAGTTTTTGAGCATTCAATGGGTAAGAATGAAGAATCTTGAAGAGAAGAGTTGTTTTAGGTAAATATAAAGATTATTGATCATGAATTTAAGGTTGATAAAATTTTGAATAAACCCAAGTGCATTAGCTTTATTCTGGATCAAATTTTCTAGCTTCTCTCTCCCCTTATGGAGTTTTATTGATCAACTCATAAAACCCCTAGGTAGTTTTATTTGCCATGAACAATTAGAATTTTATATTGTTCGTCCCTAGAAAAGGGTTTGTGTGGAAGTAAATCTAGCTAGAGACTTCAAAGAATCCATTGAGATTTAAGTGGGAAATAATTATTTTACCTAGTGTGTGCTCTACATTAATTTGTCGAATCCTTGTTTTAGGTGCCAATCCTTGGATCATATGATTTGGGAGTGTTCTTTGATGGCCCCTAATGATTTTGCTCCTCAGGGGAAACATTGGTCTAAGCCCAAAACCTAGAATGGGAATTTGATCGGTGGACCAATGCCACCAATAAGCAAAATAACTCAACCCACGACAATGGTAAATCTTAGGCTTTTTTGTATTGCCCATCAAGTGGTTTTAGTGTTGCGGCTACAAATGGTAAAGCTTCTATTGCTTTGCCTAGTAAGGCTCTATCAATTTTGCGCACACCTCAAGCAATGGCTTTTGTTGCCATTCCTCTACTTTCCATTCCTTAGACTCTGTCGTCATAACCCCTTCTTAGGATGATATCTTCAAATGATGAACTTAATCTCATTACCCTTGATTGCAAAGTAGTTCTACGACATTCTTGAAGCCCAACTCCCTCACAAGTTACGAAATACATGTCACACAAGTGACATCCTTTTTAGCTTGGAGATTTTATGAAGCATAAACCCTCTTTTAACTAGTTTGTTGCTCTTGAAGGCCTTGCAGAGGGGAACATAATGAACCTTGATGTTTCCCAATGTTAACATATTCTTGGAATATTCGAGGCCTCATTGATTCATTGTGAAAATATACAGTCAAGGATAGTTGTCAGTTTTTTAATCATATGCAAATTCTTAGTTTGCAAGAAGTCAAGATCTTTGACTTCCTCTTTTATAATGTTACTTGCATTATATGGCTAGGGGCCCTTTGTTAGCATATCAATCATGAGCTTGGTTGTGGATTTGTCATCACCCTCTTAGCTCTAGAGCTTTCTTAAAACATTGTTTCTTGGGGGTTTGACCCCACCCATCGAGTTGTGTGGACTCCTTTTTGATTTTGATAACTGCATCAATGAACTGGTTAACTTGTACACCTCTAATGATGTTGTGGAACACACCATGCTTTGGCAATGGTTACCAGATTCCCTTCTTGATGGCCACTGGATCCTCTATGGGGATTTCAACATGGTTGAATCTTATGAATATAAAGAAGGTCGTCTTCTCATGCATTGGTGTGTTGGGGAAAGAGAAGCTTGATATTACATGTGTAACAAACTCGAGGTGTTTAATCCAAACCACTGTTGGAGGAAAGAGTTAGACTCTCCTTGGTTTACTTGGTCAAACTTTTGGCAGGGAGAGGATAGAGTGCTTAAACGCCTTGATTGTGCTCTTCTTGTAGAACAAGATTTATTTTTCTTTGCTCCAATTCATAATAGACTGGTTTTTGTGCTCCTTGGCACTTTTTTGTCATATCTGTTTCAATATAGAATAAACTGCTCCTCAGGTGAGATCTACTTCAACATAATTTTATATTAATACTACTCATCTTAAGCATGAAAGAATTGTTGGGCATATTATCCGAATTTAGAACTTGGTTCCTCGGTCCATTGGGGCTATTGGATGAACTCAGTGGTGGGTTGATGCTTTTTCTCACACCACCACTTTTCTTCATGTATATGGTAAGCAAGTTGTTTTCACCAGCTCATTCATAATGCCACAAACTATGAATACCTTCAAATTTCATAGGAACTTGAGGCCTCGCCTTTCAATGTTCACCATTCATACTCAAATGACCCTTTGATGACATAAACTCCAAATTGAGGAGGCCTAAAAGACCAGGGGAGTCCAGCTTCGAGCTTGAATGCATTGACTTAAAATTGGAGATAAAGTCACCAAATATTTCTTCTCTCCTCCAATCCAAAAGAGTTATTGATAGAATTAAAGCTATTAGGGAAGGGGATGCCAGGGTAACCAGACTATTTGACATATTGCAAACTTTGTACACCATTATCATGGTGTTTTTCAACTTATCCGACTCCATCAGAGTGTGAAGCAAATGTAGCTCAATGCCTCCATGTTGTCCCTTGTAAGCTCTCTGAAGCTCAACGGGTTGCTTATGATAGGCCTCTCACTCTGAATGATCTCAAGGAAGCAATTATGTAGATCGCTACAAACAAAGCTCTAGGTATTGATGGTTTCTCCTATGAGTTTTATCAAACCTTATGGGATATTGTGGGCCTTGAACTTCACAAGGTCTATTTTGAAGCTGTTTAGTCTAATTTGCTAGGGCCTCTCATTAATCAAGGTAATATTAAATTTATTCCCAAGGCTAGTGATTATGAAGCTATTGTTAATTAGAGATCTATCACTTTTTTGAATGTTTTTTATAAAATTATTACTAAGGCTCTGACGCTTATGATTAAACATCTTTTAATTGTTTGCAGTGAATAAACATGATTTATCCAACACATATATATTCTGGACAATGTCATTGTTATTTGGGAAGGCATGGAATGGGCTCAGGTGTCTAATCAAAAGGCCCCATTTATCAAGATTGATTTTGAAAAGGCCTATGATCCTATAGAGTGGCTTTTTATTATTGCCATTCCACAAGCCCTTAGCTTTGGCCCTTGTTTTGTTCAAGTTATGAATGTGCTTTTTCAAGACATTGGAGCATGTATTACTATCAATGGGGGTCAGTCTAGTCGATTTAAATTGCATAGATCTATTAGATAGGGTTGTCCTCTAGTGCCTTCCCTATATGTCTTGGCAACTGAAGGCTTTAGCTATCTCTTAACTAACTTTGCTTCTAGGGGCTTGGTGAAGGGCATCTCTCTCCCTAATTCTAATCATCATTTGCTTTATGGTCACCTTGCTGATGATTCTTTTCTCACTCTTCATGAAGAATAAGTCTCAATCAAGAATGCCATGGAATGCCTTCAAGCTTTTTATCTGGCCTTTGGGTCTTCCATACAGTGGAAGAAAACACAATATTCTTACTAATCTATGTCACCCAAACCTCCTTGGTTGGAGGGGTATCAATGGTAATAGTTCCTCCTCGGAGTTCAATTTAAGTTTGTGGGATTCCATTTGCTTTTAGTGCCTTTCTTGCTGACTTGTGGTCCTATGTGGTTCAGTGGGTTGAGAAAAATCTATATTTTTAGATTACCAAGCTCTTGTTACTTGTAGGTAAGTTTCAAATTTACTCCAAGGTGCTAGCTACTACTCATGTTTACTATTCCTCTTTCTAGGCTTCCTCAAATGCTATCTATGCCAAGTTGGAAAAGTTCCCAAGATACTTCCTATAAGCCAACTTTGAAGGCCATAAAAAGATTTCACAGAGTTTTGTGGGATATATGTTGTCAACCTAAAGACGCTGGTGGCCTAGGCCTTATTGATATTAAGCTTCAAGGGCTAGTTCTCAGCATTAAGTGGATCATTAGAGGGATGGAAGGTGATGAAGCCTCGAAGATTTTGTTAAGAAATTATATCTCCCAAGGACACCCTTGTGGTATGAAGGCGTGACAAGGCCTTGGTTTGCATACTCTTCTCATAACCCTTGTTCCTATTAAGATTAATAGCACTTTTGTCATTCAGAGTATTTGGAAGGTTTGGGAAAGGCTCAAACCTCATCTCATTTGGGTAGGAGAGGGATTTAGGAATGAACTATCTCTCAATACTCACTATCTTTGGTGGTCCCCAATGTTGAATTTTCACAGTGTTCCCTTTGCGTTGGTCTCGTGGATCAAGGGGTTGAGGTTGTTCAAAAAGGGTATTGAAACTATTGGAGATTTATTATGCAAAGTTTGTCGCACTTGGCTTCTTTTGAATCTGGTTCATAACATATTTAACATTAATCAGGGAGATGTTGAGTCTAAGAAATTTAGAGTTTCATCCCTGAAGAGTACCTTTATAAGCTTGGAGTTTCTTCCCTTACTCCTTGGTGGAAGGATTGGCATTGGCTTATTGCCATGCCCTTTTGTCATTATTCCCTCGTTTGGGGTATGACCTTTTGGTTCCTCATCACATTCAAGATGACATTCTCAACCATCGATGGAATTTTGTTCAAGCCAATTGGTCTGGGTTAGAAGGTTTTCCAATATATGGGATACCTTTCTTGAACCCAAAAATACTCACTTTCTTTGGTGTCTTGTTTACTAGGGTTTGCCTGTGGGTGATCGTCTTAAGCATATGGGGGTTTCACATCCCATTTGCCCAGCGTGTCACTAGCCATAAATGCTCAAACATCATTTTTGATTTTGTACTCATGCCTAGTCAGCTTGGAATTGGATTCACACCCTTTTCCAGCCTTTCAGACCAAAATGCTTTACTTGGAAAATGACTCTCTTGGGGGGCTCCGCCTTGTTACCTATAAGATACAATATATTTTAACATATTTTTTGTGCTAACTTTTTTTTTCAAATATGAAAAGTTTGAAACTATGCTCTTTTTAATCGTGAAGATATGGAAAGAAGTTTTTTTGTAACTAACAAAGTTGTTGTGACTTCTAATGTCATCCTCTAGATTCACAGTCAAACAGACAAGGTTTGTTTGGAGTTTAATCATCTTCAACGACTGTTAGATCACTAGGAAAATGCTCATTGCATGGTCAACCAAGATCCCCCAGATTTGCCATGCACCTCTTCTCCTCCTCGTGGGTGAGGACTTGGTTTTTGTAGGTAGCGTTCTCAGAGTTGTTGGAGGAGCCCCTCTCCTCGCACTCGTTGGTCGTCCCCTCACCATGATAGGTTTGGTGGTTCTAACAAAGGAGGTAGTGGAGGGGGTTGGGGCTCTTCTCTACAGGGCAAGTTTCTACCCTTGGCCCTTATTATTTAGCCCTCTCGACATGATGAAAATGAAAATCAATAACATAATGATGGACAGGGGCCTTTCCCTATAGATGATGACCCTTTGCTTAGGAGGGTTGGGGAGAAAATATGCAAGATCCTCCCTCTTTACCACCCCCTCTGGCCAACATGTTTGCTACTATTACTTAACGATTTCCAGGGTATTGTGTTTTTTTATGTACTCCTTTTTTAGTCGTTACCCACTTATGTCAGTTTGCTTTGATATGATCTTTTTTATTGTGTGATCATTATTGACGCTTTATTGAATTTGCTTGACTTTTGAGACTTTTATAACTCGATGTAACTTTGTTTTTATGTCTCTTTTCACCCTTTTTTTAATGACTAATATTATACTATATTATTTTTCATTAATATAAATACGTTTTTTAATTAAAAAATAAATAAAATTAAGATCATTTCTTAATTTTAATGGATTAAATATATTTTAATTGTAATTATAAAATAACATTCTCTCATCAATTATATATAATTTAAAATATAAATAGAAACATTAATATTATATAAATTGCAAACTTTTTGATTTAAAAAAATTATTATATAAATTATCAAATCTTAAGAAAAATAATGAAGAACACTAAATTTTTTAATTTAGTGATGAGTCCCGAGGCTTCTAAGTGCATGGGACTTTCTTAATTTCCTTGTGCAATTTCCTTAAAAGAGTAATATTTTGCCCCAAAAAACATATTTGATACAAAGGTGTAGAGTATTAAGTCTTACTTAGCAACCACCAATATCCTTATATTTAATTGTAAAACCTCTAATAAGAGTATTAAATATCTTTATTAAAATATAAAGGGGATTCATTAATTTTTAATCTAGCATTTAAATGAACCGAGTTTTACAATGAATTTTTAAGACAAAATTGTAAATTGTGATGTGACTGAGATGTGATGGCTCTTAATACAATATGTTAAGAGTATGATGGGATGTGGTGAGTTGACTCCTGAATTTTTTTGGTTATGGTGAAATAGGGAAGAGAGATTAATTATTATATGGGATTTAACAATTGTGATAGGATAGAAATATTAATTTTAAAATAAAAAGAGATTAATAGTTATTATATAAATATAATATTATATTTAATAATAGTATGTAAGATCTAATCATAATTTTTATTATAAAATATTTAATAATTAATTATTTATAATTATTGGTTTTTTTTTTAATAAATTAATTTAAAATTAAAATTTCATTTTAATTAAATATAACAAATTAAAATAATGACATGAAAAAATTATATATTATAAATTTGAATAGGTTATGTGTGTCAACTAGGGAATCACATAATTTTATACATTCATAAAATTAAGATACATAATTATTAGTCTATTTTTTATAATGAAAAATATATATCCCATTTTAATTATGCAATTAATTATAATTAAATAATAAAAAATATAATACGTTTCATTTTATAATTTAAAAAAAAATCAAATTAATTATTATTATTATTTTATATATATATATATATATATATATATATATATATATATATTTTTAAAATTTGATTTTGATATATTTTAGAGTCTAAAGTCGTTTGAATTTCTCTTATGTTTATGAAATTTTAGTACTCATTATATTGTTCAATTCAATATTTAGTGGTTATTTAAAAAGGAATATAAAGATTTACTTTCACATATTTTATAAAAGAAAATAATTCAAACAAATATTAAATTTACAAATATAATTAAAAAATAAAATATAATAAATAAACATTTAATTTTGTAACATTTTTTGTGTTATTCTAAAAATAATCATAATTATTTTTTATTTTTTTACTATAATTATATTTATACATAATGTTTAAATTTATCTAATGATTCTCATATTGATATGTACGTTTATAGTTAATCCTCCTAAATTAATATAGAGATATTTTTTCTTAGAAAAAATTATAATTTTATATAAATATAAATAAAAAATTTAATTTTTGAAAATATTTATCAGTGTTCCAAAGAAAATAACCAAACAATGAAAAGTGAAACCCACCCAACATAAAATACCCCAAAGGGTGATAAACAATAGAAACCCCTACACAACAGGGAACAAGTCATCACTAAATAGTGTGATGATAACAACTCAAAGCACACCAAATAGACCAACATCCAAAGGCTAGAATTTTATGGGTACTATTTCTCAGAAAATATTCAACCCTGCGCTTTTTACCTTTCTTCTTTTTGGTATCTTGCCACCTCCATGGGATCCAATGTAACCATATGTAGATATGAAGACTGCCATTCATAAGGTTGGTTATATATATATATATGTATATATATATATATATATGTATATATATATATATATATGTATATATATATATATGTATATATATATATATATATGTATATATATATATATATATGTATATATATATATATATATGTATATATATATATATATGTATATATATATATATATGTATATATATATATATATGTATATATATATATATATATATGTATATATATATATATATATGTATATATATATATATATATATATATACATATATATATATATATATATATATATATACATATATATATATATATATATATATATAGAAATTGGATAGGTTGTCAACTCCTTATCTGAGTTTGATTTCTTTGTTTCATGTACTCTCTTCACTCCCTTTAACAGGGACTCATTCAGAACAATCCTCATATTAGTATTTTGATCTTCTTCTCCTTCCACTATAGTAGGGACAAATTCCTCAAATTAGGTATCTAGTTCTCCATGATTATTCCTTTTAGGCTTTGTTATAAGCTTACTTTCCACTACCTAAGTCTCATCTTTGTCCATTACCTCTTGCTCTGGAAAAATCCATCGCTTGGATGTTGCTTTCATCCCTTTTATTTTTGTAGGATGTGTTTGTGCCTAGGGTAGGTAGCATGTATATGTCTTGGAATCTTACAAGTATGACATCAAAATGTTGTATTCTCATAATCTAATGCTTGTATGCATTTGAAGATTTCTACATCTAAGAATCACTTTATTTAGTAGGTCCTTATTGAGATCAATCTCCACACATATGTGAGCCTATGTGCATAATCCTGTTTCAGATCTCACATTATCTGCTTTAATGAAGGTTCCCAAGGAATTTTCTATCTCTTCAAAAGCAAAGCAAAAATGAAGAGGGAGATTGGGGAGTTGAACCCAGATTGACATTTTAGTAACTGAATGAGAATTTGGGTCAAATTATGAAAATCATGGAGGGATGTCAAGTCTCACAGTTCCCCATAACTAATGACCTTCCACAAAAACTATATAAATCCTTGGAAGGGGTTACCTAAGGGTTTTTGTATAACATTTAGGATCTAGCCCACTTACACTAAGCACTCTAGATTATGGAGATATGGAAGGCAAAAAACTTGATACATTCATAGAAGATTAGCATATGCATGTGAATATAAAATAAACCAAGTATAATCAACATTAACCATAATGAAATAATCTAAAACACAAGATAAAGGCAAGAGACTAGCCAATGTGAGAGAGAGCAAGTTCCACCATGAATCCTCCAAGCATCCTTTAAGCAATGTACCAAATGAACATTAACTCTATAGCATAAGCTCCACCCTTACCCTTTGCCTTAACAATAGGGTGATAAAGTGTACAATATATAGATGAGAGCATCGGTCCATGATCAGTGTGAATACAAGGATAGCCATTGATCAAGAGAGTTGATCACTGGTGGAGAGTGAATCTACAAATATAAAGTTGGATCCATGCCAAACTAATGCGAGTCATTGATAAGAAAGAAGATCAATGGCCATGATATAAAATGATGTTAAGTGAATAAAGTAACATAATAATAGACCAAGGAAATAAGCTAATACACTAAAGTGTGCTAACCACATGAATATGAAGACTCTCAACCCTGGTTTCAGAGTGTACAAAGCATAAAACAATGTATATTCCATTAAAAAACTCATTGATAGGCTTCCTCATCAAAAATTTAAACGATGAAAAAGCCTTTGAGAAAAGAGAAATCTCACAATCCTTTGTCCAATTTGAATGAATCCATTGAAATAATGTTGATAAGTCATTAAATTTATAACTTATTACCTCTTTTTTTTAAAGTTTGACTGGTAATGTTTCACAACATCCCCTATAATCTCCATAATTGACACCTCTTCCACATGCTCCATGATATAGGCACTAGAGAAGGATGGAGACTTCAAATCACTTACTTTAGTCATTGATTTATTATTGCTTCTTTGAAAGACCCAAGTTAGAGGAAGATGGAATCCTTGAATTGGCAACACCTTCATGCAATCTCAACACCATGAAAAGGGTAGAATCCTTGACTATATTATATCTCAACAAAGGAGAAATATCATCAAGTTGCTTTCCATCATATAAGAAATGATGATGATCCATGGGAATACAATGAGTGTTTGCTTAAGGTCAACCACTTGATCTGTTGAATGAACCCTTATACTGTTAGAGGTACAATCACTGAGAGGGGGGAGTGAATCAGCGAGCCCAGATAATCCAAATTCAATTTCAAACCTTTCAAAACTCTTAATTAGTTACCACAAGCATTCATGAAGCATACACATCATTCATAACAATGAACAAGAGAGACAATGCAAGATCAAACACATAACACATGACATATGTGGAAAACCCTATTAGGGGAGAAAACCCACTGGAATCTACAATTTGACTACTATCCTATAATAAAAAGAACAAAATTTAGACCAACTATAACTAATCAAGGAACTATAATCCCTTATTAATGAGACTACAATCCCATAAGGTGCTACAACAGCTGTCTAGCTGAGTAACCACAACAACTAGACTTTTAACAAGTTTTACCTTGCAAGAAGGCCACAACCCCTAGATGTTGAACAACCAAAACAACATCTAAGAACAAAACATATCTTAAACATTGATTACCTACCAATCTGATCAAGATATAAAGTATATCATCTTTCTTCAACTCTGCACACTCAATCCAAAGTCACCTTTTGGATCACCTTAGACTTCTTTGCTCATCCTTAACTTGTAAGAGCACTATTATGACATCAAAAACATGACCCATAGGTCATATACATAGACCTCAATTTTTTATAGTCATCAACTCATCTACTAGGTATTCTCCCTCTCCTTCACTCCACTACTCTCACATGCACACACCCTATTCCCAGTCTAGAAACCATCATCTTTAGTTTCACTATTTATAGAGCATTCATGAACATCACTATCTTAGTCAGCCATTATACATGCCTTAGCCCTTAAGGTTTCTCTCACATCAACACACATCTTAATATCATTTTCAAAGGTTGGCCATAGCATCCATGGGTCACCCTTAAGTAGCTACACCTTTTAATTAGGCCCTTATAGCCCTTATAGGTCTCATAGATACCTATTTACCCATTTAGCACTTCATCAAGAAAAACAAGAACATAGGACCACTTTAAATTGCATAGGTCCACTCCACATGCCCTCTTTGACATCCTCAAATGATAACAATCATCTTTGCTCACCTTTGCATATGCTCAATCTACTCACATAGTAGCCTTGTACACATGAACACCATGAACAAACACATATATAACTTATTAGAAATTGTTCATACTCAAGATAGATTGATCACACCTACAAATACCACAGAGATTATCCTCATGGATTATACATCACTCTCCAATAGCTAAGTCATCATGAAACATCAAAATATCATCAACACAAGCTCAATTATCCTTCTTGAGTCACTTACAGTCCATGGTTAAACACATAGTCAAATTTGGAGCATAATATATTTGACTGTACACATGTTCAAATCTTAAAATCTATATTTCCATATGCAACTTGGAGTTATCTACAAATTTTATTTTTATACCATGATTTTTTTTTGCCTATATCAAAATATATGGCCCAAAAAATAGACACTGGTCTTTCCCTTTGCAAAATTCAAATGCCAACAATCACAGTTAAACCTCAGACACCATGCTATGATCTCGTATCCTTGCTAATTATGTTAATCATGTACCATATATATATTTTAAGGAGATTGACCTTTACCATTTATCACTCATCATTGGATCTTCATCTTGATTATTTGACTTAATGTGCTTCATCGATCTCCTGTATGTAGCTCAATCTTTATTTGTGTTAAACATTGGACACCTTGAAATCATCTCACTCAATACACATCATAGATCTATATATGTAAAAACATCCATTCAATGTTATATCTTAGACTAATCCTAGCCTTTACCTTTGCGCAATGTTAAATTTTGAACACTTGTCCTTATCTCACTGTTTCCTAACACCTTGGAACAAACACGCTTCATTGATCCTTTTATAAGGAGCTCGATCTTTAAATTCATTAACTAATGACCACTTTGACTCATTTGACTCAACACACACCATATATCTTCACTTTATGATCACACACAAACCATTATATCTCCATCTGGTCCTAATATTTAACATCATGTAAAATAGACTATGGGGACCATTGCTATCTGCCTAAAAGGCCAACTTTGCATAGGCATATCTTTTACCTCGATCAATCTCATGATCTAAAATTTGAATTATATGATCTTTGTTAAAATAGTAAATAATCCATTTATCAATAATATCTTAAAACCTTTTAACGTGTAAGATATTATGCCATTAATTTGCTCACTCAAATTTTTCTACCACAAAGCCAATTATGCCTAGAACTACCTAGAAGGTCAACTTTACACATGCATATCTTTTGATGCACTTCATTGCATGACCTAAATTTTGGCACATATCAACTAAGCACAAAAATAAACAAATCCATGTGATCAAATTCTATCTAAACCTTCACATGTGTGAAATATAACACCATCAAAATTCCTACTCAACATTTCTTGCCATATTGCAAATTTGGCTAAGTATGGGAAAACACTGTCAAATTGCCTGGAAGCCCAACTTTGCACTTGCATATCTTATATTTCAATTTTTTGCATGACATAAAATTTAGTTCATATCAACTAGGAATAAATTTTATCACAATCATATGACCAAATCCCTCTGACTCATACACATATGGCAATGATGATGTCAATAAACTGCCTACTCAGATTTTCTACCACTAGACCCAAAATGTCTAGATGAAAGTAATGATCAACCAGATGAAATCCACTCATGCACATAATCACTCAAGTAATTTTTGACTTCTGATAGGACCCCTTTCACATTCTCAATACTTTAAATTCATCCCTAATCATCTCTAAATAGATAAGCTTTGAAGATTAACCAAGCATACTAGGACAAGCACATTGCACACTTTGTCATTATCACTTAGACTATTAAGGTACTTCATCCACTCACCTAGACACCTCCATGACATTATCAAAAACTCTCCAACAATCTCCTCCTTTTTTATTGATGTCAACACCCATCATAAAACAATATACAACTCACTTTCCTTCTCTCTCTTCAAGCACTCTCACAATAATAATATTCTCCCCCTTTGACACAATGACAAAGTGGGCACCAACTGATCCTAAAGACCTAAAAATACCATAAATAGGAGAGGAAGATCTTATAAAGATGATACAAACTCCCCCTTACCTTGATCCTACCTCTTCTTACCTTGACAACTTCCTCTTACTCTATACCAACACTCTCTTCAACCAAACACTACAACCAATGAAGAACGAACACACATAAATATTAGAATCTGATGGAACTCACCAAGAAACATCTGAGATGGACTCACACTAAGATTTATAAGTAATTGAAACTCTTGAGCATCTTCATATCTCCATACACCATGAAGAACCACCACACAGGCTCACTAGCCTTCTCTCTCTAGACACTTCCATGATTACCAACTCAACATCTATACTAAAGCTTATTTATAAACCTCTGGAGAAAGCTCATGAACTTGTTGTTCCCCCTTAACCAAATATCTTTATTGATTCATATATAAATAAATGACACCCAAGCTTTGTCTTAGATACTCAAATGTAGCTTTTGATAATTGTTTGATCATAATATCTACAAGCTGCGCTTTTGTAGGCATATACTCCAACTTAACACTTTGATTAATCACTTGTTTTCTCAAGAAATGGTATCTAATAGGAATGTGATTAGTTTTTTAGTACATAAAAAGATTATATGAGATACTAATTACACTAGTATTGTCATAATAGATAGGACAAGGTCCATTTTGTCTTACCTTATAATCCTCCAAAGTTTGTTTCATCCACATGACTTGAGTGCAACAAGAAGCAACTTCTATATAATCAAATTCTATAGTTGATAGAGACACTGAGACTTTCTTCTTGCTTAGCCAAGACACCAAGCAATCCCCCATGAAGAATACCCCACCACTGGTACTCCTCCTATCATCCACATATCCTGCCCAATCTGCATTAGTATATGCTTTCAAAGAGAATTATTTAAACTTGGGATACCATAAACCATACTATATGGTGATTTTGAGATACCTTAAAATCATTTTAATTGATTTCAAGTGAGATTATCTAGGGTCACCTTTAAACCTTCCTACAGGACCCACTACTTGCATTATATTCGGCCTAGAAGCAATAGAGTACAAGAGACTTCCAATCATGGATCTATACAAAGTTTGATCAATTTTTGGTGAGTCATCCAATTTACTTAACTTGCATCTTGTGATCATTGGATTAAAATCCATCACATCAAACTTCCTTATCATATCCTTAATGAATTTATCTTGTGAAATGAATATCCTTGCATCAAGCTGGTTAATATGCAATCGTAGGAGGAAATATAGTTCTCCCAACATTGACACTTCAAACTCAGTCTTCATAGTATCTACAAATTCTCTACTCAATTTATCATTTTTAGATCCAAAAATTATGTCATCAGCATATACAACCACTATAAATTATGATTGCCTTCTGTCTTAATGTACAAATTACTATTAGCTACCCCCTTTTAAAACCTTGACTCAAAAGATACTTATCTAACCTATCATACCAATCTCTAGGAGCTTGTTTAAGACCATAAAGATCCTTATTCAGTTTACACACAAAATTTTGATTAATTGACATGAAGTATGCTTCAATTAACTCAATGTAGACTTCTTCTTCTAAATTTCCATTCAAGAATGCAGATTTCACATCTAGTTGATATACCTTAAAACCTTCAAAACTAGAATATGCCAAGAAAAGTATAATTGCTTCCATTCTTTCCACAAGAGCAAAACTCTCATCAAAATCTATTCCTTCAACCTGAGCATATCCTTTACAAACCAATCTAGCCTTATTCCTTGTGACTTCTCCTTTTTCATTCATCTTATTTTTGAAAACCCACTTGGTACCTATCACAAATTTATCTTTTGGCCTATGAATTAAGTCCCATGCTTCATTCTTTTCTATTTGATCAATTTATTCATCTATTACATCATTCCAAATTTCATCTTCGCTATCTTCCATGAATGTTTTGGGTTCAATCATGGATAATAGAGATGAGTCTTGTTGACTTTGATTGATCAACATTCTCCTTCTAGTCTATAACCTTGCACCAACATTTACAAGAGATTGGATGATCTTTTTGAATTATTCTAGATGGAGTTTTAGAATCTTATCTTTCTTCCTCCTCTTCATCTTCATCATCTATTTGATTGGATAACTCATCATTATTTTCAATAGAATTATGAATTGAGTCACTTACCTACAATTTTGGCTTCTTTACTCTACTTGTCTCATCTACCCTTACATTTGAACTTTCAACATTCTTGTGAAGTCTTTTGTTGAAGCACCTATAGGTAGTACTAATAGAAGAGTAACCTAAGAATATTCCCTCATCAGACCTTGAATTAATTTTTCCAAGATTCTCTTCATCTCTTTTGATGAAGCACATACTCCCCAAACTTTTAAATGTTTGACATTAGCCACTCTATTCTTCCATAACTCATAAGGAGTCTTATCACCATTTACTCTGATTTGACACTTATTTAGAATGTAAACTAAAGTGTTGGATACATCTTCCCAATAACCATTTGATAATTTGGCATCTTGAATCCTTATTCTACTCATCTCTTGAATAGTCCTATTCTTCCTTTCAATAACACCATTTTGTTGTGGTGTTCTAGTAGTAGAATATTGTC
The DNA here is from genome assembly GCA_037957365.1 of Torreya grandis. Lineage (NCBI taxonomy): Eukaryota > Viridiplantae > Streptophyta > Pinopsida > Cupressales > Taxaceae > Torreya > Torreya grandis. Next base: position 403,499 of record JARHVA010005598.1, on the reverse strand, counting down.
TTCTTATCCCTTATTTTTTAGAGAAGTCATCAAATTTATGAGACCAAAAATCACCTCCTATGTTTGATCTCACACACTTGATCTTTGAACCTTTATCATTTTCCACAAGAGCTTTGAATGCTACAAATCTTGTAAAAGCTTCTAAATTTTATTTAAAAAAGAATATCCAAGTCATCCTAGTAAAATCATCAATGAGAACCATGAAGTAAAAATTAACTTGAATACTTTGAGATCTCATAGGTCCACATAGATTAGTGTGAATCAAATCCAATGGTTATATAGTTAAGAATTCCTTGGACTTGTACCTTTACTTAGTTTGCTAGACATGCCTTGCCCAGAGAATGAGGAATCTTATAAATCCTAGGCAGATGTTTTACCAATCCTTTTGAACTGATCTTTACCATATTATTAAAATTTATATGTCCAAGCATTTTATGTCAAAGCCAACTTTCCTCTAATTAACTCATGAAACATTCCTCCTTCTTAGACTCATGAAACACATACATGTTTTTATCTATTTTACAAACATTTGTAACTAATTTACTAGATTTTACTTTTCTAACTTCACATACATTATCATGAAAAGTTACAACATTTCCTTGCTTACACATTTGTCTTACACTCAACATATTATGTTTTAAACCTTCTACATATAATACATTCTCAGTCCTAGTATGGCCATTATCTAAACCTTTGCCAACAATGTTCACTGATTTGTTGTCACCAAATCTCACTGAACCTGGGTTGGTCTTTTTGAGGGAAATAAATTTTATCTTGTCTCCTATCATATGATTTGATCAACCACTATCTATGAACCATCTCTTTTTCCCATCTTCTTGAGTATTCAACACTGCTTGAACAAATATTGACTCTTCTTTTGGTGGACTGCTTGAATTCTACTTCTTTTCTTCTTCATATTTATACTTAGTCTTCTTGAACCATTTGATGGTGTCAATGACTTATATATCCTTTTTACAAAAGGATCTATTACATTTATTGACTATGTGACCTTATTGGTTACAATTGTAGCATATGAGATCCCTTTTGATATCTGGAGAGAGATCACAATCCTTATATCTATGACCAAATTGATTGTAGGAGAATCAATACCCATTAAATACATTTTTCATGTTTGAGCCTCTTTTCTCTTAACCAATAACAATCAATGTATTTTCATTCTTGATCCTTTTGGTGGAGCATAAACCCTTTTTTTCCTTGGATAATAACACATCTGAGTAAGTCATGACTTTATTTTCACATTGTTCCATCTTTTGATTGAGACCTTTATTCACCATGACTTGCATATTCTTGACTGTTGCCTCTAAATCTTGCACTTGCATCTCTACATCATCTATGCTACATTGATGTTTGATAAAGCACATACTAGATTTTCTTGAAGATAAGCTACAGTCTCTTTGTCATCCATTGTACATTTGATCACCTTCAAGTGGTTAAACTTTCAATAAGGACCTGATCTGATACCAATTGTTAGAGGTACAATCACTGAGAGGGGGGTGAATCAATGAGCCTAGATAAGCCAAATTTAATTTAAAACCTTTTAAAACTCTTAATCAATTACCACAATCATTCATTAAGCATACACATCATTCATAACAATGAACAAGAGTTACAATACAAGATCAAACACATAACACGACATATGTGGGAAACCCTCTTGGGGGAGAAAACCCACTAAAACATGCAATTGAAATAATATCCTATAATAATAAGAACTAAATTTAGACTATTTACAACTGATCAAATAACTATAATCCCTTATTTAGTGAGACTATAATACCCCAAGGTAATACAACACCTGTGTAGCTAAGCAACCACAACAACTAGACTTTTAGCAAGTTTCACCTTGCAAGGAGGATACAACCCCTAGATGTTGAGCAAACACAACATCTAAGAACAAAAAATATCTTGAACATTTATTTCTTTCCAATCTAATGGAGATACAAATTATATCAGCTTTATTTAACTCTACACACTTAATGCATCCAAAGTAACCTTTTGGATCACCCTAAACCTCTTCGCTCATCCTCAATTTGCAAGAGCACTATTTTGACATCAAAAACATGACCCACAAGTAATACACACATTCCTCAATATACTCTACTCATAAACACATCTAATGGTAATTCTCCCTCTCTTTACTTCCACTACTCTCACATGCACAAACCCTATTACCAGTCTAGAAACCATCATCTTTGGTTTCACTATTTATAGAGCATTCATAAACATCACTATCTTGGTCGGCCATTAGACATTCCTTATCACTTAATGCTTCTCTCACATTGAGACACATCTTAATATTATCCTCAAAGGTTTGCCATAGCATCCATGGGTCACCCTTAAGCAGTTACACCTTTCAATTAGGCCCTTGTAGCCCTTATAGGTCTCATAGAGACCTATTGACCCATTTATCACTTTATCAAGCAAAATAAGAACATAAGACCACTTTAAATTACATATATACACTCCACATGAACCCTAAAACATACTCAAATGATCACAATCATCTCTTCTCACCTCTATGTATGCTCAATCCTACTAACACAATAGACTTGTATATAGGAACACCATGAACAAACACACAAACAACTTATTATAAATTATTCATACTCAATATAGATTTATCACACCTAAAAATACCAAAAATATTATCCTAATTGAGTCTGAAACAATCTCCAATATCTAATTCATCATGAAACATCAAAACAACATCAACACAATCTCAACTATACTTCTCAGGTCACTTATAGTTTATGGTCAAACACATAGGTCAAATTTAGAGCATAATATATTTGAATGTACACAATTTTAGATATTTAAATCTATATTTTTATATTCACCTTGGATTCCTCTACAAATTCTCTTTTTATACCATAAACAAATTCATTTCTATATCAAAAGATATGGCCCAAAAACCAGACATTGGTCTTTCCCTTTGTAAAATTCAAATTCCAATGATCACAGTTAAACCTCAGACACTATACTATCATCTTGTGTCCTCATTGATTATATTAATCATGTACCATTGATCTCTATTATGGAGATCTCAACCTTTACCATTTGTGATATAGGAATTTGACTCAAGAGAGGATGGTTAGTATGGTGTTAGTTTCAAAATGAAAGAAAAAATGAAAGAAACACACTAACTAGATATCTCTAGGCCTAATAAATAGGGAGATATTAGCTAACACACATGAATAAAACACACAACTAAAATACAAAATAAATTCTCTTTTACCTTCCTTGGATGCTCCAAAATGCTTGGTGTAGTGGCTTGCTTGGCTTGTGCTCATGAAGTCCTTGGCAATGGAAGCTTGTCTACCTCCATCTCTCCTTGACACCTTTGGCTTATGGCTTGGCTTGGCTTGGAATAAATTTGGCATGATATCACTAATTTCAATGGCTTCTTGAAGATATTTGTGCATTCTAAATTTGCACCAAAATAGCTTAGAAATGATGTTCATGGCCTCTCTATTTATAAAATTTTGAGAATGTCTAGAATCAACCTGAACCATCCATTCTGAGATTGAGATGTGTGGTTGAGGATTAATTCAATTATTGGAATTAAGTTTATAATTATCCTCATCATGACATTGGAATAACGGTAAATTAAGAGGCGTGGAGGGCATCATGAAAGGCATTGATGAGGCATGGATGGCATGAATCCTGATATTTATGGCATTTATGGCTTAGGAATGTCTTCTCAAGAAATGAGGTCACCTGATGATGTAGATATTAAATATCCATTTCCAAAAATAAGTTTTCAACAAGTTTCCATGGAATTATTAATTAGGCCTTGATTTGGATTAATTAGCTCTTAAGCATGATTAAGCACTTTGTGCACAAATTATTCAAATTGATCAAAATGCCTTGTTATTGGTCCAAAATTTGATTGGATTGGAATTATAAGTAAATTTTAGATGCATTTTATCCATATTCTTATTTAGGATGTTACCAATAGCAAATAACAAAGGCACGTGTCTCATGTAATAAATTTGATAGAAAAGAGCAATCTAGGGAAATTAGATGCAAAATTGGCATTTTGATTTGAAATGATCTGATCAAAGTTAGCTAGCCCATAAATTGCATTGGCCCATTTAGGGATACCCTGGCCAAAATCTAAACTTGAATATGTTAGTTTCACATTATTTAACGTGTTTTAGTATTTTTAGGCCAAATTGTGCATTTTGGGTGGAAATTGGTCACAACCCTGATTGGGGGTTATTGGTGGCTAGTTTTAGGTGTCTACACCATTCATCACTCATCTTTAGATCTTCATATTGACTATTTGACTTAATTCACTCCATTGATCTCCTGTGTGTATCTCAGTCTTTATCTGTGTTAAACATTGGACACCTTGAAATCATCTCACTTAATATGCACCATTGATATGTATATGTGCAAACATCCAATCACAATTAAATCTTAGAAGAATCCTAATCTTTACCTCTGCTCAATGTTAAACTTTGAACACTTTTCCTTATCTCATTGCTTCTTGACACCTTGAAACAAACATGCTCCATTGATCCTTTTGTAAGGAGCTTGATCTTTAACTTCGTTAACCAACAAACACTTTGACTCATTTGACACAACATGCACCATAGATATTCTCTAAATGATCACCTGTGAGCCATAATATATCTATGTAGTCTTGATCTTTAACATCATGTAAAATAGACAAAGTATGGGGACCATTACTATTTGCCTAGAAGGCCAACTTTGCACAGACATATATTTTTCCTCGATCAATATCATGATCCAAAATTTACACCATATGATCTTAATTCAAGTAATAAATCATCCATATATTGAGCATATCTTGAAACCTTTGTGCATACAATATATTATGCCATTAATCTACTCACTTAGATTTTTCTGACGCAAAGCCAACTATGCCTAGAACTCCCTCTAAGGTCAACTTTACACATGCATATTTTTTGATGTGCTTTATTTCATGACCTAAATTTTAGCACACATCAACTAGGCATAAAACTAAACAAACCCATATGATCAAATTATCTTAAAACCTTCACATGTGTGAAATATAACACCATCAAAATTCCTACTCAACATTTCTTGCCACATTGCAAATTTGGCTATGGGAAAACACTATCAAACTGCTTGGGAGCCCAACTTTTCACTTTCATATCTTATGTTATGATTTATTGCATGACCTAAAATTTAACACATAACAACTAGAAATATATTTTATCATAACCATATGGCCAACACCCCCTGACTCATCCACACATGGTAATGGTGATGTCAACAAACTACCTACTCAAATTTTCTGCCACTAGACCCAAAATGTCTAGATGAAAACAATGATCATCTAGATGAAATATAATCATGAACACAAGCACTCAAATCATTCTTGACTTATGATAGGACCCATTTCATATGGTCAATACTTTAAACTTATCCCTAATCATCTCTAAACAGATAAACTTTGAAGATCAACCAAGCATACTTCAAGCATATTAGGACAAGCACATTGCACACTTTGTAATTGTTACTTATACTATCAAGGCACTTCATCCACTCACCTAGACACCTCCATGAAATTATCATGACATCACTGACAACTCTCCAACATATACAAATGTTTTTTTTGGAGTAGATACTATTTAACCCTTTTATGTTTCTAGATGAGGGTTAAAGGGTAGAATAACCTGTACACAAAGATGAATAAAATTATTCTAAAGCATGACAATCAATTGAAAACTCATAAAAATTAATATTCTAAAATAAAATGTTGAGTTAGGCTAAATATAGAAAGTATATTCAAAACAATAAGATGATTGCATAAACACTAGGGAGAGATAATAGTTAGCTTATCTAAAAATGCATAGGCAGATCTTAGATATACAAAGGTGGAAACATGAGGGAATAAGATTAGGATCTAGTCATAAGATTCTATAAATATTATTTTTGGGGTCCTAAACACTTGTGTCAACACAGGTATCTTGGTGTCAATAGATCTATTTAGTATAGAATACTCACTATAAACTAAAGTGACCACCTGGTGTTTTTTGGGTTTTCTATCACTTTTTTTGATGTATTTTATTCATGTGAATAGGATGTACATCTGGCTATTTATGGATCAAACCCTAGCTTTGCACCTTAGGTTTTTGTACCTTACCAACAATAGTTTTATGGGATCACAAAGTTGAGCTATCCTTAAAGACCCCTTTATCAATGAGCCTTGCCTACATATACACTACTACAAAGAGAGCCTCAAATATATGTAGCTCTCCCTTAAGTGTTGGTTTGTGTGTGTACAAGGATGAAGTATGGTACATACAAGGGCATGCAATGATCTAGCTTGTAACTTGACAAATACTGCTCATGGGCTACTCTTTGATTGATTTAGACCTATAATATGACTACTCCTATGACTGATATAGATATAGGAAAAAATAGGGTAGTTTTGAATACTTGAAAGGTGTTTTGATATTTATTTGCTTAGTAATGTTTTGAATACAACTTGGTGATATCAATGGTCTTTGTTTTGTATTTATACCACATATTTTGAAAATATCACATAGAAAGGTTAAATAAAAAAAATGGGCCAACCCATAGGATTTGAAAATTTTGAAAATTAGATGAATTTTGAGGTAAAGACACTAGATAAAAATTTGGACACTTGCATCAATGCAAGTGTTCCTATGTGGGATATAAGTGTCTTGTAGGCTAAGAAGTTACCAAGAATCTAAGACTGACAGTGAAGGATATTTATTAAGTTTTAAGATTTTTATACTATTTAGGAGATTTGGGTCATAAAAAATGATATGGTCGAACCATAAGGTAAATAATTAGGCATAATGAAATGACAAATGTAAGCCTTTTAGCAACAGGAAGGTATATAACTAAAGGGTAGAGCACTGATAGGTATTTTTCAAGTATACAAGATTGAGATGCTATATAAATTAGATTTTAGTATCTACATTTGCCCCCTTTTAATCTAGTAATGTATAAGGATGAAATTACTAATTAAAAAAAAAATAACCATGTACTTGGGTGTGTACAACACACCTTACCTTTTAATGAGCTCAATTTGAATGTTTTACTGGTATATGACCTATAACCAAGAACACGTTAAAATATAAATTAGTGTGTATAATCTAAAATTTGAAATAATTGAAATGCTTAAATAGAAAGAGAGCAAAGGAGTACACGTGAGCCAATGTAACCATATTTCCCCTTGGTAATTTGACTTGGTAAATATTCATCCTTATGAAGCATTAGAGCTGAGAGAGGTAAAAAACTAAACCTTAGAGATTTGAAGAGGTATATTGAAAGGTAATTATGCCGCTAATTTCGTGCAAGGGTTAGTTATGACATGGTTATTGATATCATTGAATCTCAATCATATAAATCAATTGAAAATATAATAAAATCCAAGCTAAAATCTCAACTCAAATTATAAAAGGAAAGTAGTGTTAGGCCATTGAGGGCTTAAAATGTCAACCACACTACTAAAATGAGCCAACTACTATAGATAGAAAAGGCTCAAAATGGTGCTTCCTACTGAAAATGGTATTTATTGGTAAATAACTTTGAATATGTATTTATAATTTTTGGTGCACTTACATGGCATATGCACCTATAATGTGTTTCAAGATGAAATATCTATCAAAATGTAACCTCTAATTTGTAACTGTATATAGTATCTATCATAAATATTAAAAAATTTGTTTCAAATCTATAAAAACTTTGTGCAATGTGTATAAGAATATAACCCAAGTGTATATTTGAATAATGTAAACAATATCAAATGCTATAAATTGTACATGTGTGAAGTCATGTCTCTATGACATTCCCCCATTTTGAGGAGATGGGAATGTAATATGGTAGTCAACTTACCTTAAAAGGATACAATAACTATATTATAGTGTATGAATCATGTAGCATATAAGAGTGACATGCCTAAGTAAATATATCAATGAGTGCTCTTGTGTGTGTAATACATGTTGCTTTCTTTTGCTATGTGGGCATGCCACTCATTTTTGGTCTCCTTAGACCCCATTTTGTGTGGCATTGAGTGCTCTTGTGTGTGTACTTGATCATTTGTTAAGCTTGTATTGTTACTTTCTAGACATTTCCATGATTCATATCATGCATATTAGGGCTTTTTATGATCATCAACTATGAGATTCATTGATAATAAATACTCAATGAATCTCATAGTTGGTGATTATAAAAAGCCCTAATATGCATGATATGAATCATGGAAATGTCTAGAAAGTAACAATACAAGCTTAACAAATGATCAAGTACACACACAAGAGCACTCAATGCCACACAAAATGGGGTCTAAGGAGACCAAAAATAAGTGGCATGCCCACATAACAAAAGAAAACAACATGTAGTGGAACAAGGGCCAATAATCAAGAAACATATTAAAATGTTCCACAAGTAAGATAATAAAAAACAAGAAAAGCACACTCAAGGAAGTGAAAATGTGAATAAATAAAGTATAAGCAATCAACATAAGCATATCACACTATTCCTTACATATATGTGTTATCAAAAAATATGATGTAAGATAACATATCAAGTACAATGTGAAATATGTAAACATGAGTATAGACATTTGTAAGCATTAGTATATAAACTCATGATGATAATATATAAATGATCATAAAGTAATGTAACTTGTATTAATTATGATCAAGGAAACATATGCCCCCAATGTACTATGTCATGTAGGAAGAGGAAAGGTCCAACATTTGTATATGCATGTATCATGTATTTGGTATATGCCTGTATCCCACTCAAGCATGTGTGAAACATATGTGTCTTTATTAAAGAAATTATATGTTATCTACTAATATAAAGTGAACAATATATATGCTAAGGAACTAGTAAACATGTGAATGCTGAATATTTTTGTATTTATTTGAGTGTTTTTTAATTTTATTGAATATTTTATTTTTTTAGAATTTTTGAAGGACTAATCCAATAATTATTAGTCATAAAATTGTTTAGGACCACCCAAAAGTTTAACAATGATTGTTTATAGTGATGCATTTTGACATCCTCAATGTTTTCTTACATTTGGTTACTAGAAGCCATTGGTAGTGGTTCATCATCATATCCATCATGTTTTATGTGAACCTCCCTAGCTTCAAAAATAAAGGTGAGGCATATGTTTATAGTATTTACTATGGAATTTAATTCAACCAACCATTGTTTCCAAAAACTAAATGTTAAATGTGGCACCTGATATAATACCCATATGACCATAAGAACCACCTATGGTCCACATGCGATAGACAACATAATGTATCCAAGAGATGTTGGAAAGAGGGGGAAATGTGTTAAATACTCTATAGTATGTCCTAACTATCATAAACATGAAATGTTGAAAATTATGTGCTAATTATAAATATCAATCTCAGGATGCTCATAATAGTTCCCATCAATATTTGTAATAATGGTTATATCTTCCTATCATAGGTGCTTTCAAGTATGAATCATTGTAAATTTTATGTTTGAATTATTTAAGATCAGGGACTATTATCATTGTTCATTCACAACCTATATACGCCCTTCATTTTTGTATTTATGAATGTGGTTTTTTAATGCCTCAATGATTTATATCATGGCCTATGAGTCAATGATAATTATTGGACCCAAAATTTTGTATTAATTTACTCTAAGTACTTTTTGGAAGATGATGCAAGAGATATGGGTATGGAAGCAAACCTAAGTGTGGGTGAGATAAGGCATGGGAGGCCTTGGTACAAGAAAATCAAGTCACGAGGAATAATGATGTATAAACATGGAGGAACTGAGTATGCAAGACTCGAATAATTATCATATGACTTGGACAAGGGTATAAAAGGTATAAATGGTTTGTACAAGCATTGGTGGAGAATAATAAAGTGTAGATATAACACCATCTCATGAAAAGATAAGAGTGTGACATTAAATATGTAACATAGAAAGGATATATAGGGGTATTTAGGCACAAATCAATAAGAATTCATTATAACAGCTTCTCACAACTCATTGGTGTAAATGGTCATTAATAAGTCATCATTATTGACATTAATACTATATTTTTGGGGTAGAACCATGTATAAAACCCCCTAATTTTACTTAGAATATTTATTGATATAATGGTAATCTTGTAATTGTAACCTTAAGCTTAGTTGTGACCCTAATGTGCAATACAACACACACACACACACACACACACACACACACACACACACACACACACACACACACACACACACACACACACACACACACACACACACACACACACACACACAATGATCCTTGATATGTAATGGAATAGAATACTTGTGCTAATTGAAATACCTTTTATAGTCTTGTTATGGAAATAATGGTACCACTAATCTTTTTCTCTATTTTAACCTATCTTTTAATATGATGAATAGCCTAAGTATGGAATGAGAAAATTATTAAGACTAGTTATACTATGATGTTTATGGTTAGAACTATGTGCCATTTCAAGTACCCTAATATAGTGAGATCAATGAATACACCATCATGTGATAGAATTTATGGGAATCAATGTTAAGTTACACGCTTGAGGTGAGTGTGAAATATCATTTTTCATGTGATATGATTGTGTGCTATCTTGTTGGAATTATTATTTTCTTTAGGTGTGTGACTAGGATAAGTCATGTTAAACTAAAGGGAAAGACCCCAAAATTTTGGTTTCATTATTGGGACCCATTTCACTTGTTAGCATGATGGTAGGAAAATGGGGTATGCACATAGAGTTGGGGGATAATTCCATGGCTATTTCCCATAATGTGATCACATTATTGACATAATGTGATCACATTATTTAAATTATAGCTTGGTAATTATCAATCCATAATGTAATCATGTTAATAGATAACGTGATCACATTATTGTAAAAGCAATTACATGATCACATTCCTATTGTTTTACACATAAAACAACATAAATTAGGGTTAATATTGACTTTAAGCTTATATTTACTACTCTAAATGTTAATTATAAGTTGACATTTATATTGTTACATTTATTTCCTTATACTTTACATTTAATTTAGTAAACATAAGAAATTAAAGTCACTCTACATCTGATAGATTTGGTCTCATAGTTACATGCCTTATGATGAGAACAACGGTTTTAAAAAATCCAATTTGGTCAGTGCTTAGGAATTTTTAGGTTTTAAGTATTGAATTTAGGGATTTTAGGACATAAATTTTGTAATTGATGTCTATTTTTGGTAAACATATAGTCATTTTTAGGTTTTTGTTCCTTCCAAATTGATTCTTGACATTTATAGGAGTCTTAGGTTTGTCAAAATTGAATTTTATAAACTAATCACTTTGAACTTGATCCAAAGTAGTGTTATTGGGGTAGATTTGGTCATATTGATGACCTATACACATCATATGACCACTTTATGTTGATTTCACTTATTCATCATACCTCCATCATTCTTAATCATTTCCTACTCATGCCTCATCACCCATAATAACTCTCTCATCATTATTATTATCCCTAATCACTCCCTCATTGAACCTCAATATACCTAGTCATCTATAATCACCCCCTCATCATTTTTTATTACTCTATCATTGACCCTCACAATCCTTCATCATCCCTAAGCACTCACTCCTCATCTCTCATCATCTCTAATCACTCCGTCATTGACCCTCACCATCTCTCACCATCTGTCATCATATTTAATCACTCCATCATCCATAATCAATCCTTCATTGGCTCTCACCATCCCTCATCATCCTTAATCACTCCCTCATCATCCCTAATTACCACTTCATCATCCCTAATCACTCCTTCCTCCTTCCTTATCCCTAATCACTCCCTTATTGACCCTCACCATTCACCATCATTTATAATCTCTCCCTCATTATCCCTAATCACTCCTTCATTGACCCTTACCATCCCTCATCATCCCTAATCATTGATTCATCATCCCTCATCATCTCTAATCACTCCTTCCTCAACCCTCATTACCCTTATCACTCTCACCTTAACCCTCACCATACCTCATCATCCCTTATCACTCCCTTATTTAACCTCATCATCCATAGTTACTCCCTCATCATCTCTACTCAATTCCTCCTCATCCCTCTTCATCCTTAATCACTCCATCCAATACATTGATGGTGGTATTTTTTTTGGGTTTAATAATGCTAGGAGATACAAGTGGAGAGTTGAGTGCTATCATAAAATATTAGACATAGTGATCAAAATGATGTGGAGGCAAATTAAAAACATAAATATTTAGCACCTATGAGAAATATGGGCCTATTAGAAATGATGTGATTCAAAATTGAAATCCACCAAAAAAATAGAATCAAGTTATACCACCATAACACCAAAAATGGGTAGTAATCATGAGGATACCAAGCTATGTGATTTCCTGAAACCAATCAATTATTTTCCATATGAGGACATTTTATGATTCAAATAATTACATTGAAGGCCTTTTATTTGTATGTCTATTGATTGAGTCATCATACTAGAGAGTGGAAAATAATTTTCAAATGATTAGAAAAAGTAGTCCAAGATTGGAAAGTGGTGCTTAATTCATAACTTCAATATTTAATCCAATAAAGAGTGTCACACTATGATCTCTCTAATTGCATAGCTTGAGAAGTGGGTAAAAATTATCTATAACTATAAAAATGTAAGTAGATAATAGATTATGAACCTAATGATATGATCAGTACTAAAAATATTTATACTTCCCCCAACAATAAATTATATGAATTAAAAATATTGTTTCATTAACAAATGTAGATCAATGGCCAGCCAATACACTTCATCATTTCCAATAGAATTAAGAAGAATTTAATTTATCCTAAATCATATTTAAAAAAATTAAAATTGAAATTTATGCATCATCCATAACTATATGCTAGTGTATGGTCTAGTATAGGCCTTGAGAGATGGATCACCTAGTAGTGTCACTTGGTGTACAAAATCAAAATTTATAAAGATGGAATCCTTTGTGACATCTCACCATTAGAGGTGTGTGATATTTTACATGTGATAAACCATATATTTACCATTGACATGTAGTCTATGAATTAAATCCTTGAAATGTTGTGATATATTGTCATTATCTGAAATACCATACATTGTTGTTAGTTCATAAGTTTCTAGTCATTAGTTCCAAAAAGTGTAAGAATCTTGTCAGTTCTAGTAAGAAGCATAATATTGGTGGTAAGAAATAATTTTAATAACATCCTTATGGCACCATATCATAGTGTGGTTTATCCAAAAATAACAAAGAAAAAATATTTTAACCGTAAACTAGATGAATACAAGGATATGTTTCAGTCACCTAAATAAGTTTCTACATACTATACACTAAACAATACCATTGATTTGATCCCTTAACTACCTCTACCTCAAACCTATTTATACAACATATAATTTCTATATAATGAATAGATCAAGTGGTATATCCATGAAATCATGGATAATGGACACATCATGCCCAAATCATTGCCTTGCAGAAGCCCAATTATGGTTGCATCAAAGAAGGATGTGATATTTGGTTGTTAATCAATTAAAAAAACATTAACAAGATTAAAGTGAAGAAATACCATCTTGAACTAAATATTAAGGCTTTTTTTTCCATATCCATGGTGTATAAGTCTTTTCCAAAATAGATCTTAAGTTTAGGTATCATCATATTCATGTTGAACCTCTATACATTTGGAATATAGTCTTAAGAATAAAAGAAGGATTGATTGACTAGTTGGTTATGCCTTTTAGGTTAACTCATGTAGAGAATTCATTCAATGAGATGTTGAGTGACATCCTCAGGCCCTTTAACTATGTCATTTTTTTAATCTACCTTGATGACATCTTAATCTTTAGAAAACATGAGATGAACATCTACACCATGTTGAACTAGTGTTTCACATTTTTAAGAAACACATTTTTATGATAACATGTATAAATGTTCATTTTTCAAGAAAGAGATAAAATATTTGGGATACATTACACACAAGGAGTGTATGTGTGAACTTGACCAAGATTCAAGTCATATAGGAATGGGAAACACCAAATAACTTTGCATAGATTCAAATCTTCTTAGAATTATAAAATTATACAAGAGATTTGTGTTTAATTTTTATCCTTTGAACCAAAATACCAAAGGTGGAACCAAATAAAGTTTCATCTATTCAACTACACAAAAAAGATAATTCAATAAACTAAAATTAAGACTCTATTTTGTGCTAGTACTTGTGTTACTTGACTATAAATTTAGAAGATCATCCAATTCATCCAGTAATAAAATTGAGTATAAAAAATGGGTATTGACAACATAACAAGTCATAGAAAAGAGTTAATTTCTATTATAATGGATTAAATAACATATGATTGGAATCAAAGATACCTTTAGTGTATATACTTACATTAGATGATGAGGGAGTAATTAGGGATGATGAGGGATGGTGAGGGTCAGTGATAGAGTGATAAAGGATGGTGAGGATAAATGAGGGAGTAATTATGGATGATGAGGGGTGAGCAAAGAGTGATTAGGGATTGTGAGGGATAAGGAGGGAGTGATTAAGGATGATAAGAGATGGTGATAATCAATTAAGGAGTGATTAGGGATGATAAGCTTGAGTGATTAGAGATGATGAGGGTCAATGAAGGTCAATTATGGATTGATTAGGGATGAGGAGGGAGTGATTAAGGATGATGAAAAATGATGAGAAAGATATTAGGGATGATGAGGGATGAGGAAAGAGTGATTATGGATGATGAGGGATGAGGAATGAGTGATTAGAGATGATAAGGGATAGTGATGGTCAATGAAGGACTGATTATGGATGATAAAGGAGTGATTAGAGATGACTAGGGATAGTGAGGGTCAATGAAGGAATGATTAGGGACAATGAGTAATGATGATATAGTGATTAGGGGTGATAAAGGATGAGTAGGAAGTGATCAAGGATGAGGGAGGGATGATGAATAAGTAAAATTAACATAATTTGGTCATTTAATGTGTGTAGGTCATCAATGTGACCTATGCTATCCCAATCACACCACTTTGGATTAAATTCAAAGTGAGTGGTTTGAAAACTTCAATTTTGACAAACTTAGGACTGCTAGAAATGCCAAGAATCAATATGAAAAGCACAAAAACCTAAAAAATGACTATATGTTTACCAAAAATGGACATCAATTACAAAATTTATGTCCTAAAAACCTTAAGTTCAGTACTTAGACCCTGAAAATGCCTAAGTACTGACCAAATTGGATTTTGAAAGACTATTTTCCATATTGTAAGGCATTTAAGTATGAGACCAACTCTATCAGATGCAGAGTGATCCTAATTTATTATATTTCCCAAAATAAATTTAAAGTATAAGTTTACATTTATATTTTTATACTTATTTATTTACATTTATAATATTATATTTATTTCCTTACATTTATATTGTTACATTTATTTCCTTAGTCATACTTAACATTTAGAGTAGTAAATATAAGCTTCAGGTCAAGATTGGCTTTATGTGCATGTTCACATTTTTTTATGTGCCAAATAAAAACAATGCAATCACTTTATATATTAACCAAGATTCCCTTCATGTACATGTTAACATGCTTTTATATGCAAAACAACATGAATGTGATCGCATTATTTCTTTTACAATAACATGGTCATGTTATTTATTAACATGATTGTGTTACTAACATGATCACATTATCTATTAATTGGATCATGTTATTAATGTGATCATGTTATTTGAATTTAAATTTAAAAACCAAGCCTCTCAGCTTGAGAATGGCTTGGATTCTTGAGCCAAAGGCTTAGACCTATCAATCTACAGCTGAGTTTGAGAATTTTACTAAAAAACAACAAAATTCAACTTTGATAAGGAAATACACTATGAATTTCAATGGTAAAATTCAAAAACTTAATACCACCATCATGATCACGCTCTTCTCTTTCCAAAAATATGATTTTTATAATTTTTGGACTAATTTAAGGTTTCAAACTATGTTGATTTCCAACTATACATATTTTAGTATGTTACAAATATACATGCCTATACATGTTCATGTAATTTATTTTTCATTGATCTAAGTTCAAAATAAGTTATATGGTCACAAATGAGACCTAATTTTACACGCATTAAAAAATAATGATTTCCATTTGTTTGAGGTAGTTAGGTGCACCGCATGGATGACTATCCATTTTTTTTGTTAGTTTTCATTATCTATTTACTTACAAAATTCATAAAAAAATATATTCATTGAAAAAATAAAAAAAATAAAGTTCATAAACTATAAGATCTTGTATAAATGTTCACTAAAGGGTTTCAAACAATATTAAACACTGCTCAAAAGATGGTGCACTGCATGACCATCTATCTACTCTATTTTCTTAAAAAAATAGGAGTTCCTCTTAAATTTTTAGTTGTTTGACTAGTTATACTCAACCATTTTAAAAATAAAATAGCATTTTGTAAACTAGACTCAAAATTCTACATTTCATGTTCTTACACCATCTTCAAATTTGGAGTATAGATATCTGAAATTATCTATAGAAGTTTAGATTTTATAAATTTTAGGAAAATCATGTCCACAGGTAAGCCTCTTTTACTCCCTCAAATTTGTGTACTTACCCAATGGTTGAGTGACTTATTTGGAAAATATCGAGCACTAGATCGATATAGTAGAAGAAAAATTTACACTCCAATATCTTGAACCAATAATTTATGCACACACATGCACATAACAACATCTATATGATCCTTTATATGAAGCATTATTTGTATAATTACCCATGCACTTACATGCTTGGATTTTGACGTATATGCAAAACTATTTAATTATGGGTAGAAGGATTCCTAGTCAATATAATGTCATACGACTATGGCCAAGTTGGAAACTACTTGGGCACATGCAATAGATGTTTGGTGGAAAGGAACTCTTAAAATTCTATGTCTATTATGATTTTCTTGACTCATGATGATTTTTCATTTCCATGAAATGTGATGCTTTTCCCTACATGTGATTATTTTCATTTAATGTGATACTTTTTCTCAAATGTGATGATTTTTATAGAATGCAATGCCTTTTGATGTTTACAATGATTTTTTAGACATGTGATGATTTTTTATTCATGTGATGATGAAGTAGGTATGCGACATATTATTGTTCTTTCAAAGGCATGGAATACTTTTAAAGTATGCACTTATTTTCCAAGATCTAGATTCCTTTCAAAGATTTTGATGTTGCTCTAACAATTAATCCCTAATAATAACATAAAAATATTTTATTATATAGGAAAATGATAGGTAACCAAAAAACCTTGAGATACCAAGCAAGTGTAACACTTTATAGGGGATGAAGTGTTGCATCTTATTTTGACAAACCCTCTAAGTCATCTCATCCATATCTACCATATTTATGGGATGATGATAAAAATATAATTGAAACTCAAATGAGTTAAATGATATATTAATTATTAACACTTTCACTAATGATATTATTGTGTGCTCCCCCTAAAATGAAAAAAAAAATCCAAATTAATGTAAATGCATAATTTATATAAAAAAAATTATTAGGATAAAATAGTGCAATTGAAAGTGGATAATATTGGGTTAAATTGAATATGAGAGAATTTTTAGTACCTTTTCCTTTATACATTCCGTATCATGAAACAAGTTTGAAAAAAAAAGGATTTTATTTCTATAATTTACACATCACCATACCTTGAGAATACATTACGCTATGACATGACTTTGGAAATATGAAATTCAATTACTGAAAGGAGAGGGGTTAAAAATAATGCCATAACATAAGAGATGACCCTATTGAAAATAAGGGTGTAAATATTACATTGGTTAAATGCTAATAAGGTCAAATAAATGGTTAGTAAAATGATATAGATGTTCTAATTATTTTATCTCTTTTTGGATTAATGTGATTTTTCAACCCTTAATGAGATAGAACTATTTGTATTAATTTAGATTATAAATATATAAAAATAAGTAAAAATCTGAATTTAAAATATTGAAACTAATTTAGCACTTATACTTTGTCAATATAGAAATTATTACAACAAATAAGATACTTAGCAGTTCATTGTATTACACAATCTTGAGATAGTAAGTAGCTATCAAAAAAGGTAAAAAACTAGACTATAGGTCATTCATTTTAAAATCTTTGTGTACACATAGATAGTAAATTTAACTTCAAATTGGTACCATTAGTCATTGTGTTTCAAGTCTAATGGTTTTATCTTTATATATTTTGCCTCTATATTTTGATGCTCGCTGATGCATCTGCTTATCTTTCAACTCTGTGTGATCTCGAGGTTTGATTATGATTACAACTCATAGAAATATATTCCTTCTATTTAAAAATTAAGTCCATTTTAAATGATATGTTTTAACCTAAAAAATAAGAATAAAGGTGATTTTAACTAAACCCAACTACTCTTAATTGAATGGTTGAGTGTTTCATACATATCCAACACTCCATATTGGGAATTAAAATCATATGTAGTTAACCATATTAGGTGTATGTGTGAAATAATGATTATTAAATGTATGAAACATTAAATATATCCATTTATATGTGGAAATTTAAAACTTTGGCTTGGATCTTGAGTACTTCACACTTGGTTAATACCTAATCCTAGTGATTGAATGGTAAATTTGGAAGAATATGACAATGCCTTTGAATGCACAAGTATTTGAGTATGCCTTATAAATTATTTCTAGTTATAAAAATTTCCTAGACCTAATTTTTATTTATATGAGAATATTTATGTACTTTTTCACCCCACCTACTTATAAAATGTGCAGTTTAATTCATAGGAATGATTTGAATTTGAAATGTGATCTTTGATTGGCATGGAATGAAACCAATAGGTTTGGATGCTACTAGAATTTGATTGTATCAAATTCTAAAATTACTATCTGGGATGCAAGAGAATTGATGTGTGTTTGTGTGTGTGTGTGTGTGTATGTGTGTGATTAGGATATTGAATGGTTTGACACATACCGGGATACTTATCATAGGTGACAACTAACAACTTGGGAAGATTAGACCCATATAAGACATGTAGATGTGAGAGAATTGACAATAAGAGTCATGTATGTATACACAATTCATGTATGGAGAAGATAAGTCAAAATTAAGATTTTCAATTATCAAATTACAAATTTTAAGGTATACACCAACATCAAAATATTGGTAACTATCATTAGTTGATTTATGATGATGTATTAAAAATGATTTATTCAAAATTCAAATAATAGGAAAGTTAAAGTTATGTGGTATTCAAAATTAAAAAAAAATTGTGATCTTTTTGATGTTTATGTTTAATAAGATTATTTTTTTCATGAATAATTATTCTATTCTAATAAATTGTCATTGTAATGACCCCTCAACTAGATACTAGAAAACACATTGACATTGTTTTTTCTCCATGTAGTTTCTAATTCATCCAATCAAAGATTGGGATTGGATTTCACATTAATACCTTGTCCTTAATGGAAATAAACTAGAAATATATGAAATTAAATTGAAAATAAAGTAAATTATTTAAATAAATGATATTATATTTTATACTATTAATAACTAAAATAATTTTCATTCAAAACAAGACTTGAAAATTATCTTTCATTAAATAATTTAAAGTAACATAAGAAAAAATAATTTCCATTTTATTTAACTTAGCTAAATGATGTTATGTTACATCCAATCATTTCTAAACCCATAATAGTATTGATTTAATTGAACAAAATAAGATATAAAGTAGACTTGCACATACAATTCATGATTCAAAATCTTAAAAGGCAATGCATCTATTGAACTATATTTATTTTCCATTTAACGTAATAGTCCAATAGATATATTATTACAAAATTTTCTATTTATGAAATTATTCAATTATAATATCCTTCCATTACATATATTACGATAATAAATTCATTAATCTATCATTTTATAGGAATAAAAATTACAAAATATAAAATAATTATCATAATGCAAAAACATTGAGAACCAAGAGGAGATCACACGGAAGTTGTAGAAAGAAAACATGAGAAGAAGAGTATCATTGCAACACTTTTATTCCAACACCAAATATTAATAGTTACCCAACACACATTCAAAATGCATGGAGTTTCCCAAACATTCAAGGGAAGGTAGTTACAAAAAATGATACACAAGGGAGATAATCCATGTGTAATATGAGTCATTTAACAACACACTAACTACCTACATCAATACCATGTAAAACTTCATGAAATAAAATCAAAATGGATAAAAAATCATAATATTCTCAATATGTATATGCTTATGGACATGTAGACACCCATTTTGGTAAAAGTACACCTATTTCTAGTCTTATTTTATGTATATACCCTTTTATTGAGAATTAGTTATTTAGTGACATGATCTCTCATGGAGCTCTTTAGTTCCACCTTGTTCCACTTGTTTTTATTATCCCTTGGGCATGTGTGCTATGTTTGTTTATCTTTATCCAGTGTATGCTAAAGATACCTGCCTATTGTGCCTATTTTCTATATGTTTTTAGCCCCTAACACTTGTGTTAATCCTGAACACTAGTGTCAATGTTAGTGTCTAAATTTGACGTAACCATCCAGACATATATATATTTTTATTTCCTATATTTTGATTTATGACCACTTTTTTTAGCCTTCTTTATCCATCCTATGGTCAGATTTTCACATGTCACTAGGTTCTAATTCAACATAAAAAGGTTCCTATATATACAAAGGTTATGGTCTAATTAAACCACCTTCCAATTTGACAAGGAAACTTTGTAGTAAAAAATTAATTATTATATTTCACTACAACACTAAATTGAATATATAATTACTTTTTATGTTGCACTACAACACTAAATTGAATATATAATAAAGCTATCAAATTGCACTACAACACTAAATTGAATATATAAAGCATTCAAAATGTCAAATATACCATTGCATCACTTGTACTAAGAGTTACTATGAGAAATAGCATATAATCACACTATTATAATTCCACACACATGTATAAGAGGGAGAACTACATACGAGTCTAAGGCCCTCTTAGGATTATTGGCTATGTAGGTATCACTTAATAACAAAAGGATTGATAGGTCTAGCTTGAATCACTTTAATAACCCCTTTTTAATAGGTTATAAGAGGTACAACGCAAAGGAATTAGGGTTATATATTATCTATATCAAGTGCACAGGTGAACATAATTTGAGGCATAGAAAAATTACACAAGGGAAGTGCAGGTTTGGTCTAAATTTGAAGTCATTCCTATGTGTATCTCTCATTAGACACTAGTGTCAGGTACAAACATATGCATCAATGTTATTATCCTTTATTGATACAATTGTCCAAAGGTAAAAAATAGCCATAATATAGAATGAACAAAGTTTAGATATCTAATACAACCCTATGATGAATCTTGACTACTGCCATAGTCTAGAATAAAATAACATATAAGATACACTCCCTTTATCCCTTGGTTAATTAATACTTGCTATATTTGTTGCACATGCTTAAATGAGATATATTATCAAAATACTGTATTACATTGTTAAAATTTGAACAATACTTGATTAGCATCCAAACAAATTTATTGCTTTATGTTTCTCTTATGAATCTAAAAGCATTGAAATATTTTATGAACCTGTCCTATGTTTATTGAACCAAAACCCTAGTTTGAATATTAGGGTTTTCACCTTATTTGAAAGTGCATTTCAGGTTTTTGTATTTTATTATCAGATCTGATCTCTACTTCACTTATGTGGGCATGGCTTAGGAATGCTTAGTTACATCCTTTTTTTTGGCCATACTAATTGTGTTATTCATATTTATTTTCACCCTTATAGTCTTTATGGAGTTCTTAGCTAAAGTTTATACATAGAAGCAATTTTTTTATAGATTATTTAATCCACCTGATGATCAATGTATTTCATATGAAGACCTAGAAGAACACCAAAAACAAGATAAACCTAATTCTGATTACAACTATGACAATGAAATAACTAATGATGCAAATGCAAATCTAAATGAGCAAGCTAGTGATAATGACATTTTTACTTATGAATTTGAATGTAATGGTATCCCTCTTGGCTATGACATCTCTAATTTTCCTTTTATTTCCAATGATGAAGAGTTTTAAGAACCAACAAACATGCAAAATGATATTATTCCTAATGTTGAAAATCTAATTATTATATCTCCACCTTATTTAGTTATTTCAACAAATGAGTGTGATTCTCCCCTTTCAAATGTTGAAAAATCCAAAGAAGTTGAATGTTCATTTACTATCTCTCATAATGAAAATCTTGACTAAATCAAGTGTATGCCTTCTCCAAATAATATTAGTGTTGAAAATTCTATGTCCTAATTAAAGTGAAACTAATCCAGTTTATTCTTCAACTTTAGTATATGATAATCAAAATACATGTCTTGTATCTCCCATTGTTATTATTGAAGAATAGAATAAGAGTGCCAATGAACATCCTAAGGAAACACACACAAAACTTATATTGTTTGGGGAAACATAAAAAGTCCAAAATCCTTTTGATGTATCTAATATAAAGGTTAAACCATGTAAATTTAAAGAAAAAAACCATGTTTCCCAAAGGTTTCCTAACAAAACAATATTCTAAAACACCTAAAAAAGATGAAAATGATAGTCATGTTAATATTCCTTTCTCACATAGCAATGATGCACCTAAAGTAAAAAGTGATATCACATTACTTACTCCTCCTTATATAGGATGTGACACTTCAACTCAAAATGAAAATGACAGCCTTACATATCTTAATGTGGTACATAACATAGAAAATGTTTCTTCCCTTTCCTCATTTGTATTTTCTTCTAAAAAGGAGAGTGTGCCTTAAAATGAAATTATAGCTCCTACTCCTATAATATGTCATGATGTTCCAATCAATCTATCACCTTGCAATGATAATAGTATTAAACTTTATGCTATTCCATAAGATATACCTACATCTTTATACATGGGTGTTCCTTTACCAAACATTGAAAAATCATACGAGGAGCCTATTTTAGAAAGTAATAAAGAGTCCACCATTCCTAGATCAATACAAATGGTTTCTTACAACCACTAGAAAAATAATCTACTTATTATTATGACATGTTATATATTATGACTACCATGAGAGATTTGAAACAACAAGTCAATACTTTAAAATTGCAAGTTTCTTTTTATGAAGCTATTCTTGGGAACACATTATTAGAGCAACCTCTTGCTAGGGCTGTGTTTGAGCATCCTTATCACTCAAACTTTGTCATGCCTAAATTATCCTACTTTGATGGTTAAGGAAAGACTACTATTCATTTATAATAATATACACACTCCTTTAAACATTGGGCTCAAAATGGAAACCTATTCTTAAGGGCCTTTTATTGCAGCTTAACCAAAGGGGCACTTGATTAGTTTTATACTTTGCCAAATGGTTCATTATCAAATTTAAAAAAAATTGAAGATGTATTTATATCACATTTTCATCATAATATATTGCCTAAGTTACCATTAGAGCATTTAAAAATGTTAGCACAAACACAAAATAAGCCTATATAAGATTATATCATTCATTTTAAGGATGTTTTATATTCCTTACATTACACATCCTCAGATTTAGACATGCAATTTATATTTAGTAGAGGCCTTCTTTCTCCACTAAGATAAAGATAATTACATAAGCCTTGTTTCATTCAAGATCTTATATTGGGATGTGCACAAATATGCATGCATGCTAAACAATACATAAATTAAGTTGCATATTTCTCCATTCAAATCAAAACATGATAAACATATTGTCCCCAAAGTAAATAAAAAAGTTATAAAAAATCCTGAACTAATTCAAAAGCCTTTAACAAAACCAAACCCATATGTCACAAAGCAAACATTAAAGATATTGAATAAAGGAAAGGAACATGTTTTTAGAGTACCTCCCATATTTAGACCAAATACCACCATAAAATAATAACCTCTTTAGTTTTATTGGTATTGGGATAGACCACATGATATATTACAAACTTTATTGGAAAAACACATGATTACACTCTGTCCTAATTCATATTACCCACCTTATAGATTCGAGAAGGAAAAATGACAACACTTTTGCATTTATCATGGTATTAATGGTCATCAATATAACGAGTTTTTTATCTTGATCAAAAGCTTGCACATTTAGTTGATCATGAAATTATTGCATATAAAAAATACGTATCTAGACATGTTTCACATACTTATCTTAGGAGCTCACCTAGGGAGGATGATATATCCCATGATGAGCCCTATAGGGAACACATGGGTCATCGGCATTCATAGAGAACAACTTATAATATAAGTCCTTCTCCTAACTTACTCTCTCCTAAGATTGATCTCTCCCAAACTGATCCTACAACAGAACCATTAGTCAATTAAGTAATTCATACAAGTAAAGGGAGGGGGAAAATTACATAATACATATGGGTACCTAAATAGATACATAAAAATTCACATGATATTTATATAAATACTTTAGAGATGATTATAGAAGCATAATCCATAGTACCATTTACATATGATCATTAAAGTTAGGCTTTATTATATCCATATGAGTTCCATTACATACGATGATTTATTTATTACTAAAAATAATACACACATACCAAAAAGACACGTACTTACAAAAATCCACAACATACACCATAAAAATAAAATGCAATTAAACATAATAGAATGGTCAATATAAAGTAAAATATTGAAAATATACTTGATACCAAATAAAACCCATGTGAGCTATGCCATATTTATAAGATGATACAATGTTTATAAAAACAAGCATATCAATCATAAGTCAGGGGCATATCCCCCAGGGTATACTCCTCATCATGATCAACATCTACAAATCCAACACCTCTAGAGGTAGATGTACCAAGGTCAAACTATGGGCCCCATACACATGATATCATGTGTACTTTTTCCTTGAAAGACCCTGGCTGCCACACTATCTCTTTGTGCTCTCATCTCAAAGTATCATAGCGCTCAATGAGTGTCTACATATTTAGTGGAATTCTATTATGGGATGTCTCATCTATCTAACTCCACATGTAACTCCTCATGTTTCATGGCTATAGTATGGTATGTTGCCATAATTCTTGTGACATGATCAAACAATGGTGCATTGCATACCAACAATGTCAACAACTCTCTAAATAAATCCATCTCTAGCCACATCCATAGGTATACTATGAGTAAAGGCATAAATCACTTGATCCATCATGGTCGACTACTCCTGGTTACCTACACACATTTGAAAAATGACACTAGTTATCAATATATATATATAAATAAAATACTTTTATAACCAAATAAAATACAAACAATCAAAACTATGGTACTCATATATGGCCCTAATGGATGCCTCATTTAATGATGTTGGTCCTATAGGATCATTATCTCTTGTGTCACCACCTATCTCTTTGTCACCACCCTATGCTATAGGAATGACACTTGAAGCCACAAATATAATAGGAAAGAACAAAGGCCATAAGGATTTGACCTAACATTGCACATACCATCAGTACAAGCCATATCATCTCTTGTTACCATGGAAACCATGGGATATCACTGATCACTTGGGCATGGGGATAGATATAAATAATAGGTGTTAGCCTATCATGTGGCCTATGGTCACTCTGTATTATGTTGTGCCATAGATACAATGTCAAGGGAAATCCCTGTTCAATCCCAAACTACCATAAAAAATTATCATATTGAAAGAACTCATAAACATTAGGAGATTAATCAATCAACCACATACTAACACATACCCTTTATAAGTCATGGCCATCCTTGGTCCACCTAAAAACATTTCTATAAGGATGCCACACAATTTGATCTAGAAATCACCTGTCCAAGGTAATTTGGTACTTTATCATGGTATGAAGTATACCACATGGGAATACCAATTGCTTTAAAAAAACTTGTGGATGATCCCATCTATGGAGGGGATCACTAACTAGCCATATTATTATGATATGCTCATAAGCCTAGACTTGTAATAGAGTCATTGCTCCAATACCCCTGCCATGACTCTCTAGTGTAAATCTATAGAGATTACTATACAAGTAGGATAGTGTAATGCAATCCCATGAATACTTGGTCCTATCTAGTTTAATGTGACAAACTATCTGATACATCTGATATAAAATACCAATGGTTCCACCCTACATAGCTAAAAATGATGCTAATAACACACAAATAAACTTCTAAAACCACATAACATCACCTCTAATAATGTCATATAACCAAACCATACTACTGAGCTCTACCTAAGGATCCTTTTGATTGGTAAAATATACATGGGACCACTAAATATAACCATGGATACTATTTTTGAAAACTTGAACTCTCTCACCCCTAATTGGAAACCAAAAAAATTGATATACATCCTCTAAGGTGATAGTCATCTCACCATTAGGAAGCCATAATGTACATGTATCTAGATTCCACCTCTCTGTTAGGGATATGAGGAGATGGATATCATATGATATCTATCCCAAATGGGCCACATGCCCCAATCCTACTTGATCAACAACAACCCAATTGGCTGTATCTAGACCTAGCTCTACTAATGTCTAATAATGTTGACCATTCCAAAACTCTTAAATATTAACATCCTTATACAATCAAGCAAGACATAATAAAAAATTATTAGTGAACATATTTTGATATAAAAATATAGAAACATCAATAAATTGAAAAAAAAATTCAAATACATTAGCATAAAAAACTAGATCCATGTAGGACAGAAGCATCAGATGGTATGATTAAGCAACTATCCACTTACAGATGCTACCATCCATGCTAGACAAATAATTAGATGGTATCATCTGTAAGTGGACAATTGCTTAATCATCCTAATGAAAGCACCTAGGATGTTAATGTAAGTGTCTGACCTCCTATGGAAAAGACTTAAAAATATACTCAAAATATAGATTTAAAATAAAATAAAATTACCAACAAATTGTCATAAAGTTACCAACTTAGAAAAATCTTGTCTGATTAAGACACAATGAAGCACATTAAATTACATCAAGTAAGGATATCTTCCACATGGAATTATTCTTCTCTATACTTAGAGCTCAAAACTCACAAAATTTCACCATGCAAATGATTCAAAAATCCTATTACAACCCACCTAATATACACTTCGGCACAACTTCAAATGACCATATCTTGAGCCCTAATTATCCATATTTGAAACTGCAAATTGTATTGGGATCTAGATAATGAGCCATGCCATATTATACCAAATTTTAAAATTTCCAAGCATTATCAAAAATCACTAAATTTTTTACTACATAGATATCCTACTACATTTTAGATACTAACAAAACTAATGTTCCAAATTCTTGGCCACTACAATACCAAAATATTACCAAGTTAAATGTTCTCAAGTAAATTTTTCATTATTAATTTAATGAGGAGACCACTAGTAGGTACTATATTCTCTCATCAAAAAAGGGGGCATTTTATTAGGGTCATGTTTATAAACATGTTCTACACAATCAAAACACACTTGACACAGTTCTCAAATTATAGTGAGGGCATGTTTTGGAAGTATGTTATCCACATTCATTCAATATGTGGTAATTATATCAATTTTCATATTTAGTGTGGGCATGTCATATGGGCATGAATTTCACACATACACAGTTCTAAGATTCAGTGGGGCATGCTTTAGAAGCATGTTCTCCATACATATTCAATATTTAGCATCTCGAATTTATAGTTGGTGCATGTTTTGGAAACATGTCCTCCACATTGGTATTATTCTAGTTTCAAATTTCTCCATACATAGTGGGGGCATGATTTGGAATCATGTTCTCCACACTTATACAATTTATAAATTGGAAAAAACATACACAATATATGATCCAGATTCATAGTTGTGGTAAAATTCTACACATTGGTACCATTTGATATACACAATTTTAGCATGAGACATATCCAAGGTGCATATGTTATAATATTGAAAAATCCAAATCAACTTCAAAATTCCAAAACTCTTTTATGGAATGTTACAACAACAACAAAAAATTTACATATTGATACCCTAACATATTGATACCCTAATTGAGCATCTATGGACTGTATTGAGCCTTACCTATCTGAAACGGTTATTTCTTCCTTTTGGTGTGATTAAAAGGATTAAATCATCTGGTCTCATCAAGTTTTTGGGCAAACTTGATTACATCACTCACCCTATATTGATATATACATATACATATCTTTTGCACTTGAGTTGTGCTCATCAAGAAATGATACGCTGAATGGCTAAAACACCACTCTTCCTATTCTAGGCTGTGGGCATGATCACCTCCCAACTCTCCCAAATCTAGGTACAACACCACCATGGTGAAACACACTTTTAACACTTATAGTCTCACTCATCTTCCTAACTCCAAGATGAATGAGGTTGTAACTCCCCTATTTAATTCTCCAATTTCCAACACTCTAAACTCATTTACTACATGACATGTACACATGTGTACTCTATCCATGCTCTTTCTTTATGCTAATTTTTAGTATTGCTTACATACATATTATATATATTGCTTTAAATTTTTTTTGGCATATCCTTGGTTACAGGTAATGTTCAAAGGATGAAATATTGAAAGAACAACTCAAGCAAAGATAAGGTGTGTTGTCCACACCATGATATACATTTTATTTCTTCTTTAAACTAGTAATTCTAGTTTTTATTGCATTGCTAGATTAAGGGGGAAAATGTAGACACCCATTTCAGTATAAGTACACATATTTATAGTCTTCTCGTATGTATATACCTTTCTAATAAAAATTAGGTATCTAGTGATGTGATATCTTGTGGACCTCTTTTGTTCCACTTTGTTTCACTTGTTTTATATGCCCCTTAGCCCTGTATGCTATGTTTATTTATCTTTGTCTAATGTATACAAGAGATCCCTACTTGTTGTGCCTTTTTCATATATGTTTTTAGCCCATAGACACTAGCATCTATCCTGGACACTAGCATCGATGTTAGTATCTAGCTTTGACACAACCATCTAGGCTTATATTTTTATCCGTTTCTATGTATTTTACTTTATGTTCATTTTTTTAATCCTCTTTGTCCATCTTATAGTTGAATTTTCACATGTCACTAGGTTATAATTCAAGTTAAAAAATTTACTATATATACAAAGTATATGGTCTAATTAAACCACCGTCTAATTTGATAAGGTAATTATATAATAAGTACTGCATATTTCAAGTTATCAAATTACACTATGACATTAGATTAAATATATAAAGCATTCAAAAGGTCAAACATACTATTGCATCACTTATATCAAGGGTTACTAGGAGAATGATCATATAGTCACACTATTACAATTTCACAGACATGCATATGAGGGATAACTACATGCGATTCTAAGGCCCTCTTAGGAGCATTGGTTATGTAAGAAACACTTAGAAATAACATGGTTGCTATGGCTAGCTTGATTCATGCTACTAAACCCTTTTTACCATGTTGTAAGAGGTATAAGGAAAAGGAATTAGGGTTAGTTATTATTTGGATATGGGACATAGGTAAACATAAGTTGAGGCATAAAATGATTACATAGAGGGCATTGAAGATTTGGTCCAAATTTGAAGTCACTCTTGTGTATATCTCTCACTGAACACTAACATTAGGTATGAACATGTGCATCAACATTACTATCCCTAATCAATGCAACTATCTAAATGTAAAAAATAATTAAAATACAAAACAAAAAAAGTCTAGATCTCTAATACATCCCAACGATAACTCTTGACTACTACCACAATCCATAATAGAATAATAAATAAAATACACTCCCTTTATCCCTTAGTTTATTATTACTTATTATATTTATTGCACATGCTTGAATGAGATTTATTGTCAAAATACTATATTACAATGTTAAAATCTAAACAATACTTGATTAGCATTCAAAAAACTTTATTATTTTATGTTTCTCTTATGAATCCAAAATATTTAAAACAAGATATAAGACTATGAAAAACAAAGGATACATCCCTAATTCAATCTAACTCATGTATTATGGCATGTCCTAAACTTATAGATACTAGGTAGACCTTGGTAAATCCCTACAAAAAACACTAAAACTTATGCACAATTCAATTTATGAAACTGAAAAAATTATGTATCATTGTAGTTGTCACATTTTAATGTTCATTATAGATTACTCAAAGTTGATCTATAGAAAGGAATCATGACTCAGCATGAAAATGATCATCAAATAGTACATGAAAGATAATGTAATGTGTAAGTGTGCCATACAACTTACATTAAACATTATAAAACCTTACTAAACAAACATCAACCAAAAACTTAAATGACCTATAATACCAATAATTAGGGTTGATGAGATTAAAATATAAATCAAAAGTTTTACAAAGTAAAATATTCTTATAATATTCATGTTATTTTTAAGGATTTAAGAAATAAGATAAAAAAACTTAATTTATTCTCAACAAGGGTTTACTAATTGTAAAATTTAACTTGGTTAATAAACCATTATTTTTAAGATTACTTTGTATTAACAAAGTGGATTCAATAATATTCATTCCTAAGGTGTTGACAAGAGTTACAACTTCATGGATTTCCAAAAGGGGTTAATATTCCTAGTTTCAATACACCATAGGAAGAGATTAAAATCTATTCAAATATTTATATCTAAGGTTTATATTAATTAAATAAACTTTAGACTATATATATATATATATATATTAATATTAAAATCTAACTTTTTAGATAAACTATTATTTTTTATATTACTTCGTATTAACAAAATGGATTGAATACTATTCATTCCTAAGGTGTTCATAGGAGTTATAGCTTCATGGATTTCAAAAAGGGGTTAATATTTCTAGTTTCAATACACCATAGCAAGAGATTAAAATTTATTCAAATATTTATATCTAGGGTTATATATTCATTAGACACACACACACACACACATCAATGTTCCATGAATAAGATGGGGCCTTTTATCTACTTGTATATATTAAATATTATAATTCTGAACATAATAGGACCAAGCATATTAGACTTAGACATATCTCACATCATGAAAATAAAAGATAAAGAAAGAGATTCAAGTATAATAGTATACCACTATTATTTCATTAACACTATACTAAGGAAGGGATTGAATAATACAATGAACTCTCATAATCTACACAAATGTAAGCTAAGGTATTTCAAATCCATGCCAATGTAATACTTAGGAAATGCCAATGTAATGTGATAGTGAGGGAGAACCTTGATTTTATAAAATAAGAAAGGTCTCATAAATATAGGTAGTTACATTAATGTAGATGGTTGCATAGATGCAAGTGGCTAGATGTGGTTGCCTAAATTCTACTTTAGTGTGAAACTTCAACTTTAATGCAAGTTTCCATGTCTAAATATGAGTTATTTTATAAGTAAGAAATAAGAAATCTTAGGAAAATTAATTACTCACTAAGTAAGCTTAAGGCGTAATTGATAATTTACATCAACACTGATGCTACCCACTCTTTACCCCCCATCCCCACACACCTTAAGTGTAACTTATGGAACGTGTATAACAACTAAGGATAAACCTATACAAAGGGTATTATCACTAGGCCTAATAAGGCACCCATGTCCAATGAAAGTTAATACACCACAAGCATCTTGCCTAGAATGTAGTACAAAAACATAGGATACATACCAAAATATAGTGAGACGAACCTCAAGGATATCAACTAAAAAAAAAAGTACACAACAACCCCCCCACCTTAATACTGAATTGGGTGAGGTGGATGAAAAATATTAGAATAGTAGGATGGCATGAAAATATGAGATACACTACAAGGATATTACTATCTATGCTAATAAATTCATTATATGGATCCATAAAAAACACCAAAGAATTGAACAGATGTTGGGAACCCTAGAAATAAATGACCACAAGGAGAAGTCACCCTATTAAATAATCCATCACCAAATGAGAGTTTATCTAAAAATGGAGCATTACTAGCCACTATGAATAGTGTGTGGAAGATGTAGTTTAACAGTAGAAGAACCATGATGGTAGAGTCCATGTAAGGAGTGTTGATGACACTACCATATCTAATGATCAATCCATCCCAACTAAGCATATATGGTGGATGAAGATGTTTTTAAGTAATTCATTGTGATGTCCACAAATGGTGTATGTAAAGAAATGTCTAGGTAATATGCAAAAATTTCAATGATAATTGAATTAGATGATGTGTTCTCTCATGCCCAATTGAATAAATCTCAGGTCTCTCATGCCTAAGTAAAGGGCAGGGTTATGTAAGACTTATAAAAATAACATTAGGTCTCACATGCTTGAATGAAGGATCAGGTCACTCATGCTTAACAAATAATGAATATGGATAAGGAATCTCATACCTAAGTATAATATCTAAATAAATATTTGATTAATATCTCAAACTCCTAGATAAAATAGTATATTTCACTCAATGTCCTCTAGAAGTGTAGAGCAAACAAAAAGTAGTGCAGAGATGCTACAAAATGGTCATAAAAATGGAGTGGAAGAAGTTGATTAATAATCAATGCCATGGAAAATAATAAAGTGAATAGGTTTGATGGGTGAAACATGGACCTATTCATGCTTTCCAAGACCTCTACTATAATAACCCATGGTACATATAATATGGGAACCAAAACTAGTAGTGTGCTTTTTAAAATAAACAATCACATCAACAATGTGATTAGTAGAAGTGTGAGTTGTGACAAAGTCAACTGTAGGTGTAGTGGGATCACAATACAACTCATCATTTGGTAGAACACAATCCAAGAGAGAATCTAATTGATGTGTACAAAATTTAGAAGTAAATACTGAATGTGAAATAAGTGTAGTATCTATGGGTTTCACATGATCATACTTTTATTTCAAGAGTATAACATTAACTTGAAAAGTGTGAATGAGTGAGTCATGTTATAAAGGTGTTATAAAGAGGAACATATTTTATGTTTTGAGGGCCATATTTTCCTCTACAAACTGAAAAATATCTTCCTAAAGTGAAGAAACATCAAATAAAATCATACCACTCTCATTTTTCAAGTTATTATTTTCTTGAATTAGTGAGTTTACACCAAGTCACAAATCCATTGAAAGAAAAAAATAATGATAAGGATCTAGAAAATGGGCTTGAAGTAGATGTGGTGAAAACCAAAAGTGTGCCAAAATATGAATGTCAAAACACAAAGATAAATTAAAAGGCACAACCTCAAGAGTGTAATAATCAAATGTGTAACCCCTAAAAAAAAATTTGTTGACACTTTATAATGATTGTAATCATAAAAAAATGCCGACCCTACCCGCCCCTCAACAATTTATAATGATGTAATTATAAAAAATAAAATAGAATAAAAAATTCCATTTCTATACAATAAGACTCCATTGTAGTTGAAACATCTATATCTTAGGTCAAAAAACACACACTTAAAAAAACTCACCTCAATGTTGGGTCATTTGATCCAAATGGTTCCATTTATTAGATGTTATATTTGTACATTAGGAATACATATCTTAATGAGACATCCCCTTAGTAAATAACTTAATAAATAAATTTTAGTGTTAAGTAATAATATTAATCATTAATTACCTATAGGTTAAGTGTTAGTTGCACGTGTGTCTAATGGGTTGGCTATTGGACCATTAGGTATTGTAGGAAAACTTCCTCCATAAAATCTATTTAACCTTTTAGGTTGCTTTGTAATTAATTAACAGAGACATTTTTTTTTACCTTTGAATAAAGTTTTATCAAATTAGTTCTTATATTCTCCACCTTTGGTTATCACAACACCCAAAAGGAGTATTGAGTGCAGATAAAATTGCTTGGAAAGTTTGGCGATGTTCGATTGTAAAGAAGGCATTTAAAAATTAAAAAAAATATAATTTCAATCAAATTGATAATAAGTGAGTGTATTTCATAGAATAGAATATAACCATATTTTTAACACAATAATAAGCACATCCTAACTCTGCGTGATGCTCAAGATATGATCGAAATAACACATGGGTATTTTAAAAAATGCTCAATGGAGGAGGGTCCAATAAAATGTAAACATACAAGTTTAAACATTGAAATCATCAACCGGGCATGTAAATGTGACAGAAAACACTGAATTGGAAATTAAAAATAGTCTTTTCATGGGGGTTTGACCACCTGTTAAACTAGGCCCCACCAATTAATATTCAATTAGGGGCCAAAAATGCCTTGTGGGATGCTCCTTATTGTAAAATCACAGCTTGGGGAGGGTCAAATTTATGACCTCCTCCAACCTAGTGTGTTTACAAAGTTCATTCTACCAATATACCACTCAACACATTCAAAATTAAAATTATTATTATTTTTTAAAAATGACTTTTTATTAATGGTAACTGAGTGATGGTTGTAGTTCATAATGGTAACTTGGCTGGTGGAGGAAGCCAATGTGGTTGGGGTATTTTGAATATTATTCAAATTCAAATGATTATTTTTAACATTTCAATTAGAATCATACAAAGTCAATGCAAAATATTTCTATTATAATGAAATAATTCCAATGCCAAAAAACTCTATATTGTAGTGTGGGGATGATAGGGATGGAAAATGGTTTGGGAGAAGGTGGTGGAGAAATAATATAATCTATAGAAGGGGTGGTTATAAATTTATGTGGCATAGAGGATGGAAAAAAGTTATGAGGTGGCATTGGTGTAGTATTTGTGGGATGGTCTGGTGGATCTGTGGAGGGAACCACTCAAGTAGTTGTTTGCTAAGGATGCATAGAGCACAATGGGAGGGTGGATGGGTCTTAGTGGTAGGAAAGACAAAGGAAATGAAGTGGAGATTGTAGAGGGTGGAAGGAAGATAACAATGCTAGGTGAAGGATAAAAAACAAGTAGAGGGATAGTGGGCACATGCAACAAACATGGATCTAGGGTTGATGAGAAGTGGTTGTAAGGAAGTAAGTGGGGAAAGAAGAATCTAGGATAGGGATGGGTAGAGCCTGCCATGTGTTTGAATTTTTAAATTTTTTAAATGATTAAAGAACTCTATTTTTTAAAAAATCTGTTGATTAACAAATAAATTTAATGCCTTGAATTTAAAATTATACTATGATTCCATATTATAATTCTAGACTATCCATGATCAAATAGATTAGACTTAGATGTAACTCACATCATGAAAATCAAAGATAGAGACATGAAAATTTGAGTATAATAGTATACCACTATAATTGCATTAATGTTGCACTAAGACAATGACTAAACAAAAATCTACACCAATTCAATTCTAGATAATTCAAGGCCATACCAATGCAACACTCAGGAAATGCTAATGTAATGTGATAGTAAGGGAGAGCCTTGATTTTATAGAGTAAGAAAGGCCTCATAAATATAGGCAATTTCATTAATGCAAGTGGTTATATAAATTCCACTTTGGTGTGTAATTTGAATTTAGTGCAAGTTTTCATGCAGGTGTGTAACTTGAATTTAGTTCAAGTTTTAATGTAGGTGTGAAAATTAGACTTTAGTGCAAGTTTCCAAGTCTAAAGAGGATTTATTTTATAAATAATAAAATAAGGATTACTAATAAAATTACTTACTAAGTAAGCTTAAGGTGAAATTGATAATTTACACTAACATCAAAAATATAATATACTAAAATTTCCCTTAAGACCTTAATAGATAATAGTTCATTGACACATTATTACAACCCTCAACTATAATGAATTATTATTTGTCCTTAACAAAATATTTAAGTTAATATCAAGGTCTAAGTCTTAATATAAAATAGTTTTTCTAGCATCATGTAATAGTTATTAATAGGACTACCTAAAACAAGGTCTTCATTCCATTTGTTAATATTCAACATACCATTTAACTTTCATTTAAAACTATCTATATTAATTTTTGGGTTTTAAGTTTTAATTACCTTGTTAAGTAGTTTTTAATAGAGTTTCCTTCATAAAAATTAACTACACTCAAATAAGTATAGGGTTTAAACCAAGATAAGATGTACCTATGAAATAGATTGCACACAGTTGATTAATTGTGAGAACTCCTTTTAACTAGGAAGGAAAACCTGCACACATTTAATAAACTTGAAAAAATAGTTTAATAAGATAGTAGGATGGATTGTCTAGTGAAATACCAGTTTTAGGAAGGTATAAGCTTCCTTTTACAGATGTCAACCCACCTATTATAACAATTAGACTGACGATAAATGTAACATAAATTATAAATGCTTATTGAAAATGTAGATAACATGTGATTATGCTCCTATATAATCTTCTTTTATTTTTTAAGATAAGAAAAATGATCAAGCCAAAAATCTTCTACAATTTTAGTGTCTTCTCAGATGATCTCAAATTAGGCTGAGATATTATCGATATTAGGGGTGAAAGCTATGGCATAAAGACTCAACTTAAATGCAACATCACCTTGATCGACAAAAAAAGGTTGGAAGAGAATGGGAAAATCATAGATGCTAAATATTTCATGAGAGATTTTAGGGATAGTCATCTAAGAACAAAATTCCATAATTGCAAAAAATAAATAATTAGATTAGATCAGGAATGTGCTAGAAATCTATAAAACAAGGCTTGAGTTTTATAACTAAACAATTTTGATAGGGATTGATGCTGATTTGTAGAATCAGTATTGATTTTACTAAGAACAATGTCAATTATAATAATTGATGTCAATTCTACTAAGAAATCCTAAAATGCCAAAAGAGTGGATTATAGCCTATGGAAGTGGATTCTGAACACACTATAAGCAATCTAAGATGAATATTAATGATAAATAATACACATAATGAGATAGATAAGTAAATTATGTTTTAAAAGAATCCAATACTAACCTTTAAAACACTTTTGATGGTGTTGTGGATCATGCAACATATTTTAAATTATTGAAAGCAATATCCAAGGATTTGGAGATTATGTATGAATCATCCATATGGACTAGCCCCTATATCACAAGGTCTCTGAATGTTGTACATCTTGCAAGCATTTTGTCAGCCTTCCAAAGTTGTTTTGGGGGTATTCTATATGATTTTGGGCCAAGTATATATAATCATTTTTGATCGAATAAAATTGGTGATGACCATAGAAATTGTTAATGATTTTGGGCTATCTTTACAAAACTCATTAAAAATAGGTTTTAACTATGGGCCAAGTTAGTGTAAAGGATATTTAATTATTCAATAGGATTTTTACTATGGGTAGGTTTTTAGGATGGTGGATAAATTGGATTTTATTGATTTTTATTAGATATTAGGAGATTTTGGTGGTTGGAAAGAGTAGAGTGGTAATTAACAAAGGTAATTGTGATGGGTAAATGTAAATAAAGATGGTGGAAAATAAGTGAAGGGGTTTATGATAAATATTTAAAATAATATGTAGCGTACATAAATTTAATAGCTACATTTGACCCTTTTTATTGAGTGGTTGGTTAGTAACCAACTATGAGATACAAATATAGGGAGTGTTAATGCCCCAGGTATGTGTGAGGAATTATTCCCCATAAAACCAATAGATGACTTGATTGAAGGAGGTGGTGATGGGTTTGAAAAATTCTGAGATGATGTATAGGATGGAGATGTGATCGATAAAAGAGCACCAAAGATGTGGGATTATTGTATGAGTAAAATTGTACATTGAAAAGAGAAGGATAATGGCACATAGAGATGCCCTAGGGTAGGCATGAAACAAATTACCCTAATTGTGAACAAGCAAGTGCTAAAAAAGGAAACTAAGAGAACAAATGATAGGAAGGATCGATTGAAGCATTTATTTTGCTAAATAAGGGGTTATACCTATAGATTGGGATTGACCTTTTATTATTTTGGAGTGTTTCACATTTGGTCCTAAACTCACTTGGCTTGTTCAAAACTTTTGCCTTTGTCCAACCTTTCTCAGGTCCCATTTTGAATTTTTTGCCTCCACGTGGTAGCTAGGAACTTGTTCAACACAAATAGGCTCTTGGTTCACTCTGTTCTGTTGCCAATTTGACACATGGTGACCCAACACTATTCAAAGCTAATTATTTTTTGGTTAGAACTCTAAATAGTGCTATTGGCTAACAATATAATGGGTGGGACCCAACAATCAGTTATAAAGGTGACTGTGACTTCTCCACATGGTGCCCTTGCACTAATTTTTTCATATAAGTGCCCAACTTCCCCTAGGGAAGCATCTAATCAACACATGTCATTCTGACACTCATCCAAGAGTGGTTTCAATGTATCAAACCTTTGGGTAGCACCTTCCATTGGCCAGTGAAGAGAAGGAAGGGGACTCATGATCCAGGCAACAATT
This sequence comes from Torreya grandis, assembly GCA_037957365.1. Classification (NCBI taxonomy): domain Eukaryota; kingdom Viridiplantae; phylum Streptophyta; class Pinopsida; order Cupressales; family Taxaceae; genus Torreya; species Torreya grandis. The sequence goes on along the minus strand of JARHVA010005598.1, from coordinate 365,058 downwards.
TAGGTGACAATTCGGGTGACAGTTCCACCCCAATTGATGATGAAAATTTTGAGAGCCATAACTTTTGCACCATAGCTCCAATTGACTCACCGTTTGAAATGTTGGAAAGCTAAGAATGAGGAGAACATCCTGAGATGGAATGGATATTTTCTTGATGAAGTTTGACACTAGAAAACCCAATGGAAGTGCCCAAATCTTAATTTTAGTAGTGCATTCTAAAAATAGTAATTCTTCAAATTTTGTATTGTTTTAAATCTTGGAAGTCAAACCACTTAATCTCCCTCGAGATTGGTGACCTTCCACATCCTCCCCATGCTTTAAAAATGTGTATAAATGAAGAGGTAACCTGAAATGTGAAGACAGACATCTCTTCCCAGAGATAAGCATATATTTGTTTTGCGATCTTGAGTAATACTACATCTCTTTTCAGAGAATTCATTATTATTGTGTTATTGCCATGCTATTGAAATATTTATCAACCAAAATTTTTGTGTTTTGGATCAACCCACCATGTGGTTATAACAAGGAGGATGTTAGAGGTAAAATCACTAATAGGGGGTGAATCAATGATCCTAAAAAATCCAACTTTAATTTCAATCCTTTGTTGTTCTTAATCAATTACCACGAGCATTCATAAAACATACTCAACATTCATAGCAATGAGCAAGAGAGACAATGCAAGATCAATCACATAACACATGACATATGTGGGAAACCCTCCTGGGGGAGAAAACCTAATGGAAACTACAATTGGACTACTATCCTATAAAAACAAGAACCAATTTAGATGAACTGAAATTGGTCAATGAACTACAATCCCTATTTAGTGAGATTACAATCCCACAAGGTACTAAAATACCTGTTTAGCTGAGTTACAACAATAACTAGAATTTTATAAAGTTTTAACTTGAAGGAGGATGTAACCCCCTTAGATGTTGATATACCACAACAACACCTATGAACACTGTTAGGTTGTGGAGCTAAAAGCTTCAACCCTTTGCAAACTAAAGGAACAATGGTTGCTGAGATCTAGGAGCACCGGCGTCAGCAGCAGGACCGACGTCGGCAGAGACCAGTGCAGAAGGCCACCGGCGACGGCAGGAAGTCGGCCGACATCGACAGAACCAGACAAGCAGGGACCGACGTCGGTCGCCTGTGTGTTCCAGAACTGCTCGTTTCACGGACAGTTAGCTAAGTGAACGAAGAGTTTGCATGTTGAGACTAGTTAGAGTCTTGGGCTGCGAGGATAATTGTATAAATTAAGAGTCTAAGTTAGTGTTTGAGTTAGGGATCTATTTATAGACCCATTGGCATGTATTGTTAAAGCATGAGATAGAAAGGAAGAGTTCCTTCTAGTTGTAAGATCTGTGAGTTGCAGGTTGTTGCAAGCTCATTGGGGATCTACATGTAAGTTTGGTCTTTGAATTGCAGGTTGCAGGTTCATGAGAGATCAGCTTGAAGTGCTATAGAGTGCGTAGTGTACCGGCAGGGTTATTACTGACTGGTTGGTGAGGTGAACACCAATTCTGTGTGTGAGTTGGTTGTTGGGACCGTTTTTGTGTAGGAGAGTGTGTGTGAGAAGAATTACTGTACACTTGAGGTGTGGCGATCCTCTGTAAGGTGAAAGAGTGTGGCGGCTCTTTGTTGTATTCTTTTCTGTATAGTGTTAATACAAGATAGTGTATTGTCTCTCATATTCTGTGCTATTGGTGAATTCTAGTTACTTGTGTCTTTGGTTATTTCTGCATATTCAATTGCTTATATTTGGTAATCATTCTGTGCTCTTTCTGAGGAGCAAGATCCTAACAGGTGGAATTAGAACAGGTGTGTTTGTTCTTGGATTTACCTCCACCTTTCCCCCAACAAGTGGTATCAGAGCCTTGGTTGTAGGTTCAAAAGCTGATACCCAATAAGTGGTATCAGAGCTTTTGGTTGGGATACTAACAGATTGGTGTAGATCTGGGTAGTGTGTTTTGATTATAGGTTACTCACAGGGTTTCTGTTTGAGTGGGAGTTGAGCAATGGTAGAAAATAGTCAACTATGAATGGAAAAGTTTAATGGCAAGAACTACCAATTATGGAGGATGCAGATTGAGGACTATTTGTATCAGAAAGATTTGTACTTACCGTTGGGTGGGGTTGCTAGCAAACCCTTGGATATGAAAGATGAAGAATGGGAGGTTCTTGATCGGAAGGCTTTGGGATCTGTTAGATTGAGTCTTGAATCATCTGTGATTTCCAGCTTATCACAGTGTAAGACAACGGTGGAGTTGATGAAATCTTTGGCAAATTTGTATGAAAAACCCTCAGCTTCTAATAAGGTATTTCTTATGAAGCATTTATTTAATTTGCAAATGTTGGAAGGTGGATCTGTTCATAGCCATCTTAGTGATTTCCATGGTTTGGTAAACCAGTTAAGTTCCGTCAATATTGTATTTGATGATGAAATTAGAGCTCTCTTAATCTTGTGTTCATTACCTGAAAGTTGGGAAGGTTTGGTAATGGCAGTTTCTAATACTGTGTCTCCTTCAAAAGTCTTAAAAGTGGATGATGTTGTGAGTGTGATCTTGAACGAAGAGATATGCAGGAAAAGCACAGGTGAATCATCTAGAGATGCTTTGAGTGTTGAAGGAAGAGGAAGGCCAAGAGAGAAGATAGAGCGTGGGAGATCAAGGTCGAAAATGGGCAAGAGATCCAAGTCTAGGTATGGCAGAATAACCTGCTGGAAATGTGGAAAGCAAGGGCACTTAAAGAGAGATTGCAGATCGGGTACAGATCAGCATGAAGAACATGAAGAAGAAGCAGATGTTGCGGGTTACGTTGCACAGGATGCTCTGGTATGTTCTTTAGATAAAGTAGAATCTTGGGTATTAGATTCTGGTGCCTCTTTTCATGCATCCCCACATAGGGAATTTTTTCATGAGTATGTCCAGGGAGATTTTGGAAAAATTTGTGTAGGGGATGGTAAGCCTTGTCAGATTGTTGGCAAAGGCAAAGTGAAGCTGAAATTGCAGACAGGTAACACATGGGTGTTAAAGGAGGTCATGCACGTCCCAGTTCTGGAGCGGAATTTAATTTTTGTTAGAAGTTTGGGTGATGAGGGTTGCACAATAACTCTCATAGCAGACTCTTGAAAGGTTACCAAGGGTACACTTGTTGTAGCTAGAGGTAAGAAAGTAGGTACGCTTTATCTATCTACTTGTTTTACTGATTCTCTTTCTGGGTTATCTACTTCAGCTGTAGATTCGGAGATGTGGCTTAATAGGCTTGGTCACATAGATAAGAAGGAGATGCTGGTTCTTGAGTCAAAGAGTATGCTTTCAGATTTGGAAGGCATGGATCGTGGTTTCTGTATACAGAAGAAGAAGGTGAGGTTTCTCGAGGAATCCGATGTTAGTGACAAGAACAGGAAAGCCTTGGTTTTCAAGGAGAAGGTGACGGACAGAGTTTAGCACAAGATGCAGATGAATTCTGAGCAGAGCAAGGGTGATTTGGACAAGGGTTTGATCCAAAAGGAGCTCGCGGGAAAAAGTCAGGTCTCACAAGAAAAACACAGAGACCGACGTCGGCAGGAAAACTGGCGTCGGCGTCCAGACAGGGACCAACGTCGGCTATGTGCAGACCAATGTCGGTGACTCAGGGCAGAGAGAGACCAGCGTCGGCCAGGGGAAACCGACATCGGCAGGGAGGCAGTCGTAGGGAACCGACATCGGTCGGCTGTAGACTGAGATGTGACTGGCATCGGTCACTGAGACAAATTTTGGGTGGACAGCAAGCTGTCATGGAGTCTCAAGCACCCATATGGAGGATTGAAGGTGTAAGTAAGTTCTTAAATTCATAATTTCCCTTCTTTACACTACTTGTTGCTCACTTATGGCATAGGACTAGGAAGTTATTGAAGAAGCAGAACAGGTAGATCCAGGAAACAGTGGGAGCTAGGCATGAATGAGGATGTGATTCCTTGGAGGAGAGCCAAACAGGTGTTTTGGGTAGTGTTGCCAGCTGGAAGTAAGCACTGAGAGATGAATGGATGTTAAGGATAAAGAAGAGCGGAAATGGATACGTGAGATGGAAGATCAGGGTATTTGATCTTGTGTGAGCTGCAGGGCAATGGAGGTTTGTTCATTGTGTTTCTCTTTACCAGGTTGGATAGTATTAGCTACACTATCCTATTTCTGTATGATGTGCTTGTTGCAGGGTTACATATACAGGTATTGTTGAACTAAAGGTAAAGCTAGTTCAGGTGTTTGTCATGGAGAATCTGGGAGCAGCAAGATTCTTTGGCATGAGTGTGTTCTAGAGACATGGTAGGTCATATGTTGACTTTGTTTCAGGATGATTGTGTGAAACCGGTTAGCACGCTGATGGTTAGATAGTTCACAGAACAGGTGTCTTGATTCACATAATGAGGTTGAGTGCATGGTATGTACTAAACCTGAGTTTTCCCAAGCAGTGGGAGTTATCACAAGTTGGAGCCAATCTGGGAGAGAACCATTGGAGGGCACTTCAGTGGATTCTTACAGGGACTAGTAGCAGGTGCACACGCTATGCAGGTTTAGGTGATTTTCTACATGGTTGTAGATGCGGATGTGGCAGGTAATTTGGATGACAGGTTTTGCACCACAGATTTTGTGGTGGTTGGTCTTCAAGGGTGATTTTGAAGATGGATACATAGCCAACGAAACAAACTAGATGGTGTACAGGTACATGTACAGGTTGCAGCTGTTTATCTCCAAGTGGGAGATTGTTAGGTTGTGGAGCTAAAAGCTTCAACCCTTTGCAAACTGAAGGAACAATGGTTGCTGAGATCTAGGAGCACCAGCATTGGCAACAGGACCGACGTCGGCAGAGACCAGTGCAGAAGGCCACCGGCGACGGCAGGAAGTCGGCCGACATCGGCAGAACTAGACAAGCAGGGACCGACGTCGGTCGCCTGTGTGTTCCAAAACTGCTCGTTTCACGGACAGTTAGCTAAGTGAACGAAGAGTTTGCATGTTGAGACCAGTTAGAGTCTTGGGCTGCGAGGATAATTATATAAATTAAGAGTCTAAGTGTTTGAGTTAGGGATCTATTTATAGACCCATTGGCATGTATTGTTAAAGCATGAGATAGAAAGGAAGAGTTCCTTTTAGTTGTAAGATCTGTGAGTTGCAGGTTGTTGCAAGCTCATTGGGGATCTACATGTAAGTTTGGTCTTTGAATTGTAGGTTGCAAGTTCATGAGAGATCATCTTGAAGTGCTATAGAGTGCTTGGTGTACCAGCAGGGTTATTACTGACTGGTTGGTGAGGTGAACACCAATTCTGTGTGTGAGTTGGTTGTTGGGACCGTTTTTGTGTAGGAGAGTGTGTGTGAGAAGAATTACTGTACACTTGAGGTGTGGCGATCCTCTGTAAGGTGAAAGAGTGTGGTGGCTCTTTGTTGTATTCTTTTTTGTATAGTGTTAATACAAGATAGTGTATTGTCTCTCATATTCTGTGCTATTGGTGAATTCTAGTTACTTGTGTTTCTGGCTATTTCCGCATATTCAATTGCTTATATTTGGTAATCATTCTGTGCTCTTTCTGAGGAGCAAGATCCTAACAGGTGGAATTAGAACAGGTGTGTTTGTTCTTGGATTTACCTCCACCTTTCCCCCAACAAACACATCCACCTATGAACTTATGTTTTCAACACTTGATGACAGACCTCTGATTATCACTCTTCACCTTCGCTTATATTCAAACACCAAGAGCACTATTATTACAATAGAATTATGACCTACATGTCATGAAAATAGTTATAAATATATTATTATATTTAATGCATACATGTGGAACCCACCCCTTCCTTTTCTTTACTACTCTCACACACAATCCTCTCTCAAATCTCTTCCAAGTCACTCAAGTCTAGAAACCAACACATTTGGTTTCACAATTTATAGAGAAATCATGATCATCACCATCTTGGTTAGCCATTTAGGCATGCCTTAACCATTAAAGCATATATCATATGAATACACAACTCAATACAATATTCATAGGTCAACCAAAGCATCTATGGGTCACCTTTAAGCAACTACACCTTTCAATTAGGCCCTTGTAGCTCTTAAAGGTCTCATATAGACTTATTCACCCATTTAGCACTTCATCAAGAAAAAAATAACATATGACCAATTTAAATTACATGGGTCCACTCCTTATGTCCCCTTAGACATTCTCAAATGATCATAATCAACTCTGCTCACGACTGTGTATGTTCAAATAACTCAAACACTAACCTGGTACATAGGAACATCATGATTGAATACATAATGAACTTTTAAAGCTTTGTTCATATTGTATATGAATGATAAAACCTTAATAATGCACATAGATGGTCCTAATGTATTATCAAATAATCCCTAATAGATAATTAATCATTAAACATCAAAACAACATCAACACGAGCTCAATTACCCTTCTCAGGTTACTTACAGAACATAGTTGACACTCAATAAATTTTGGAGATCAATATATTTTAATGTACACATAATTAGACCTTTAAAATTATATTTATATAAGATAATTAAATTCTTATAATATTTCAATTTTACATTATGATAAATTTCTATATATATCAAAAGATATGGCCCAAAGACTAGACACTGGTATTTCTTTGTAAATTCAAATATAAATGGTCACAATTAATCTTCAAATGTTATTCTCACATATCATGTCATATAAAATTTAAATCATAGATCGCCAATGCCAAACATTAAACCTTGAACATGTTGACCTCATCTCGTGCATTATGACAATTTTGACTCATCGTACACCATCGATCTCTACAGATCAGTGAGGTTTTCAATTTAATGAAATAACCATTTGATCTTGATCAGAACCCCCATTATCATGAAAATCGTAATCCTTGCATGAATTTTTAACATCTTGGAATAACTTTCTCCATCGATGTTGACCAAACTTTAACTTGTACAAAAATGACTATGTGAACCATAGAAATCTGCTTGGAAGGCCAACTTTGCACCTCCATATCTTTTGATTCGCTCAAGTGCATGTTATAAAATTTGGACCATATGATATAATATAATAGGAAAAACCAACCATTTGAAAATATTATTATATAACCCTCACACATGTGTGATATAATGACATTAAAATGCTCAATCAGAGTTTTCTTCCACAGAGCCAACTATGTCAAAAACTTGTCTAGGAGGCCAACTTTGAACACGCATATCTTTTATCATGCTTCAAATATTGACCTAAAATTTAGTGAGAATAAAATAGATAAAAATTATAATAAAAAAATATGATTATATTCTCTTGAAATGTCCACATGTGTGACATATGCCACCATAAAACTACTTACTCGACTCTTTCTTGCCTCACGTAAATTTGGCTAAGTATGGGAAAATATTGTCAAACTACTTGGGAGCCCAAATTTGATCTTGCATATATTTTGATGAAATTTAATGAATGATATGAAATTTATAAAAAATAAAATAAGGATTAATCTGATCAAAACCATATGACTAACTCTCCTTGACTCATCCACACATGGTGATTGTGATGTCATTAAACTACCTACTCAGATTTTCTACCACTAGACCCAAAGTGTCTAGATGAAAACTATGGACAGCCAAATGAATTAAAATTATGCACACAAGAACTAAAAGCATATAAAAAATATTATGGACCTATTTTCACATCCTCAGATAACCATATTCATCCCTGAACATCTCTAATCATGCAAAAACTAAAGATCAACCAATCATACTTCAAGCATACTAGAACAAACACATTGCACACTTTATCATTATCACTTAGAAAATAAAAGCACTAAATCCACTCACTAGGACACATCCATGACATAATTTAAAATTATCCAACAATCTCCCCCTTTTCCATTGATGTCAAGAACTATCATATATAACAATATACAGCTCACCTTCGTTCTCTATCTTCAATCACTCTTCACAAAAGGAACATTCTCCCCTTTGACACAATGAAAAAGTTAGAAAAATATGATATTGAGGACCTAAAAATACCATCAACAAGAGAGGAAACTATTATAAATATGATACAAAATCCACCTTATCTTGAGCTTACCTCTTCTTTGTCTTGACACCTTCCTGTTGCTCCATGCCAACACTCTCTTCAATAAAGCATTGCAACTAGTGAAGAAATAACACACAAAACCACACAAATCTAATGAAACACATCAAGAACATATAAGAGGGACTCATAGTAATTTTTAGAAATTTCACCTTCTGAGCTCTTCATATCTCTACACACCATAAAGAACCAACATACACGCTTACTAGCCTTCTCAATCAAACCACCTCAAGGACCAACAACATAACTTCATGCCACTCACCAAATATGAAATATGAACTAATAAAACCTAAGACCTCACCTTGAAATACTCATGCCTTGAAATTTCGATGAAACTAAACAAAAATCACTCTTCTTCATACTAGGCCTATCTAGCCTTGTTGTAGCCCTACCTAGAACTTGTAGAGCCCAAAATGTTTAGTAAATATGCATTCAAGAAATAAAACTTCATATCTGGAGAAATATCATATTCACCCTAAATCACACCAATTTTCATTACCTATCTCATCCTCTACAACATAATTCCTTCATAAACCTACTAACCAATTAGGCCTCCATCTTGACAAAAACATGAATAACTTGAAATCCAGAAACCTCCTAATCTTTATGAAGCATGATTTGACAACCCATTTGGCCCATTTAATAAATTAAGAATCCTTAGACCTCAACTCATAAGGTAGACTAATTTTCTATCATAGCCCAAAACCTTAGAAACTCAAAACAACCAAGGCAACAAACCTCCTTTTAGTCAATGCACACTTTTGAAACTTCTTACACCCTTGGAGGCACCCATCACACACTTTTGGACCAATATTTGAGCCTTCACACCTTTGGGAGCATTGACTTCCTATAACCCATTTTAGGCCTGCTTGCCTTTGAACACAAATTGAGAAACCTAAGAGCACAGAAAAATATCTTCAATTGGTACAAACATACCTTTAGACCATAAAAACACCTGGATCATATCAAAAATAAGTTCATAGACCCTTTTTAGTACCAAACTCTTCTTGACATTCCATCAATATCATTAGGCCACCTAAAAACACTCATTTTGATCTTGTATTATAGCTCATTTATAAATCTATGGAACAAGCTCATGATCTTATTGTGTCCCCTTAACCAAAGACCTTCACTAATGAACACAAGTCTCTATATAGATTGGTGTGGACATTGGAAATATGCACACTATAATTCTGAACATTAACATTGCCCTTGACCACCTTGGGACCCTCTCAGGACCAATCTAACCCTCTAAACCCTAACTGATCTCACCTACATTTAGTTTAACTTAACTAACTTAACCTAGTCTTTTACCTCTTTTTACCCTTTATCCTCAACCATCGATGATTAGGTTTACCATCGATGGTCACCCTCATCATCGACGGTCAGGGTGCACCTCCCCAACCAAGAACATGCAAACTACCCACTTTGATTTTCTAAGTATAGCTTGTCTAAATCTTGTTGTGAGCCTTTGCATGGATAATTTACAATTAGATAGCCCAGTTGAACCTTCACTTCCACCTCTTTCTTGTTCTTATAAAAAGAGAGGAGCCTAAAGGTGAAATCCATCTATAATTATTATCAAGAGCTTGCGTATCTAGGAGTTTCTTTTTACAGGTCAATCAACGTCATCAACAACCGAAAAATCATATCAGAGAGTCAATTTGCTATCACCTCTCCACCAAGATTTTAGGTAGCACTATTCTATTAGAATCAAATTAGATTCCACTAATAGATCAACTACCTCAACCATCCACCTGATCAATTTTTAGTAAGATAAGTACTTGTTTCTTAGTATTCATTTACTTTATTTCCATTTTGCAATCAACCTAGGTCTTACTCAACATTTTGAATCCATCTTCTAGATCTCATCAATCAACCAAATTATTAACCCAGATCTTCAAACAACAATTGTTAATGGTTGACTCAACCACTAATGGTTTATCTAATCATCGATGGTCACCTTAACTACTGACGATCACTTTAATCACTGATGGTCAACCTAACCACTAATGGTCACTATAGTAGTGATAACTAGCAAGTTAATTTCACCTATCTACCCCCAACCAAACCTAATTCTTTGTGTCCTTGCTTGTTCACAGACCCCTTTTAAATTTTTTGAAGTGTACCCCAACTCTCTAACACTAGTATTAATTAGTTTTTCACTAATTTAATCACTTTTAGCATATTTATTAGCAATCATTATTTTATTTAGTTTTAGTACCTTTTATTCATTGATCCAAATACTTTCCTATTCTATTTATAATCTTAATTTCTTAAAATGTGTGGATTGACAGCCCCTAAGGAAGATCTCACTTCTAGGATCTAGCCATCTCTAGGCAATCCACTCAACTATGTATCTAACAAACAAGTTTGCTTTAGTACTTTCTTATTTGTAGGTCATCTTCCCAAGCCAAAGATGAGCTCTTCACAATCTTCTAATTTCAATGCATGCATAATCAATCAAGTTTTTCAACCATACCCGTATTGAATTTCTTTTCTTTTTTTCTTTATAACTTAAGTAGAAATTCATTGAAACATTTTGACACGCCTGGTAGGACCCTTGTATCTTTATTTGGGTGCTTGTTTGCTTGTATTCTCTCTCTATTATTTGCTCATTAATGAAATTGAATATTTATTTTGGGCTTAAAATTAAGTGCATACATCAATTGATTGAAAGTTTAGTTTACATAGCTTAACATAAAGGCAAAGTAATCTATTGTAGCTTCACTCTTTGTTGCACACACTTAACCAGACCATTTTCATCAATTAAAAATCAAACATACTTTAGACAAGGCCTGACTAGGATTTCATCACCTAACAGTAACCTTACTCTTTCCCAATGATCCTACTTGGAGGTCATTACCAAGGGGAAAACCAACTTAGCTCTCTAGTTGAGTATAATCTCTAGATATCAATATATTTTGGTTAAACACCCAACATCCCTATCATTGTGGTGTGTAAAGTGAGGGGGTAGGTCCCAATACAAAGCCACATATTTATTCTAATACATATTATTTTTTGAGTGCCTAAACACAACTTGAAACCAACCATAGATTTTATTTTTAGTACCTGATCTATAAACCAATTTCAGTCACATGTCTTCTTAAGGCATAAGCTAAAAGAGAGATTAATTAAAACTCTAAAGTTTAATGAATATTTTAGAGTGTGATTTGATTTATTTAATCATTTTTATTGTCTTCTCTTTGTTTGAGTGGTGAGGCTATTTTTTCTTTCCATCCCCATATCTTGTATGGTTCTCACTCGTCAACAACGAAGAGACCTTGTGGAGCAAAACCCATCACCAAGCCAACCTACCACTTCTACCTCTTCCTCCATAGACTATGTTTCTAAACCATCAGACTCACCTCACCCTTTAGGAATTATTACCTTCCCTCAGGAGGTTCCTCAAGGAGATGCATATTTTTCCGCTTTCCTAGATAATAATCTTGTGGCCTTGCAACATTACCTTACTTGTTGACCAAATTTGACCTTTAGGTCAAATTGAGACCCCATATAGGTAAAAACTTGAGTTTTAATTATTTTATGGGGGTTTATATATATTTCACAAGGTGTTTCATAAGTCATTTAATGTTACTCAATGTTATATTAGCCTTAGTCACTTATTTTATTAACTAACATGCCGTTTTAAGTCATTTTAGGGGTCAAAATTGAGAATTTAATGAGTTGTATGGGTTTATTTGGAAGTGTGAAGGTTAAAAAGTATGATGGCACATTTAAAGTGTCCTTAAAGGTCTTAATCAACTAACATAACTGAAAATTAGTAGGTTGTTCAAAAGAAAAGGTAGTTTTCTTAAGGAAAAAGGAGAATTTGGTACTTGTATGGCTCATGGGGAAGTGTGCCATATGAGAGAGGATCATGATGTGTCTCTTCAACTTCCCAAATATTAATTACATGTTTGGTTTGCTTTGAAAGTTCCATTTATGTCCCAAAACCATTTTGCTACCTTTTCACCCTTCTTAGCATGCAGAAGTGACCTGCAGGTTTAGACTTAGTATGGTCAGCACAAGAGGATTTAGTAAAAATGGTATTTGGGGTGTATTATAAAATTATTCATATTAAATTTTATTTTTTGTTGTAAAGTAATGGTGTTATGAGCTTTATGAATCATTCCTAAGAAGTTGACCTTTCAAATCTACTTACTAATCTATGTACCCTATAGGTTTGGACTTAGTTTGAGCAAGTATGTATGAAATAATTGATAAGGTTGATTATATATTATTATATTCCTTATCTAATGTTACTCATGCTTTATTTCAATTTTATTGTTTATTTTAAGAGTCAATCACCTCAAGTTTGTAGACTAGTCCAATTCTGTATTGTTGGTATTTTTTCACCATGTTATGTATTTTCATGATTGAAAATGGATCCAGGGTGTTGTGATAGTTTATTTATCATGTTTAAAAATTTATCTTGATCTCCCTTCACCTTATAATCTCATTTTATAAGACAATGTTTTATGAGTTGCAGTCATGTGTAACTTGCCAGTCAGTCTGCCATGAAAATGCTCAGGTATAGTTGCTATGGAGGAAGGAAATCACATTAAAATGCATGTTTTGTAGTTGGTTCCAATAACATCATAATTATTTTCACTCATTTTAAAAATTGGATAAAGAATTTAAGTCTTTCATGAGGGATAAACTATACACATTGTCCACTTTCATTCACTTCCTGCATCTAACTCAGAATTTACATCTACAAGTGCCTTCATAAAGGTTTCATGTATGAATGGAGAGATTGAAATTTGTTTCAAAAAATTTTAAATGATGAGGATATATGTGGAATTTTTGAGGAGACCTTAATGTTGATAACCAATATGATCTACTTACTCATTACCTACCTCTCCATGTTTACTACCTACAAGCAGGAAATGTGCATCCACAGGTGGTCTTACTAGTGAGGAGGAGACAACAAAAAGGGTTAAACTAGGTTGAGAAATATTCCTTAAGGAATTTATGTGATATATAAATAATGGATGATCCTTTTTATAAGATAGGTTGACAAATGGGGTTAAAGGTCACCTCAAAATTTGATATGACTGTGTTCAAGACTGTTGTCCCAAAAGGAGCAAAACAAAGATCCCAAAGGTTCTTGTAGATACCCTATAAAATGTTTTCAAGCATTTATAAAGAATAAAAATAGGTGGATTTGAAATATTATATAATATAGAGGAGACATGCTAATAATGGGAGTCAAGGAGTGAGTGGAAGTTAGCAATTTAGAACCTAAAATGTGCCCTTACAAACACTGAACTCAGGCATTGTCATCTATAGGTCTGAGGCTAAAAAAAATATTTTCATCCAAAGTTACACATTAGGTATATAACCATATGTGAGTGGATAGAAAGGGTTAAAGTGACACCTATGGTCACAAATATCATCATGAGGAATGAAATTTTGTGCTTATACCCCCTATACCCACTTTCAGTCCGTATAGGTGGCCTAAATGCACACCTACAACCAATCAATAGGAAATAACATAAATGAGTATTGTTTGAGCATTGGAAATAAATTATAGATGATTAATTTGAATTAAAAAATCATGGATGAATCCAAAGAACCTCAAGAGGTTTAAAATGGTTTTCTATCATGGGTTTTGAGGACAGAGGCCATCTATAGTATTCCCTACAGTCACCTGTAGGTGACTATACGTAGACAACCAATTGGGAAGTATGTTTTGAGAGTGTTTTAAGCTAGGACTAGGTATGAATACAAGTAAAAATAACATAAAATTAATATAGGGGAGATATAGGAGGTTGTGAACACTACCTTTGATGTCTAAACATGCATAGATACCTATAAGCAGGGTCTCCAAGACAAGTACACAATTAACTAAATGGTGGTAGAACAATGAGCTAGAAAGAGATTTTTTTGGTGATTTGTATCATCAAAATAGGAGTGAAAGGTAAAAACACCCAGATAGTGATCTAAGAGTATTTTAAGATGTTTTATCCATGTATCCAAATCCAAATTCAATTTCATAAGCACCTATAGGCAGGGTCACACAATCAATGAGTCTTGATTGGTCTTGAGAGTTTTCAGCCTGCAAAGTGTGAAATGAGAAAGGGAATATATGGAATAGGTATTTGAGGACTATAGGATATATTTTATGCCATTTAAAATTCCTAAAACATAAAACATCACCTATAGGTACACTACAAGGTAGAAAACACAGTCCACTTTTGCAAAAATCCTGCACACAGTGCTCAAATACACAGTCTATTTTGGGTTTTTGGAAGGTTGGAGGGACAAATGACCTAGAATAGGTATATAATTTTGTGTATGGGGTATTAATAACTTGAAAATTCCTCTAAAATATACATTTTGGTATGGGGAAATAGGGGATTACCCTCTATTTTGTCTCAGACAGAGGGCACTCCCTTTATGCTTGTAACCTACAGTTTTGGAAGTTTGAGATGGCCAGGTGAGTTCAGAGATATTTTAAGGTTAAAATATGATTTTATAATATATATAAAACCTAATAAAATATTAATAACCTTGAGATAAAATATATAAATGGGAAAAATATCCCATGTTATAAAATTTGTAGTCAAACCTACAAGACCAACATTAGACCTATAGGTCAAATGAAGGGTTACTCTCACTTGCAATATTGGCAAGGAATTATAAATAATTTGGGTATTTCCATGAGATCATATTATTTATGTTTGAGCTATATGTATACAAGGAAATCAAATAGGATGATCTAAAATATAAAAGTTACAGGCCGGCTTATGGAATAATGTTTAGGCCTAGACCAAATGGGGGGGGGGTCATTCACCATTCTAGCATGAGATATGATTCATAAACTATTAGAGAATTTTATTAGGATGGAGTTAGGTATTTTAAAACTTAAAACTTGTATATAAATCTTAAAGATAATAAATTTTGGCTTGAGACCATTGTTAGGCCTATGTAAATGGGGGAAAGAGCTCGATATGAGAGTTTTAAACGCTTATATCTTATTGAGGATATGCATGGGATCAATATGAGTTTGGGAATGTTATTAAGGTATTTAAACATAAAATTAGTGATTTTTTTTTCAAGTTTAATGTGAAACCTGTATGAACAAAGCTTAAGAATCAAAACTGCCAGAAAACCTTGTAAACCCTAATTAGTGACCCGATGGAGGAAATGGAGTTGGATAGCTATCATAATGGAATATTTTATAAATAATGGAGATTATAAATATTAAATGACTCATAAATCTCCATCCCATGATTTTTATTTATATGGACTTATACGAATAGGGTAAAAAATGGGCTATTTTTGACCATTTTTTATGTTTTACAGGTTCTATAAGGAGTCTAAGGATGAAAACAACTTTGGGATGAAGATATATACTTTTAATAACTACATATGGTAATTTAATATCTTGAATAAACTTATAAGGTTTTGAAAAATATCTCTCATTTTAGCCAGTCAAAAATGGCCCAGTGGACAAGCTAGTGAGAAGGGTGGAAAACTTTAATTGAGCTGAATTTAAGGTATCCTTGATGTTTTTATGTCTATGAAGGCTATTTATAGGTGTCATCCACTCCATCCCATATATTTTTTGGGAAATTTATGCCAATTTTGAGGTCAAGTGTGCAGGGTGCATGGAAGTAGAGTTTTCTTGACAACAGATGGTGATAGCTCAGTTTAGGATGATTCTAGATGACCAAGCCTGCAACCAATGCATGGAGAGGCATGCATAATACCATTCCCCTTATTTACAATAATTAGACCTGGTACTAGTTATTTACAAGGCATTAAAATAGGGCCAATCATCAAGGTAGTTTTTTCTAAGATAGAAGAGGAGTTTTATGCCACTTTGCAAAAGTTTGATGACTTGGATGGACACTTGGGCTTCCTAACCTTGCATGGTTCATTAGATATACCAGTATCATACAAAAATAACTGATTTTCTCAGTGTGACAAGCGTCTTTGTGACCTTTAATTTTTTTTTCTTCTCTCTCTCAAGTTTTATAAGATCTAGCCATTTTGGCCATTGTAACTCCATACCACACTAGGGATGGTGAAGCCCTGCTAGTTTTGACATTGTACTTGCCTTAGACAATAAAATAAATTAAATTTTGAGTTCATATATCAGCTTGTTAAAGTGTGTGAAGAGATCTATAGTGTACGGTTAAGAGATATTCATTTATCCTTACTTTCTCTTAATCCTTCCATGTTTGATGCAAGTAATTCCATGCTTAACGGGTCATATGAAGTGTTGTGAAGTGTATGGACATGTTATTAAGTGTATAAGGAGTCTTATCATCTAAAAAATGATATAATTTTCCCACTAACCTTGAATAATGTTCATATTTGACACCTTCATATTGAAATACTGATGTTAGTGCATTCTAAGACTCTTACATTAGTGTTGTAAGCTTTGTTTCAAAGTGATGGAGTACAATAGTATTATGGTAAACATATTGTTGCATAACCACTTATAATATGTTTCATTTCATGCTAACTCTATCCCTTTTCTCCATAAATAATTATTTAGTATAGGTGAAATCATTTCAAGGCACATCTAGGGAAGTAACCCTTCATTCTAGAGATTCACCTCATCCTTAGGCTGCCCACAAGCCTAGAGGTGTTTCCATTGTGCCACTTGGATGAGGATAGGTTTGATATCTCCTCAAAGGCTGAAAATAAAAATTAAAACAACTACATCTTATCATATCCTAACTTGGGCTTCATTTTTAGACCCACCATATGGCATGCCTCTCTACCTCATGGGGACTACTTCTATTTCCATATTTACTACCCAAACATTAACTACCAAATCTTTATCATCAAATAATAACCCATTTTAGACTACCATTGAAAATCAACCAACCCAAACTACCTCTACCCTTATACCTTCTACTCCTACCAACCACTCTTCTGCAATATGAGTGCCTACCTTTAGCACTACCAACCTTCCTTTGGCTACCTCTAACCCATCAACCACTACTCTAATTCATATCCTTATGGTGTCCATACCCTCTACCTTGCCATAGATTAGCATAAGGGTCACCAACCCAACTATCATTTCTATCTAACAAGACCCCTTAAACTCACCTTTGGCTACATCCATAATCTACAAGGGAATGTACCCATAACCCAAAAACCTACCTCCACATACCCTTATGTATCCTCCACCCAACCATTGAACTCCACTTACCCATATGTGGTAGCTTCATAACCTTCTACCCACTACCAATATGTCTCCCAAACACATATAAATATGCATCTTATAACATTTTGGGTGCACAACCCCAAGCCAACTTGATGAAGATGCTTATGGACAATATGACCACCTTGGAGTCATCTATTTTGGGTGGTCACAACATCTTTTCATATGACCAAATATGCACTGAGCCTATCCATCCATCTGTACCTATCAAGCCATATCCTCCCTAATGGAAACTTCTCAAGTTCTCTAAATTTCAAAGTAAGGAAGATCCCTAACACCACCATAGGGCATTCAGGCATGCTTAATATCTCATCACTTATGATGATGCCCTTCTTCATACCTTCCCCATTTCTCAGCTAGTTCAACCTTAGATTGGTATAGTTCCTTACACAAACATTCCATCTTTTCCTTCACCCAACCAACTCAAACCTTCTTGGACCATTATTTAATCAATATCTCCAAGAAAGTGTCTATCACCGACCTCTATTCTATTCAATATTGTGAGGATGAATCTATTGAATATTTTATGGCTCATTGGAGGAGCCTAATCAACTATTTATCCTTCTCACTACCTCAATTTGAACTCATAGAGATATTTTATTAGGCATGTGCCAAACATATCTCCTCTAATTTTCATGTCCAAAGCTTTTGAAAATTTGATGAAGCTTTTACCATGGAATGTAAGTTGGATAACTAAGCCATTGAGGAAGGAAAGCTTAAGCTTAAAAATAAGAACTCAGCCTATAAAACCAATGAGGCTTCTTCCTCCAAATCAAGCAACCAACCTAATACTAACACCAAGAACAAGGGAATCATGCATGTAGTTGTCTTTAAAGCTGATCCTCCACCGTCTATCAACCAATCCAATCCCTCTAGTTCCTCAAAACAAAACTCAAGGAACCAAACCCAGAATAACCAAAATCAATTCACACCACTTAGAGAATCCTATGCTTCCATCTTGGAAAAGTTATTGAAATCTGACATCATTCAAATTCCTCCTATCAAGACACCCAAAAAATTTGACTCTTCTCATCCTATTCTGAGTTGGTACAATGACAATGATCTGTGTGCCTTCTACTGAGTGATAGGACATGATGTTAGTAGGTGCAACACTTTCAAGAGCCTTTTCCAATCCCTAATTGATAAGGGGGAGCTTGCATTGGATAAACCTAATGCACCATCAAATGAAGTCCTAGATATATCTAGGAAACCTTTTTCAAACCATGCTCTTACTAAGAATGAGAAAAACAACATCAAGTGCTATCATGATATCCATACAATTAACATGGTTATTGACACACTCGTTGCTCAAAACCTTGTTGACCAACCCATTAATCTCTCACCCTCTCCACTTATTGAGGTAGTAGAGTTACCTTCCCTTCCTTCAAATACCCAAGCCAAGTAAACACCATCTTCTCACCTTCCACTTATTAAGGTAGTGGAGCCATTAACCACCCTTTTAACTAGTATACCAGAACAACCAACCATCACCACCTCACCCTCAACTTTAGCTACCAAGTGAACCAATTCCCCTTTAGAGATCATTATCAAGGAGGAAAAACCCATGCCTACTCCTCCCATATAGGAACTACCTATCTTAATCCCATATCCTTTGATTGAGGAAGAGGATGAGGTTATCATCCCTATGCCTCCACCTAAGGGGTTATATTTTAGATCCACTATTTAGGGAATCAAAACAACGTATAAACCTTTCTCTAGGATAGTATATAAATTAGAATTTATCTTTGATATTGACATGGATCGATCCACCTTGTGGAAACAATTAGGCCTCCCTTATATTACCCAACCAGAACCTCTACCCCTTTCTTAGTCAGACTAACCTATCAATTCCATTAACCAACCTCTGACCATATCTACCCAAAAAAGTAAACCCTCTAATCAACCAAATAAAACATCCACCAAAATAAATAACCCTCAACCATTTAAGCCAACCAAGACCCAAATATATAAACCCTTTCCTATCATCCCAACCAAATCTACCAAGAACCTTGGTATCCTCCCTACACTGAGGCTTAGTCACCTATCTGTGAAAGTGGACCTAACCCCTTCAAGCCCACAAACCAAATGTTAGATCAAATCAACCAAAGATATGAAACCACACAAAGTCCATAAGGCCCAAATTTTTCCTCCCTCAAATTTTCCCTCCATTCTATGGCCTCATCCTCTACCTTGAGTAGGAAGCCAATTAGCTCTACCAAAACATCACCACCTCTTTTGATGACACCTTTGCAGTTGATATTTGATGCACATCTTTTCACCATGAAAATAATACCTAAGATACATACCTTGCAACCTTCCACGTTTATCTCATCAACCTCCTAACCTAAATTGAAGCCATCAACAAAATGTACCACCCTACCTAAAACAAATACCACCGAACCTATTTCCAATCAACCTCTTACCTCAGCCATAAAAGTAAAGACCACTAAACCTTTACCATATTTAGCCAAATCCTATTCAACCATTTCCCATAGGTTATTAGCAGCCTATTGTTTAACCCTACCTCCCATCAGACCCTTTAACCTCCTAGTTTCTAAACCCATCTGGTACAATGACCACCACATGTGTTCTTATCATAGGACACCTATCCATGATATAGAGAACTGTAAAGCTCTCCAAACCATCATCTATTAGATTTAAGATGAGGATGATCTATTGATATATGAACCTCCTATGAGCCACATACTAATCCAATAACTAAACATACCTGCCCAACACTCACCCACTCCACCATGCTCACCTTGGAGTGATGATGAATATGACCAATCCTCCAGCTCAACCTCTCCTTCTATCCATACTATCAACACGGTCACAAGAGTACATTAGAAGGATAAGGAGAAGGCTAAGTTGTCCATTCCTTAGACATAACCATCCTCAAACTCCTAACCAACCTACACCCAACCATCTCCATCTTTGACCAAACCCAAGGTGTTTATCTTAGGTGCCTCCTAATCTAACCCCTTAGAATCCATTAGGAGAGTTATCCTCAAATAACTTCATCAGACCCCAATCAAGATGAGCATTTATGAGTTAATCTCTACCTCTCCCCACTACCACCAAGTGCTAATAGAGGCTTTACAATCCATTGAGGTCCAACTAGAGGACCCTTAACCTCTTTCTACCTTTGTTAGTGATCTTTAGATTTCTAACCTTATTACCTTTAAGGATCCTAAAATACCCTCCATTCATCTCAAGGACCCAAATCCTCCTCTCTTTATCACTACCTACATCAACCAAACCCACATCAAATGGGTCATGATTTATGGGGAAACTAGCATAAACATCATTTCTTCTCATGCCTACAACCAACTCAACCTGCTGTATAATGTTATGTGCAAATCCTCAATCATCCTTCATTCCTTCAATGATACCATGGCCACTACCTTAGGAACTGTCATCCTTAATATCCATGTAGGAAATTGCACACTCCCTAAACTTTTATATGTTATATAAGGTTAATTGTAATACAATGTCTTGTTGGGATGACCTTGGATTCACTCCATGGGTTGTGTTCCCTCCACCCTCCACCATTGCATTAAATTTGAGCATGAAGGCTAGGTCATCACTATCCAAGATGACCCAAGTCTTTTCTCAATATGCAACATGACCTACCACCCCAATGATTTCCTCATACCCCTATCTAGCACATCCTCAATATCTAAAAACCAACCCTTAACCACCAAAGTATATATCATATCCCCTTTCACCGATGAGGCATCAACTAGTTCCTCTATACCTTTGCACCAAATCCTTACCATAGACCCTTTGGAATCCATGTTTCATTGTATTTCTCTATGGGAATATCACTTTTTATTATTTTATACTTTCCCTACTCCTTAGGAGTATGGGTGACTTACCAACTAGTTGGGGTGTGACCCCAATGTTAGAACTATTATTCTCTTTGGACCTCCCAATCATTTGACCCATTTTGTCTATAGGGGACTTGATAAATCCCTTGGCACTTCCACTACCTTTCTCTCCCCTAGGCTATTTACTACTAATTTCTCTTACCTAGACAAACCAAGCTTCGCCAAGATATACCTCCATTGATGTGCTTGGAAAGGCTTTGGTCTTGGGCGATATGAAAATGGCCCACATGATTTGCTCTCCATTGAGACTGGGAAACCTCAAAAGAAGCATAGACTTGGTTTTATCCTACCCAAAAAAAATCAACCCGAAATACCTACCACCGGCATTGTTGAGGATGATACCGCTTACTCATTGAACTCTCCCCTACCCATGTGTGAGGATGATGATATCATCCCACCTAAATTTTTTCATCAAAATGATTGACCTTGGACCCCTAATTTATCAAAAGGAGAGGGTGATCGTAACCATCCCTTTGACCTATCTTGAGATGATAGGAGAATACTCTCCTACCATTAACATTATTTAGTGTCAAGATGATGATTCTATCCTCACCTACTTTGGTGCCCTAGATTCTTTGATCCACAAATCCATTCCTCCTAAGACCTTGACCATGTTAAATGAATCCACCATGAATATCAACTTGGGTACTTTTAATAACCCACACATAGTCAAAATTGGCCTATCATTGGATAATGAGGATCTTCAAGACTTCCCCTCTTTCTTCCATGACCGTCATGTAGCATTCACTTGGTATTATAATGACATGCCTGGTATTGACCCCTCCATCACTACCCATAACATAGTCCCTCATTATGATGGCAAACCTATCAAGTAAAAGCTCTGATGCATGTGTCCCCACATAACACTTCTCATCAAAGAAGAGATCAAGCATCTCCTATATGTCAACTTAATTTAGCCTATTGACTACCCCCAATGTGTCTCAAATGTTATACATACACTAAAGCCATAGGGGGACTACACATTTGTGTGAACTTTCATGAACTCAACCTCACCTATCCTAAATATGACTTTCCTCTATTGATGACCAACTTATTGATCTTATAGCTGGACATTAGATGCTATCTATTATGGATAAATTATTGGGTTAAAATCAAATCTTAATCACCCCCAAATATCAACATAAAATTTCCTTTACCACCCCATGGGGGACCTTCTACTATAGAGTCATGCCTTTTGGGTTAAACAATGCTGGTGTAACCTACCAACATGTCATGACCTAAATTTTTCATGATTTTATCCATAAGATTGTAGAGGACAATGTGGATGACCTTGTCAAAAAATAAAAAATCTAAAAGGATCACTTGACTATTATTAAGATCACCTTCTAGCGACTTATCCACTATCATGTCTGCCTTAACCCCAAGAAGTGAATTTTTAGGGTTTTGTCAGGAAAGCTTCTAGGTTTCATTATATCCCTTCATAGAATCAAAGTTGATCCCACCAAAATCAAAGAAATCCTAGACATTCTTCCTCCCACCAACCTTTAGCAACTCTAAAGCTTGCAAGGGAAGCTTCAGTCCATTCATCATTTCATCTTCGAACTTTCAAATCGGTACCAACCATTCCACCACCTTCTAAAGAAAGATGTGTCTTTAAAGTGAAATAATGACTACCAAAAGGCCTTTAATTCACTCAAAGAGTACCTTTTGTCACCATCTATCATTAACCTTCCCAAGGATGACTAACCTTTCTATCTAGATATCTTTTCCACCAATCATTCCCTAGGGGCAATGCTAGCTCATCGAGATAAACAACATAAAGAGAAAGTCATATACTATATTAGCTATACGCTTATTGAATACAAGACTTGGTATACCCATGTTGAGAAACTTTGCTTAGATTTAGTTTTTATGGACCCCAAACTTTTACACTACCTTCTTAACCATAAAACCTACATCATTACCAACATTGACCCACTCAAGTACATGCACTCCAAGCCATATCAAAGCCATCATATGGACAAGTGGCTCATGCTCTTAACAGAGTTTGATCTTGATTTCCTCTAGTATAATTTAATTAAAGGGCAAGTCATTGATGCCTAATTGGCCAAAGCATCTTTATCAAATAACCAACCTCCTCCCCTTAAGTTCCCTGATGAGTCTATTGCAACCCTCTCTCAGGTGGATTTGACCTATCCAGTCACCATGTTCTTTGATGGATCAAAGTGTCAAAAATGTGGGGGAGTGGGTATCATACTTATTCCATTTGATGATGAACCTCTCCCTTTGTCCTTCAAGATTGATTTTGTATGTCCCAACAATATGGCTGAGTACAAATCCCTAGTAATAAGTCTTCAGACTGCCTTAGCCCTAGGAGTCAAAAAAATCAATATCTTTAGTGACTCATAAATTATGGTCAATCAAATCAACATCTCTTACTAGTATAAGAATGATGTTTTGCAATAATACAAGTAATTAGTTGATAAACTCTTAGCATCATTTGAGTACTACCACATGCATTCAACCCCATGACCTAAAAACAAGTTTGCTGACACCATGACTTCCCTTGCCTCTTAGATACCATCTGCACCCTTGGATTCTATGTTATCTATCATTATTCACATGCTTAGCCAACCATCCTACATCAATCTAGATTGTCCCACCATTTTCAATGTGTAGGAGACCCAACCTGTCCTTTGGTATCAACAAACCTTTGACGATCTTAACCTTGGCATAGTTCCTTTTAGCTTCTCTATAAATGCTCAAAGAGCATTTGTTTAGAGCACCTCTCACTATACCATTATGGGAGGATTTATTTATAAATAAGACTTTGATGGCCTCCTTTTTTGTTACTTACACAGTCACAAAGCCTCTCACGCTATCAAGGAAGTACACGATGGTATATATGGGGGTCACTTTAGTGTCCTCATTATAGTTAAGCACATCCTCTATTTTAGATATTACTAGACTACCCTTAACCAAGACTACTATGATTATGTGAAAAAGTATCAATAACATGCCAATTTACATCACACACCTATCCATAATCTTTGAGTGTCCATTGATTTCTAGCCCTTTTCACAATGGGTTCTAGACCTTATTGGTGAAATCAACCCCCATTCCTCACAGTGACACCATTATATTATCACCATGATTGAGTATTTTACCAAGTGGGTAGAGGATATTCCTCTAGTCTCACCTAAAGTGGAAAGGATTATTAACTTTATCAACCATCATATCATCTACCACTTTGGTGCTCATCACAAGATTATCATCGATAATGATAAATCTTGTAAAAACAAGCAAGTATAGGGTCTATGTGATGCATTAAACATTAAGTTGAGTTTTCCTTTCCATATCACCCTCAAGATAATGGATAGGCATAATCCTCCAGTAAAACTCTTAATAACATGCTAACTAAAATGGCTAGTGCATTTGGTTGGGATTGGCATTTACACATCCCTTTCACCTTGTGGGCATATCATACTAGCATTAGAACCCCTATGGGTACTACCCTCTTTTCTCTTGTATTTGGAGTAGAGGCTCTCTTGCCTCTTGAATTCCAAATCCCATCTCTTCACATATCTTTCCAAGAGCTTATTTTGGAAGATGATTATCATCAGTACTATTTAGCCCAACTTGATCTACTTGATGAGCATCATCTAGTGGCCCTCACCCATCTTCATGTATATTAAGAGCATATCAAACATGCCTATAAAAAATATTTTAAAGTACGAGAATTCAAAATCAAAGATCTCATCTTAAAGGAAAATTAACATGTCACTAATATTAGAAAAGTAAGAGGGGAAAGTTTGCTTTCAATTGGCTTGGACATTATATCATAACCCACAAGTATGGATCAGAAGCTTACTGGTTATCTTATCTCAAAGGCCACCCAGATCCTGAGGCCCTTAATGTTTTACATCTATGTCCATTCTTTTGTTAAGAAGGATCAAGTTCACCTTTTGTTTAACTTAAGCTTATCCCTTTCTATCTACCCACATTCATCTCCCTCTTTTAGGGGGTAATCAATTAAAAATGAATCTTGTGATTATCTATCACCGACATATCCTTATCTCCAATAATGGGTATCATGGATCTACTCATGGCATGGTTCTCATGGTACTTTCCACACCTTCATAGGATGGATTCCCATGGTCATTGTTACCTTAAACTCTTCACACCTAATCAAATTTCTTGTGATTTTAGTTTTGCCTTCATAAAATTGAACCACTAAGCCAAACTAAACAAGTTTATGTCAAGAAAAATCAAAGCAAAATAACAAAATTCCTATCACTAGCAATCATGGGTCATTCCTAACATTCACAAACTACTCCCTTGAGGGGCATCTATTAAAAAACTCTTTGAAATTACTGTAATATAAGGTAGATTGCTCCCTCAAAGGACAAATATAATAAACATTAAATAAATCACATAAACTTAGACTACTCCCTTGAAAGATGGTTGAGTAAGCATTTATCAAAAGCATAACAATTTCTTGTAAGCTTCCCACATTGATCAACTTCCCATTTACAATAATTATCAAAAGACTCTTTATCAAAATCAAAACAAAAGAAAAATAATCTTGAAAGCCACAATCAGCTCTCAAATAGCTAGATAAGGTGGAAGTCATAATTGACTTTTACAAGTAGACTTCTTGCATCGATCGGTCTACACAATTTGGCATAGGCTTATTTACCTTGGTCTTTCAAACACCTATAATGGATGCATGCTAGTCTCACAATAGGGTTTCATTTTCACCCATCTCCCATTTACACTATATGTAAGGGATTATTGAGCTTACTTGACATTATGTGGTCAAGACACCTTTATAACCAACTAATGAATGTTTATGCAAAGTCTTATAACTAATGAATGTTTATGCAAAGTATGCGAAGAATTTAGAGGGTTTGTGTTCATTAAACTAGTCTAACTTCGGTTATGTTTTAGTCCTAGTCAATGAAGAAGCATCATGCCCTCTTCTTACCCTATCATGGCTAATTGATATTTACATTGTGTGTCATGTCCCCTTTTTAATTGACATGTTCTGAGTTCATGGTTAGCCTATTTATGCGACCTTCGTAGGCTAATAGGATGGATAGAGGGTCATAATGGAGCTTGGCTTGACTTTGATTCATAGGATTTCTACATTTGATTTTTATTCAGGTTATTTTGGACATATTTGGCCTGGGCTCCTACTTTTTAGGGATATTTGATATGCAGCGGAGCGCCTTTATTATGGTATGGGTATGTGCAGAATCACTCCCTGATTCACTAGCTTCGATCGGTTCATCGATTCGACATGTATTAAGGGAGATATTAATATTTGATTGATTTAATCAAATATTAATTATTTAGCCTATTTTTAATTAGAAACCCTAATTCTAATTTAAGAAACCCTAATTAGGGCAAGCACATCTTTTTGAGGGTATAAGGGTTTTTCATGGAGGCCATTGTTCATTATGCTATTGATTATTGATATTGATTTTGAGAATTTCTTCTGTGAAGACTGAGCCTAGGGTTTAAGGATTCCATTTGCATTGGAGAACGTTCCCTCTTCAGTGTGTGCAATTAAGAGGCTGTGGAATATCAGCTGATCTATTGCCAAAGTGTGAGATAGCTTCATCCAGAAGTTATCACAGAATTTTAGGTTTGAGAGATAACTTCACACAGAAGTTATTACAGATATTCCAGGTATTTCTTTATTCTTGTTTGATTCAATAAATTATACCGCTAGAGATCTTCTGTGCTAGAAAAGTATATTTCCAGATCAGGGGTGAAATAGGGAAGTCGTGCTTAATTGGCAGTCGTAAAGAGTCCGTACAGGTCCGTACAGATCAGCTCAGGAACCAACCTCGGCAGACAGAGGGTTTCCAGTGACCGACATCGGTCGACTGAGGACCGACATCGGCAGAAAGTCGACCCGGAGTGACCGACGACGGCAGTTTATCGACCGACGCCAGCGACTGTGTGTTTGACACAGCAGGCCGAGACCGTCCAGAATCCGATTTTCACTTCCAGTTTTGCTAAGACAGGGTTTTTAAGTCTGTATTTCACATTTATATACATAAGAAAGGACTACAATTGTAATGGTTTATAAGGACAAGTGATACAATCTGTAATTTGTTATTTAGAGACTATATTATTGTGATCATTCTGAATTTATTCAACATAAGTTATATCTTGTTCAGAGTTTTTTTGTGTTGCTATATTTCCTGTTTGAAGGGGATATTACATTGTGACATTTGTCTCTTGATTAGATTCTTTACGTCTCCCATCTAGTGTTGTTAATTGAAGTACCTCATAGGTTATATCCTCTAAATTAACAACAAAGCATAACCATGTTAACAACCATAACCATAATGATCATCATAAATTGATAACATCCATAAGAATTTAAATAATCAACCATTTTCCACCACATTTCTAAGGTCTACTAATGTAGTATACACACATTAAGATTTAACATGTCATAAGCATAACCATAAATCCAAACCATCTCATGCCTAAGCTAAACATTCATAACATACACATAATCTATGAGCACATATGAACACCACATCATAAGTAATAGACATAAACATTAAATCATACACCATGAGCATGAGCATAAGTAAAGATCACATATATATAAAATCATAAGTCAAACAATGTGTTCATATAGATAGATAAGACTCTCTCTCAAAAATGTACATCTCATTGCATCAGGTCATAGGCCATAATCAAAATGATATACAAAAATCATATCTATATCTAGCTATATCTATGCCCCAGGGGCACCATTGCCTCCTAGAGCACCACTAGATCTTGGTGACTATCGACCTGCTATACCTACTGATCCACACCCTATCCCACACCCAATCCACCCTAAAATGCATTAAAAACCATACAATTTTCTACCCTATACCTTTACTCAACTTAATTTAACTACCCAACCCACTAATTCCCAATTTGTCCCACCCATCTACTTGAAATCAACAAGACCTCCCTAGGGCATAGCAAATCAAACTAATCATTTCCACCCACCCTGACCAGCCCACCCAATATAATACATAAAATCAAAACTATCTATCAAAACTAAGAGCATCTCCTAACTTTTTTCATGACCTCCATCA
Source organism: Torreya grandis (assembly GCA_037957365.1). Taxonomy (NCBI): domain Eukaryota; kingdom Viridiplantae; phylum Streptophyta; class Pinopsida; order Cupressales; family Taxaceae; genus Torreya; species Torreya grandis. The sequence continues at coordinate 336,810 of JARHVA010005598.1, read as the reverse complement.
TGGAGTTAGCTATAGACCTGTTCATCCTTGCCCACATCCACATGCTCCCTACATATCAATCTTAAAACATCACCTTAAGCACACACCTCCAACCAATCACCAACTTCCAACTCAACCAAATCTTGATTAGCTCTTTCATACTAAAATGCCAAAATACTAAGATCTAGAGCTCAAAGTCAACCCATAACAAAAGCAACAAATGGTTAAAAGTGATTCACTTTTCACTTTTTACCTCATGTGTTTTTAGGGTTTGCACCATGACCATTGATGGTCAGGGTTACCATCAACGGCCACACTTGAGCACCCTAATCATCGATGGTCAGGATGCCCAATTTATTACATTAACCTTAGCAACCCCTTTTTAAAAAAACTAACCTAGTTTTACCCACCTATGGAGACTCCCTTCTCCACCCACCATGACCACCTCATCACCTTGTTATTGGTCCATTTGAACCTAACTCATGCATATTTTGTGACACATTTTTCTTGGTCCTTTGATCACAAGGACAATATTTCCATGTTGACCACCTTTTGAACTTACACCACCTCATGCTTACCTGACCCACTTGTGTCTTTTTAGGAGCACTTCCTACCTTGGATACCTATTAAACTTGACCTATTTGTGTTTTCCATGGAGCACTTCCTACCTTGGATACCCATGGAAACACTACCTTTGTCTAGGAGACTAATAGGTGTACCTAACTACGATGCCTACATGCTATCATGTAGTACATTGGTCACTTGTCCCTTATACCCAACCTTTATTGTTATCGACCATGGTAACCTTGTCTTTACATGATCTTGACTATCACACTTTTTATCACACTTCATGAACTTATCTGTGCTTTAGTACCCAACCTAACATCTACCCTTGTATCCAGCTTCATGCACCTTGTCAAACCTGTACCTAATTTAGTTTTCATCTCATCACCTCCTAGTTCAATGGGAAACTCCTCCTCACTTAGGGTAAGAAACTAGACCCTTTTACCTAGTAATTAGTTTTTGTTTTATAGTTGGTTGATTCTAGGCTGCATAATAAAAAGGGGAAAAATATAAACACCAAAAATTTTCACACCAAAATTATGAATGTCAAGGTAACCCTTGACCACCTTAAGACCCTCTTAGGAACAATATAACCCTCTAAAACCTAACTAATCTCACCTATAGTGAATTTAACTTAACTAACTTAACCTAGTCTTTTATCCTTTTTACGCTTTACCCTCGATCGATGACAGTGAGGTTGACCACCAATGATCACCTTGACCATTGATGGTTAGGGTACACCTCCCCAACTAAGAACATGAAAACTACCCACTTTATTTTTCTAATTATAACTTTTCTAAATCCTATTGTGAGCCTTTATATGGATAATTTATAATTAGATAGCCTAGTTGAACCTTCACTTCCACCTCTTGCTTGTTCTTATAAAAAGAGAGGAGCCTGAAGGTGAAATCCATCTATAATTATTATCAGGAGCTTATGTATTTAAGAGTTTATTTTTGTTTTCAATCAACATTATCAATAACCTAGCAGTCATATTAAAGAGTCAATTTTCCACTACCTCTCTACCAAGCTTCTAGGTACCACTACTCTATCAAAATCAAGCTAGATTCCACCAACAAATTAACTACCTCAAACATCCACCAAATTGATTTCTAGTAAGACAAGTACTTATTTATTAGTAGTCATTTACTTTATTTCCATTTCACAATCATCCTAGGTCTTACTCACCTTTTAAAATCCATCTTTTAGATCTTGTTAATCAACCAAATTACCAACCCAGATCTTCACATAGTAACCATCAACCATTGACTCAACTACCGATGGTCTGTCTAACCGTCAATGGTCACCTTAACCACTAACAGTTACCCTAACCACTGAGAGTCACTATGGTAGTGAAAACCAACAAGTTAATTTCACCTATCTACCCCCAACTAAACTTGATATTCTATCCCTGCTTGTTCATAGACCACTTTCAATTTTTTTGAAGCGTACCCTAACTCTCAAGCACTAGTATTAATTAGTTTTTCATTAATTTAATCACTTATATCTTATTTATTAAAAATAATTTTTGTATTTAGTTTCAATACCTTTTGATTCATTGATGCAAATACGTTCCTATTCCATTTATAAGCTTAATTGCCTAAAATTTATGGATTGATAACCCCTAAGGAAGCTCTCAATTTTGAGATGTAGCCATTGCTAGGCAATCCACTTAAATATCTATCTAACAAACAAGTTTTCTTTAGTTTTGTTTGTAGCTCATCCTCCCAAGCCAAATAGGAGCTCTTCACAATCTTTTGATTTTAATGCGTGTACAATTAATCAAGTTTTTTAACCATACTCGTATCGAGTTTATTTTCTCTCTTTCTTTAGAAATTAAGTAGAAATTTACTAAAACAATTGGTATTAAGATCTTGAGCACACAAATTTACTTCTCCATAATAAAAGATGTCTTCTTAGAAGCATAGGCAGGGACACCCTAATTCATAATGTCTTAGAATAAAGTGAAATTAGGATTTGCCCACAAGTCCTCATATTCCCTTGGTCATCTAATACTTGTAGTTCTTTTTCTTCTTCTTAGGCTTAAGAGAAAAAACATGCTCAACTATTACAACATTCTCCTTTAATCTAGCATTAGATTGATAATACATGGAGACAACAAAGATTCATGACATACCTTTTAAGACAAAACAAAGAGTCCACCATATAGTTTTAAACCTCATTACTAGGCTCAAACAATTGATTTTCTTTGCATGATACAAGCTCAACAAAAATAAGATATTCAATTGGATCCATAAACACCTTAGAACTTACCTCAACTAGTATCTTGGTCTTCTATTTGAGTTGGATCTCTTCATTTTCAACATGAGTAGACAATGAGATCCCTTGGCACTCTTCAACTTCTAAAGCATTCTCCACCATAGCATACAAATTACTTGGACCTACAGACTCATCATGACTCACACTTGTCACCTTTGGCTTCCATGTGTTAACTTTCCTTCTTCCTTGTACTCTAAGAGCCTAATTAAATCTATTGTCTTGTAGGTCTTTGCTTGCATAATCTAGTAGTGCAACATCTCTATTGAAAATTGAAGCACACTATACATTTTTCAAGAAATGTATCTTACCATACCTTATTTGGACAAAAACTTGCAATGTGTCCTATGCCATGACAAATGAAACAACCTTCTCTTTTTGAAAAGGACTCACCTTTTGACTGAAGACCTCCATCATAGTTCCATACAAACTAATTTCTAACAAGTCTCTTTCATTATCTAGCCCTATGACTAAATTGATTACATGTGTAACAATAACCATTAAATATTTCATACCTCATGGCATTTGGCTATTTAAACTGATTTGTCATTACTCTGATTACACCTTCATTCCCTATTTGATGATTTTTCTTTAAAGTATGATTGTCCTAGTTCACATTAGTCTTCATCTTGTCTTGAGTTAAATTCTTTTGTTCTTCTTCATATCCAAGACCAGTTCTATCACTAACATGATTTTGACCACTCAGAATATTATCTAGATCACATGAGATTTTTTCAAATCTCACAAATTTCTTCACCTTACTAGATGTCTTTTCTAACTCAAAATTTAAAGACTCATTTTCAAAAACATACCTTGAACATTCATCTTTTTTAACTTTTAGTCTTGTAGATAGAATTTCTAATTGACAACTAAGATACTTGATCATATCTTCATCCTCCTTGGTGTCTTCATTCATTATTACCTCATACACACTGAATTTCTTCTCATACTCCTTGAGTTTAGATTTCATCTTTTTATTTTTCTTCTTCTCAATCTTTAGTTCTTCAAGGGCATTGATCAATACAGTCTCAAAGTCCACCTCATCTTCATCATCATCTAAATCACTCCAAGTAGACACCTTCTGAGGTGAGCAACTTCCTTCCTCAATCATGAATAGGGATTCATCTTTAATAGGACCATCATCTTCATGATCATATTCTGAGTCACTATCTTCACTCTCATCTGATGAGCTGCCATCTTATTTGGTGTAGAGACTCTTCTTGTTTTTGAAGGACTTCTTCTTGTTGATATAATTTTTGAATCCTTTTTTCCTATATGTCTTCTTATATTTATCTTGGTGATCATCATGCTATTCATTATCATTATTCTCAATCATATGAGGGAACTTATTATCAAAATGTCTTATCTTTCCATAGTTGAAACATTTAAATGGTAGTTTGCCCTTATACTTCCTTGAGCTTGTGTTTAATTTCCTAGTAATCAAAGCAATTAGGTCATCCTCATCAATGTCAGATATGTCATCCTATTTAGGTTTCTTACCTTGGAACTTCTTTTTAGGATTCATCTCTATCTTGAATGCAACTTCCTTATTTGGTGGTATATCATCATTTAATCTCATATCATACGCAATAAAGGTGCCATTCAATTGATCCATCTTCCCCTGAGTAAGATCATGACTCTCTTCTATAGAAGATAATTTTGGATCAAACTTGAGAGATAGAGAACTTAATACCTTTTGGAACATAGTAGCCTCTTCAAGGTTCTCTCTAAGACCTTTGATGATGTTCACAGTCTCATCAACTCTCTATAGAAAGGATGACACATAATATTCTTCTTTCATCTTGAGACTTTCAAATTGCCTTCTATGAGTCTACAACTTAGCAAGTTTAACCTTTAAATATCCTTCATAAATGATTGAAATTTTGTCCCATATCTCTTTAGTATATTTACAATGGATTACTTTAGTGAACATAGTCTCTATAAGACCACAAGTGAATTAATTCATTGCCTTATAATTATTATCAATTAACTTCTTATATGTAGCACTAGATAGAGGAGTAGTATGAGTAACATAACCATCCATAATAGATTGCCATACATCAAACCCTATTTTCATAATGTATGTCCTCATCCTTGCACTCAATAAAGCATAATTAGATCCATTTAACATCAGTGCTTGCTTAGTAGAGAAACCTCCTTGATGACTACCCGTATTATACCTTAGATCACCTTCAAGCTATCAAGCCTTTACCAAAAGACCTAATATGATACCAATTATTAAAGGTATAATCACCAAGAGGGGGGGGTGAATTAGTGAGCCTAAAAAAACCAACTTCAATTTCAATCCTTTCAAGTTCTTAATAAATTACTATAAGCATTCATGAAGCATACATAACATTCATAATAATGAGCAAGAGAGACAATGCAAGATCAATCACATAACACATGAAATACATGTAAAAACCTATTGGGGGAAAAAACCCATTGGGATCTACAATTGGAATACTATCTTATAAAAACAAGAACTAATTTAGACCAGCTGTAATTGATCAAGGAACTACAATCCCTATTTAATGAGACTACAATACCACAAGGTGTTGTAATACTTGTCTAGCTGAGCTATAACAATAACTAGAATTTTAATAAGTTTTAATTTATAAGGAGGATTCAACCCCTTTATATAATGATATTCCAAAAAAATACTTATGAACATATCTATCTATGAACTAATGTCTTCAACAGCTGATGATGGACCTTTAATTATCACTCTTCATCTTCGCTCATACTCAAATAGTAAAAACATATTCTACCAATAGAATTATGACCTACAAGTTTTAAAAATAGTTCTCAATTTGTTCTAATCTTCAATACATACATAGGAAACCCACCCTTTCCTTAAATTCACTACTCTTACACACAAGCCTCTCTCAAATCTCTCCCATGTCACTCACTCAAGTTTAGAAACCAACATATTTGGTTTCACAATTTATGGAGCAATCATGATCATCACCATCTTGATCATCCATTTAGGAATGAATTAATACTTAAGACATTATAATATGAATATAAAACTCAATACAATATTCATAGGTTGGCCAAATCATCTATGGGTCACCTTTAATTAGCTAAACCTTTCAATTAGGCCCTTATAGCTCTTTTAGTATTCATAGAGACATATTAACCCATTTAGCACTTCATCAAGAAAAAAAAGAACATAGGACCACTTTAAATTACATGGATACACCCCTTATGTACCATTAGACATCCTAAAATGATCATAGTCTACTCTGCTCACCACTACGCATGTTCAAACAACTCAGACACTGACCTAGTGTATAGGAACATCATGAATGAATACATAGTCAACTTCTTAAGATTTATTAATACTATATACAAATGGTAAAACATTAATAATAAAAATAGATGGTCCTCATGGAGTTTAAAACACTACCCAATATATAATTCATCATTAAACATCAAAACAACATTATCACAAGCTTAATTACTCTTCTCAGGTTACTTGCAGAACATAGTCAAACACTCAGTCAAATTTAGAGCTTAATATATTTGACTGTAAACATAATTAGACATTGAAAATTATACTATAAAAAGTTAATTAGATTCCTCTACAAGTTTTATTCTTAAACCATGAGAAAATTCTATCTATATCAAAAGATATGGCCCAAAGACTAAACATTGGCCTTTCTTTTGCAAATTCAAATATTCAAATGCAAACAATCATAGTTAATCTTCGAACACTATGCTCGCATCTTGTGTCCTATCAGATTTAGATAAATATCACACCATAAATATTTTACAAACTTTAATTAATATATCACCAATGCCAAATGTTAAACCTTGAACATGCTGACTTCATCTCATGCAATCTAGCAACTTTGACTCATCATGCACCATCGAACTCTATGGATTAGTCAAGTCTTTACTTTAAAGAACTCACCATTTGATCTTGATCAAAACCCCCATGATAATGAAACTTGGAATCCTTGTATGCATTGTTTAAATATTATATCAATTCACTCCATAATTTTTTCTCAAACTTTAACTTTTGAAAAAATGACTATGGGAAGCATTGAAATCTGTCTAGAAGGCCAACTTTGCACCTCCATATCTTTTTCTTCACTAAAGTACTTGTTATGAAAATTGGAAAATATGATATCTTATAATAGGAAAAAACAATCATGTGAAAATTTTATCCTACAACCCTCACATGTGTGATATATAATGACATTGAAATGCCAACTCAGAGTTTTTTGCCACAGAGCCAACTATGTCGAAAACTTGTCCGGGAGGCCAACTTTGAACATGCATATATTTTGTCATGATTTGGTGATTGAAATAAAAGTTAGTGTCAATAAACTAGGTAAAAAATATAATAAAATCATATTATCACCTTCTCCTAAAATATTCACACATGTGAGATATTCCACCATCAAAATGCTTACTTGACTCTTTCTTGCCTCATGCAAATTTGGCTAAGTCTGAGAAAACACTGTCAAACTACTTGAGAGCCCAAATTTTCCCTTGAATATATTTTGACATGATTCAATGCATGATATTAAAAATAAAATAGGGACTAATGTGATCATAACCATATCACCAACTCCCCTTAACTCATCCACACATGGCAATGGTGATGTCATCAAACTACCAATTTGGATTTTATGCTACTAGACCCAAAATGTCTAGATGAAAACTATGGACAACCAAATGAATTAAAAGTATGCACAAAAGTACTCAAAGCATATAAAAAATCTTATGGACATCTTTGCACATCCCTAAATCACCATACTCATCTGTGAACATCTCTAATCATGTCAAAACTGAAGATCAACCAATCATACTTCAAGCATACTAGAACAAGCACAATACACACTTTGTCATTATCAATTAAAAAATAAAATCAATACATCCACTCACTAGGACACATACATGACATCATCATGACATAATTGATAATGCTCCAACAAAGGAGACAAGCCTTTCCACATGGTGCCATGACACTTGTCAAAGGCAAAGTTTTACTGTCAGGGCTAGGAGTTGCACCATTGGCTAGGGTATGTGGATCTTTGTCTCCAAAAACATATTAGAAGAAAATATAAATATGAACTTGTGGCATCAATAAGCTCGTCCTAAGAATTGTGACCATAACAATATAGTATAGTTGTGCTATATCTAGGATCTAGAGGCTAACTATACTCATAATCTTGAGTCCTTCATTCTATTGTAACGACATCATCATAGGCATGAGTGCTAGGATTTGTAGGTGTCACTCACACAATAATCCAATTTGCCTATATATTTTGGGATCATCCCTTTTGAAGGGGTTATCATTTTATTTTTCTTTACTATTTTCATAAACAACCATTTATAATAGAATAGGAATGGTAGAAGTTAGCATTTTCCATTTCTATGACCTTAACAGGTGTCCCTCATGGGTTGGATTGAATGTTTTGTATTATTCCCTTGAGGCCTTCTATATTCTATTCTCTACCTAATAATGAAGAGGATGTGGTGTTCTATGTCAATTGTTGTGGGAAATCATCTCTGCTCATTATTTCTTTTCCCTATTTCTATAGTATTAATTCTTGTTCACATTATAGATCTTAATTCATGGTTTATGCTCCTTTATGGTCTGTAGTGTTTAAGGATTCAATCTATTATAGATATTAATTCATGCTTTATGCTCCTTTATGGTATGTAGTGCGATAGGTAAAATATTAGTGGTGAAATGATTCTAGTAATTTATCTACCTAGGTTTTGTATTTATGTAGGACGTCATTTTTGTATTGATATGTGTCATTTATTTTATTAACTACAAGCTAGGAATCCCCATAGATGTTGAGCATTTTAATTCTTAGGGACAAAGTAGTTTTGATACCTATGATTAGGGCTTCATATTCTACCATATTGTTAGTGCAGTAGAAATCAAGTTGGAAAGATCATCGTATGGGAGACCCATTTGGAGGTATTAGAACAATTCAAACTCCTTCCCCCATGCTCACACTTAGATCCATCAAAAAATAAAGTCATCTAATTTTCTACATCTTCTTGAGACATGGAGGTCATAGACTCATCCAAGAATTCACAATTAGATGGTTGGTTATTGGTGAGGGGTGATTCTGCCAACTAGTCTGTAAGGATTTGGCCCTTGATTGATTTTTGATGAAAGAACTCAAGATCAAATTTATCAAGGAGCATAATCCATCTGGCCATTTGTTGATTATGATATGGCTTTGAATGTATGTATTTGAGAGGGTCAATATTGGTAATTGCATAGGCTTTGTGATTAAGTAAATAATGATAGAGATTAGAGGCTACAAATACTAAATCTAGACATAGTTTTTCCATATGTGTAATGAGTTTCATATTCAATGAGAGTGCAACTTATTTAATAAACCACTTTTTCTCTATGTTATTCATTTTGATGGGAGAGCATGGCACTTGAGGGTGTGGTTTATAACTGAGATGTATAAGTAAAATGGTTAGCCTTCATTAGGAATAATAAGGATAGGGGGAGAAAGAAGATACTTATTATGAGTGTTTAAGGCTTCTTGACAATTTGAACCTCATACAAACTACATATCTTTATTAAAGAGATGATGGAACAATTGACATTGATTTGAAAACTATGAAATAAAATGCTGAATAGACTATCATTTTCCTTATATAATACAAATTTGTTTAAGATTAGATGGGGGTGGCATGTATATAATGGATTTAATTTTAGCTAAATCAACCTTGATTCCATGGATGGAGACATTAAAAATCAAGAGCTTGCCTAACAAGACCCCTAAAACACACTTTTTGGGATTGAAATGGACATGGTATTTGATTAAATGATCAAACATTATCTGAAATATAGAGAGATGGTCTTTACAAAGCTTAGATTTACTGAGGATATCATCCAAATAACATTTAACAATTTTATGGATTAGGTCATGAAAGATGAGGTCATGACACGTTGGTAAGTTTCGCTCACTTTTTTAAAACCAAATGATATGAATCTATAATAAAAGGTTCGCCATGGGGTAATGAAGGAAGTATTGTGCTGGTCTTCATGGGCAATGAGGATCTAGTTATACCCAAAGAACACATCCATTAGAGATAATATTTCATGGCCAACTATGAGGTCTACAAGCTGATTGATATTAGGGAGAGGAAAATAATCTTTAGGACATGCAAGATTGAGGTCAAAAAAATTAGTACATAGGCATAATCCCCTTATAGGTTTTGTGATAGGTAAAATATTAGACACCCATTCAGGGTAATCAATAGGTTGAATGAAGTTAACAAATAGAAGACACTACAGTTCTTCCTTGACTAAAAGTGCCACATGTGGGTGCATCTTTTGGAGTTTTTGTTTTACTGGTTTGTCCTTAAGGATGGTGATGATGCTATGGACAACTATAATGGGGTTGATAATTAGCATATCACTATAAGACCAGGTAAAAGCTTGGCTTTGGTTAGATGGGAATGTAGTGAAATCCTAGTGTTTTTGGGAATCCAAGGATTGACTAATGTTGATATTTCATGGGACTTATTATGTCCCTATATTAATATCAATGGTGAATTCATATAAGAGACTAGAATTTTTTGGTGGAAAGGATTTTTTTAGGTACATATCTCTTTCCCCAAAATATGTTAAGATAAAGTCATCATATTGACACTAAAGAATATGAATTCATTTAAATATTGCTCTATTATGTCAGGGAAAGTTAGGGGAATACATCTAGTTTTTTCATTATTTTGAGACATAAGGGATCCTAGGTTAATAGTGTTGATAAAAAAAAATTAGGTAGGATGAAGATGAATTAGTCAATTTATGAAGGGGAGTTATATGGGGATGATGATGGGTCTTTATTGATATCCGAAATGATTTCAGGTAGTGATTGTAAGGAATCCATATGAAGATGTTGAATATGACAAGCTTGAAGGTGTTTTTGAAGTCAAGACCATGTTTTCATGTAGTTTTATAAGATAAATTAGTGTGATCTCACACTATACTTGCTCATAAATTCCTATGCTGAATCCATTCCAAGTACACCATTGTAAATAAGTCTATGCAAAGCACAACTTATCGAGGAAAGAAAAACTTGAGGAAAATGGTTTTGTACAAGGCTGATTTTCATGATATAAAGGGGATCGATCAATTAACCCATAGATTAAATGGGTATGAAGGTGAGGAGGATCAAAGGGGATGACATCTCTAAGGTTGGGATAATAGATCTTCTATTTGTCTATGTGCCCATATTCCTGAGGAGTAGGTAGGGTATTAATCATCACTAACTGATATTCTCTTAATGAAAGTTATTAGACTGCAGAGTTGAGGGAGTCATTATTAGGAATGTAGGATGAGGGGATTGTTGAATTGGTGATTATGATGGGGTTGAGTCTTTTAGGGGGATTAAGACATTATTGGGTTGATAGGTCAAATTACACATTTTGAGTGGATGAGGACTATTGGGACAATATGGATTTTTCCTTTATACTCATATTTGAGGCATTGATGTAAGGTGGAGGGGAGGTAGTGCATATCATGGATCTAGGGGAATTATAGTAATATGTTATATTATAATTAATTTTTTACCACATAAAATAACTTAGGGAAGGTAGTGTACCTACTTGAATAGGGAGGATGACAATACCTAATGTAGGGACTATCATGTCATTAAAGGCTTGCTAGATAACTGAGGATTGGGCTATAATGGTTTATAGTATCTAGATTTTTTTGATAGCATGTGATGATATGATGTTTAAACTAACCCAATTTTCAATCATGACCCTTTTGATTTTGGTTTTATTAACATGGGAAATGACAAATAGAGGTGGATCTTGGTCTTCAGACTGTAGTGGGGATACTTCATAATCATGGAATGTGATGGATGAGGATGTTTATAAAGATATAATAAAATTTGATAGAGGTTGGGGTTCATGTGGCTATACCTAGATGGGTTGTAGTGATTCTATCATAGCTTGGAAGTGTTGCATGAAGTTTTGGATGAGTTCGTATAAGGACATTTTCATGGGCATTTAATGGAGATGTTTTAGAACTAACATCTGTATCAGTTTTGAGGAATTATTATAATCTATCCCTCAAATAGAGATATTTGGTTTCAAAATGGATGGTTTGGGGGTCTCTATAGTTAAGTTAGGAGATTGAGATGGGTATTTTTACTTTGTTTGGATTCTAGGTTTTGGGACCTTATGATTGAGATCGTGTGGCTATGTGTATTGTGTCGATTTGTAAGAATGGATAGTTTGTTGTCATTACTGAGTCACTCATATTTGGAGGGCTCAAGGGGATGTTGGAAAGGGGTTTATCATGGCTAGAGTTAGGGATATTAATCATGATTTTTGATGCTTATTTTGATCTTTCATATGAAGGGTCTAAGGCATACATCATGTTATATTCAGAGATGGTTTTGGCTTTGGTGTTTTGGTTGAGGAGAGGATTAGGACAAGGTTGTTTAGTTAAAAGATCATGTTTTTCTAGGAGATCTTGGATTATAGCTTTGAGATCATTTCAACTCTTGGTATCAAGCCCTGATATCTTATAGTAAGCACATACCTTATCTTCCTTGTACCATGTAGGTTTTTGGATATGAGGGTTTATAGGTTTGATGGGTAGAAATGAGACAAGGGAGGTCTAAAAAAGTTGATCAAATATGGTAGAATAGGCCTTGTAATGGATCTTGGTGGGGTTTGGTAGTTTTTTGGGGAATCAAATTTTGGACCATACTTACTTTTATACATTTATTTTTTGTATTAATTATATGAGTGGAATTAATGGGAGGTATAAGCCTATTATATAGACTTCTGGGGTAAGAAGAAATTGAGGGGTTGACATGGGGTATTAATGTTAACAATAAGGGAGGAATATTATAAACTAGCTTGGGTCCTTTGGAAGATGGTTTTGTAATTATGATTTTTAGCTTAGAAAAAGGATGGGGCCCTAATATAGATGGCTTGGTTTGGATATAGGACATATTCATATTTCCTTTTCAAGCACTATTGGATGTCATGGGGATATCCCTATCAAGATTTTTGTTCTTGGATGGTTGAGGGAAATCAAGCCTTATATATGGGTGTTGAAAAGTATTTCCTTTTGTAACACCAAAGTAGTTGACCTAATTAGTTAAGGGAGACATTTTATCTTTTATATTTTGTAGGTGGTCTTGAACATGTTTAGATGGCACCTATTCTAATAGATTCAATGTAATGAGATCAGGAAGGTTTAAATAGATGATGGGAATCGGTTTAACTAGATCAGATTGTTTTTGATCCAAGAAATCTCCCCTAAGGAGGTTTGGAATCTCTAGTATTTTAGAAGGTGACTCAGGTGCACTATTGAATTCTTTTGGTAGAAGTTGATCATACATGATGTTTATTACACGGGATTCCTAATCTTGGGTGTTTTCGATGTTTTCTTGTATGGAGTTTAATGTGGATGGATGACTTGGGAATGGTTGTCTAAAGATATCAAGATATTGGTTTGGGGGAACATTTGATTTTTCTAATTACAATTACCCTTGATTAGTAAGGTTATGGACCAATCTCTATAAATATGAACATCTATTGATCTCATAACTAGGTATATGATGATAAACATAAAAGTCACTCTCTTTATACCAATTTGGTTTAGGAAAAGACTTATTGATGAGATTTATTGGAGGGAGATCAATAACTAATGATTTAAAAAGTTTATTCAAGATGGAAACATAAAATTCTCCCAAGGGCATGTATTATCTAGGTGGAAATCATGTTAATGTTTTTTGTGGTTGTGCCTGAGAAGTATAAGGACCTATTTGGTTTATTTTTGGTGAAGGCCCTGATTTTAAGATAATACAATTTACTATGCCTTTTAGTTTAGGGTTTTTATATCCCTTGGAAGGATTGTGTTTAAATTTTTTATTTCATAACTTGAACTTTCATTTTTTTAGGGCTCAAATTTGTAAATTACAGGCCATGGTAAAGGCTTCATCAAAGGTATTGAAATATTGGACTTGAATCATGGATGAAATGTGCTTTGCACCTGACCTAGAAAAATGTTTGATGAGTTTTATCTAAGGGAGGGGAACTAGTTATTAGTTTATGAACCCTTTTAATCTTACAATAAAATCTCTAATTAATTATACTTTGAATTTATTAACATTGTATAAATTAGTGATAGTTATCCTCATGATATTGATTGAGAAATGCTCTAGAAATATTTGGGCTAGCTAGCCAAAGGATAATAGAGAATTTTGATGAATGAAACTATACTAATCCAAAGCTAGCCCAAATAGAAACATGAGAAATGTTTTCATGGGGAGAGCATCATCATGGTATGTGAGGTAGCATGCATGTTTAAAGGCCTTGATATGTTGTTAAGGCTCCTCCTTGTTTTAGAATTTTATGAACTTGGGAAATTCCCATTGTGATGGATAGGCTCTAATTGGAATAGCTAACTTGATAGGTGCACTACATATTGGCTCATATGAGAGCATATTATTCTACTTGGAGGTAGTGTAGACACCTAAATCTGGCCACCAATAACCTCCAACCAAGCTTTTGACCAATTTACACCAAAATTCAAAATTTGGCCTAAAAACACTAAAATAGCTAAAAGATTTGAAACTGACATATTCAAATGCCAATTTTGGCTAGGGTATCCCTAAATGGGGCAATGCAATTTATGGGATAGCTAACTTTGATCAGATCATTCCAAGTCAAAATGCCAATTTTACACCTAGGTGCTCTGGATTGATCTTTCCTATCAGATCTCTTGCATAAGACATGTGCCTTCATTATTTGTTATTGGTAACATCTTAAATGGGATAATGGATCCAATGCATCTGACATTGCCTTCCAATTACAATCTAGTTAAATTTTGGACCAATAACAAGGCATTCTGATCAATTTGGGTAATTTGTGCACAAAGTGTTTAATCATGCTTATAGCTAATTAATCTAAGTTAGAGCCTAATTTAAGAATTCCATGAAAACTTGTTGAATACTTGTTTTTAGAAATCAATATTAAATATTTGCATCATCAAGTGACCTCATTTCTTGGGAAGACATCCCTAGGCCATACATGCCACAAATATCAAGATTCATGCCTCCTATGCCTCATCAAGGCCTCCATGCCTCTTAATTACTCCTATTTCAAAAATATTGATGAGCCTATTTATGGATTTTAATTACATAATTGGATTTATCCTTAGCCACACATCTCAATCCTAAGATGGATGGTTTAGGTTGATTATGATCAATCTTAAAAATCTATAAATAGAAAGGCCATGAACATCATTTCTAAGCTATTTTGGTGCAAAGTTATAATGCAAAAATATCTTCAAGAAGCCATTTTAATTAGTGTTACCATGCCAAATTGATTCCAAGCCAAGCCAAGCCACAAGCCAAAGGTGCCAAGGAGAGATGGAGGTAGCCAAGCTTCCATTTCCAAGGACTTCATGAGCACAAAACCGAGCAAGCCACTACTATAAAGGCATTTGGAGCATCCAAAGAAGGTGAAGGAATTATTGTGTTTTTCCTTAATTTTTAGTTGTGTTTGTAATTTGTTTTTATTACTAAGCTCACCCTAGTATCTAGGCATGAAGTGTTATCTTAGTGTGTTCTTTGTCAATTTGTTTTGTGCATTTTGTCACTAACACCATACTAATCTCCTCTTCATAGTCAAATTCCTAGTTCATATAATGGCATGCTCGGTGAGACCAAATGCATCCCACACATGAAGATGATCATTTTACAACTTTAAAATCTTCATTTGGATAATTAAAACTCTTACAATTTGATTTTCTAACTTTTTTTTGCCATTTTTCTTTGTCATGGGTTTACACAATAATCATTGTCCAATAGTAAAACCATCATGGATTGGCATAACCATTGTCAGTCACTATTGGTATAACCATTTCTGGTTAGATAACCATCATTGGTTAGTAAGTGTAACCATAATTGGTTATATAATCGACATGGATCTTTGTGTTTTTCTTAAAAACACAAACTCGAGATCTAATAGACCATTTTAACATGCTTGGTTTGGGGTTATATGAACTCTATTTTGGATGATTTTTTTAAAAACCACATGTTTTCTCATAAATTTTTAGAATTTGACATTAGTTTAGCTTCAAGTTTCATATATTTTTCACAAAATTTTGAAAATCTATTTAAATTGTTACTAATCTAACATATTTGCTTTTGGGGTGATGCCTTAAGGGTAAACAGGTAACCAATGGACTTGGAACTTGTTAAAACATGCTATTAAGACATCTTTGGCATGATTTTAAAATGAATTGGGAATCTTTTTTTTGGTGCTTAATGAAACATTTAGGTGTTTAAGTGAATGTTTTCATAAGTTAGGCTTTAAAAGTTCACAATCTTAAGACCAAGGGATCAAATGAACACCACCCAAACTTTCAAATTGGGTACTTAAAAATAAACTAATCTTTCTAAAAGTTTTCTTTGTCTTCAATAGTTATTTGATCTAATTTTTTTTAGAAAAGAGAGGGGTGTTGCGTGTATTCTATTTCATTTTTCCCCTTTAGGCAACCCTTGAAATCAAAAGTGCCATTCCTATTAGAAAAAGCCTAGTTCAAGGCTTAGAAATAATGTCATCTAAAGCACTCCCCAAAAACTTTTCAAAGTTTGGGTGATCTTGAAAATGACCCTAAAGTCTTTCTATTTGTCTTTTATTTCATACAAACTTGGCTTGAGAAGGGGACATCATTACCTCTTATAAGTTCTTTAGGGAAGCTTTGACCCAGGGTTTCATCTACTGGCATTGAATTAACTTACTCCTTCTGAGTTACACACATAACTTATCTATATTTGGACATTGCACTACACTGAGCGAATAATAGAATGCAGTGGTTGTAAAAAGGACTAGACCTTTTTACAACTAGCCAATGCCATGGTCACCCAATTTCCATGCTTGTATTTTGCATCATTTGACATGAAAATCATTGTACAATTGATTCCCCTAGAAATGTTTGAAAGCTTGCTAGTTTAGTCAACCCCACATTGACATACCCTTGCTAGGATTTTGACAATTATACTTAGTGTATTTTGGTCATTTTTGCTTGGTATGTTTTGAGACTAAAACTTGTTTGTTTATTCATAAGCCATGTCAAAATAATGTATTTGAGTTGAGGAGAGTAGTTTTATGCTTCCCAAATCATGTCAAACTATTTTTTCCTTTTAGTCTTTTGAAACATAACATAGATCACATCATTCAAACATGCTTACACTGTTAGGCTTCTCAATTTGTTTCAAGCCTAGTTTACTTTGTATCAAAAACTATTTGTTTAAAACCATGTCATGTATACCATTTATACCTTTATCTTGTGTTATCATGCTGTCCAATCTTGTCTAGCTTACTTGGTTAAATCCTAGTTTTAAACATTAAGTTTTCAATTAACCTTATCAAGTTTGGATCTAAACATTGATTGATTTATGCTTAGGCCTTAATTCATGGGGTTGATACATAGATTTTTCTCTTTTGGGTTGCATAATTTTAATTAATCGATTACTCAAATTTAAAAACTATTGATGGTTTATTTATTTAATGATTATCCTAATCATTATTTGTATATTTATTTGGGAGAACACAACCTTTCTCAAAGAGCCTTTTATCTTATGCCTTATGCTAACTGATCATGTTTATGTTTGATTCAGTGTGCCAAGTCTATGTCAAAGTTGTTTCCAAACTTGTTAGATTAAATCAAATCACATCAACCTTTATTTCAAGTCTAGATTTTGATGCCATTTGGCCAAAATTCCTAGCATATGCCTATTTGTTTGAGCCTATATTTTGAATCCATGTTTAGACAAAAGACCTAGCAACTCAACTTTTCCCTTTCCTAGTTTAGACCTTATTTGAAACGCTTTGACCTAGACCTTTGACATGCCAGTTTTTATTCAAATGCTTGACATTTTCATGTATGATATTTGAAATTAAACATTTGATGTTAGACTATTTTATGCCAAGTCTTAACACAAATAATTTTGGAGATACAACTCCACTTTCAGACCATATTAGAGATATAACTCCACCCTTTCTATAAAGTTAGACCAAGTTTGAAACATTTATCCTTTAGAAATTTTTTAGAGTTTATATAACTCTAAGCCTTTTTGTTTCAAATCTTTCATCATTTATACATATATGTCTAACTACACTTATGGTGAAGTCACATGTAATCCAACTTATGATAGAATGGTTACACAAAGTCCCACTAGGAACCCCTATAGAGAAATATTTTCTAAGGAGTTTTATTATTCTCCCTACAATACTCCATATGGGGAACATAGTTAAAATCCACAAAATCCAAATCAAAACCTTAATTAGCATGAAGAGTCTTGTGAGGAGGACTTTGAAGATGCAACTACAAATAATGTTGTTTGGGATACAGATCCATACCCTCTTTGAAATAATTAGTACATAGAACACAACAAGAACTAGCTTATGATCCAATTCATGACTGGGATGATATGGATTATGAGGAAGACTTGGATGCTTTGGCTTATGTAAATAATTAGGCTCCCCCACATCATACCATTTCTATTCCAATATTATAACATCACACCATTCCCATACCAAGACCTTATCCTTTAGTTTGTGCGATCAATCAAGTTCCATAATGCCAAACCATTTCTCTACCAGGACCTCATCCTTTGGCTTGTACAAGAAATCAATCTCCACAATGCCCCTTCATCATTCTAGGACCTAGTCCTTTGGCTTGTGTAGGCAATCAATCCTCACAACGCTCTATCATTACCATTTTAGGACTTCATCCTTTGGCTCATGTGAGAAATCATGCTCCCTAAGGCCCTATCATTATCTAATAACAAGTCAATCCTTATCTAGAACCAATCCCAACCAAACCTCAACCAATCCAATCCTTCGAAGACTAAGCTATGTTCAAAACTGGTATTTTCAAACTCATTGAAAACCAAGGCCAAGAGAACCAACCAATCCAAGATATTTTTGTTGAACCAACCACTTATGATAAGTCAACCTATGATGAATCACCTATTGATCCTATACTAGTTGTTAAAGAGTCTCACACTGACAAACCAGTCTTTGTTGAGTCACTTCTTAATGATTATAACTACCTTTGGGCAAATCATTACCTTGACCATGTGCCTATTTTTCAAAAGCCTCATATCGACAAGCCAATTTTTGAGGAGTTGTCTCTTGACCTTTTTCCCATCCTAGAGGAGTCCCACTCTAACAAACCAATTTTTTTGGAGCCATTATGCTATCACAGGCTATTACTTGTCCAAAACCAAATATTCAACAAGACATCATTGTAATAGAGTACCTATTAGATGAAGAATCAAAGTTAGATTTAGGTTTTATTCTTGAACTAACATCAGATTTACCATCAAAATTTGAATCAACATTAGTCTCAACATCAGATTTAGAGTCCCTTGAGTTAGAATTAGATTTAGAAGAAAAATATGTCTGTGGCTATTACAACATTGGTTATGCATACCTCACTGATCAATTTGAATACATTTGTGATCCTTCTACAATTTTTGAGGATGAGTGCTTTAGCTTTGACATAAGTTCTCCTAGTATCTTCTACAAGGATTGTGATGCCAACACCCATTCCATTACCATTCCATAGGCCATTACCATCAACCAAAATAACCATATCATTGACATTCCATCTCCCAGAAGTGTTGATTGGGATAGCTAGAGTCACACTTTGTTAAAATGCATCCATGGTAACATATCAATTGAAAAAGAGCAAGGAGGCCAAGACCACATTTATATAACATAAGAACACTCTCCTAGTGAAGCCTTTTTAGAGGCATTAGGATAAAATCAAAGTTCTAACTCAACATCTTCTAGTGAAACTTTTTTGGAAGTGCTAGAAGAAAATCAAAGTCAAAATCCAATGTTCATTAGTGAAACCTTCTTAGAGGTGCTATGGGACAATCAAGACAACTTCATTAGTGAAAAATTCATTGAGGTATAAATAGCTGAGCATAAAGTTCTTCACTTCTTGATGAATAAAAAATCAAAGATCAAATCAAAATAGCTTCCAATTTACAAACTAATTAGATGGTAGTTACTCTCAAGATCAAACAACATAAAAATCTAGTGGTCCTATTGAGAGAACAAGTCTTCAACCCCACCATAACCAAAATTATGTTAAATTCAACATTATCAACATTACGTGTGACTAAACATCCTAATCTTCATTTGTTTCCCAACCATTATACATTCCATTATCATCTACCATTCCATTTCACAAACAAACTTGCCATCCATTATTTGTCCTTGTTTACTATCCATGGCTGCACTTTCCTTTGCAGAGGCTACAAAGATACCTTGTCTTGATGTTTGAAGGAATCATAATCAATGACTAATGAAGATCACAAAAGCATTCTCAGAATCCAAATCCGCATTGAATTCTTGACAGAGTAACTTTTTAGATGAGGTGTCAACTAGCAATTAACATGATCAAGTATTCTATTTGTATCATTTGTTGATATGGATGTGCATCTCCCCATCAATAGGAATAATAAAATAAAAAGCCATACCTAGGATAAAAAACATGTACCATACCATTTCATTTCCATGCCATTGGTATTGTTACATATCCTTTTACCATTGTTACATATCCCAACCAAACACCTTGTCACTTGGGGGCAACCCTCTTACCATTTTATACATCCTATCATTACATTCCTATCTTGATCAAAGCTTATTTGTAGTCATCCTACCCAATCCTATTTTGATCTTGGTTCATTTGGTTCTTCCCACACCTTTTATGAGAGGGTTTTGATCAAGTTTTAACAATCAATCCAATTCATGTTTCAATTATAGTCTATGAAAGTAGTGTGACAGTTGATCTGGCAAGATATCTTTTATCCTATCAAGTTTGTTTATGTGAGCCTGATTATAACTACCTATGGGAAAATTAGTATCATTGACCTATGTAATTATATCTTATCTATAACCACCTATTGGTAAACTAGGGGCAACACTTATTTATCATGTACTACCACATCACCTTGCCATTACTATTTTCATTTGACTGGCCATTTGCTAGATTTGAAAACTTGTTGCGACCTAGTTGGATTTTACCTACCTTTTGTGTGGATATAATTACTATGACTTGAGATCATTTTAGGACTATGTGGGTCATGCTCAATTCATGTTTAGGTTACCTCAGTCCCCCTTTCCATATGCTCTCATCATTTTATGAGCAACCTAAGCCAAATGCTCTCATCATTTTGTGAACATGTATCTTGTCATTCTCTAATGAGTTAAGATACCTTAACATTCTAAAAACATTCAAATATTTCAAAAATACAAAAATATTTATCCTATCTAAGCCTAGTCAGTTCTCATTGATCCACATTACTGGGGAATTGTCATTGTTAGGATACTTTATTTTGCTTTTGTTTTTAAGCTTTCTATTTAATTGTTTATTTTAGGTTCTTTGTTTGCTTGTTTTTTCTGTTAGTTAGTTTGTTTGCTTGCTTTTGGCACTGTTGCCTTGATTTGGTTTATGTGTGTTCATTGGGTGATTCCTTGCCCATAATTATAATTGAATCCATCTATATTCATACATCAATATTATCATCATGGTTTTTATCATTGGTGTATTATTTTTGAATGTTTATTGGATTAGGAATCGGTCCTTATGCATATTTTGAGATAGTCTTCATGGTGTACTATCATGAAGCCTACCATCACATGATATAACAAAAAATAGATTTAGGAAGGCCTAAAAGCAATGGAGCCATAAAATTTTCTTCTTGGCACCTCGACAAATGCTTCCATCCCACCCTTGATCAAATTAACCCATTAACCATTATATTTGTATCATTTCTAATTAGGTTGAGCATATCCTCATTAGTAGGTACAATTGAATCATTCACACTGATTAATATTATTCCTCTATCCATCCTTTTCATCAATTTACACCCACTCATCTTTAATCTATATTATAGGTTATATCCTTGAGTTATGCTTGCTAATCAACCCTAATTGGGGCACAATCATCTTTAGCCAATCTAGGTTTGCTTAATGATTATAACCGCCTATGGGCAAATCATTATTTTGACTTTTATTCTTGAATATAACTACTTTTAGGTAAATTAGCATCTTTTTTACATCAATGCAAGCAAACATTTTCTTATTTGGATTAATCTTAACCACAGGTTAATTTCACCTTTCTTCTTGTTTCAATTTGAAGGACTATGCATCAACAAATGTAATGGCCACTCCCTCAAGGGGGCATCATCATAGGCTTCCCAAAACCATTTAGAGCTTTGTTCTTTAATCATCATCTTCTTTTTGGAATACATGCCATTTATCATTCTTTGAGAAGACATTGTTTTACCTATGGTTTACAACATCTTCCCAAACAAGGGCAAATTATAGACACCTAAATCTGGCCATCGATAACCTCCAACTAAGCTTTTGACCAATTTCCACCAAAATGCATAATTTGGCCTAAAAACTAAACATGATAAAAGATTTGAAACTGACATATTCAAATGCCAATTTTGGCTAGGGTGTCCCTAAATAGGGTAATGCAATTTATGGGCTAGCTAACTTTGATCAGATCATTCCAAGTCAAAATTCCAATTTTGCACCTAGGTGCTCTAGATTGATCTTTCCTATCAAATATTTTACACAAGACATGTGAATTTTTTATTTGTTATTGGTAACATCTTAAATGGGATAACATATCCAACACATCTAACATTACCTTCTAATTCCAATCTATTCAAATTTTAGACCAATAATAAGGCATTCTGATCAATTCGGGTAATTTGTGCACAAAGTGCGTAATCATGCTTAGAGATAATTAATCCAAGTTAGAGCCTAATTTAAGAATTCCATGTAAACTTGTTGAATACTTGTTTTTAGAAATTAATATTGAATATATACATCATTATGTGACCTCACTTCTTGGGAAGACATCCCTAGGCCATAAATGCTACAAATATCATGATTCATGCCTCCCATGCCTCATCAAAGCCCTCCATGCCTCTTAATCGCTCTTATATTGAAAATATTGATGAGAATATTTATGTATTTTTATTACATAATTGGATTAATCCTTAGCCATACATCTCAATCTTGATATGGATGGTTCATGTTGATTCTGATCAATCTTAAAAATCTATAAATAGAGAGGCCATGAACATCATTTCTAAGCTATTTTGGTGCAAAGTTATAATGCAAAAATATCTTTAAGAATCCATTGAAATTAGTGTTAACATGCCAAATTTATTCCATTTCAAGCCAAGCCACAAGCCAAAGGTGCCAAAGAAAGATGGAGGTAGCCAAGCTTCCATTGCCAAGGACTTCATGAGCATAAAATCGAGTAAGCCACTACTACAAAGGCATTTGGAGCATCCAAAGAAGGTGAAGGAATACTTGTGTTTTTCCTTACTTTTTAGTTGTGTTTATCATATTTTTTTTACTAATCTCACCCTAGTAACTAGGCATGAAGGTGTTAGCTTAGTGTGTTCTTTGTCAATTTATTTTGTACATTTTGTCACTAACACCATACTAATATCCTCTTCTTAGTCAAATTCCTAGTTCACAGGTAGACGCCTCAAGGTTTTCCATCTTATTCAAGATAATATGTATGATCTTAGGTTGGGTGTTACACTAAGGTATACCCAACAAATTATTTTGCTAAAAATTATATTGAAAGGGAAGCAAGGTGGGGAATGGTTGCAAAAGAAGATAAGCAATTGAACTGGTAATGATTGGTTGAGGTGAAGTTGCATACTATAGGAATAGAGGGAGTATGGATTATTATTGACACAAATTAAGATAGGTAGTCATAGATGGTTATAATGGAATGAGTTATTTAGTATTTAATGGTGACAAGAGTTGTCATTGAAGAGGCTAACATGGGGGAATTTATTGGATGAATTGTAATGGTTAAGTTAGGTGTTGGGGATTTATGGTTGCATTTGTTTGAATAGGTGGAAGAGAAGAAGGGATTTATACCACTATAATTTGGAGTTAGGAAGAGGGTGGTTGAGTGGACATGAGTTTTGGTATGGTAAAGCTTTAGGTTTAGACAATAGTCATAGAGGGATTAACAGGTATTATTGGTGGTTGATTACCTATAGGTTGGGATAAATTATTATTGTAGGTTGGAATCAAACCTATAAGGGAGTAAAGAGATGTTGGTGATGGTTGATGGATAGAATATGAGACCATGGATATCAAGTGTTTCTCTTTCCCTTATGGTGGCATGTCATAGATGAATTAGGAAGATTGGGCACGAGAAGAGGTAGGAATACACATATCTCATGAACTGAGATAATAACTAAGGGTTATTGGATTGATATCTAATATGCTATAAAAATTGGGGTCTCCTTGTGGGTAGAATTGAATAATGCCTTCTCTAATGGACATAAGAGAGCTAGGAGGATTTAGTGTATGTTCTATGGATTAGGATGATATATGTGGGTCAGTTTATTTTAGGATTGATGTTTAGCACTAAGTAAAAAAAATAAAGAATAAATACAAAGCAGACAAAAACCATTTTTTTTATTATTCTATTTTTAGTGGATACAAAATCACACAACACAATCAAACATTCCTAATGTATTTTAAATTATGCCTTAAAATGTGATAGGGCATTTGGCTTAGCAAAGGACCTAAGAAAAGTTATGCTAAGGTTAGTTTCGGTTCTATTTAAGGTTAGTATCCTCAATATAACCAAACGTATGTGAGGTATAAATATATGTTGGTGATCATATAGGGCTTGATATTGGGGCCTACCCCCTCACTTCACAGTCCCATAATGAGAAGGGTATTAGGTGTTTAGTTGATACACCATCGACCAATTTTTTATAATCAACCATAACACCAAGTCATCTTTCCCCTTGGTGATGAAATCTAAGTGGGTCTACATATGTAGGATAATTATTTTTGCTTATTTGATATTCTCATGGTTTTTTTAGTGTGTGAAGAAAAAATGTGACTATGAAGATAAATTAACCTTCCTGATTATGCTATGTGTACTACCTAAATGAGCAAGTGGATGAATGTAGTTCCTTTTAAAATTTAAAACAAAGTAATTTTTTTCTTTGAGTGAAAACAACAATGAAGAATTTGTTAAAATGTAAAGTAAAAGAATAGAACTAAAATAAAAAAAACAAGAAATATGAGGTCCAAAAGGGTCCCACCAGGCATTCCAAAAATTTAAGTAGTTTTTATGAGAGTTTCCTTTATAAGAATGAACTACCAAAAACTCAAAAAAGTACATGGTTTAAACCAATAGAAGATGTAACTATTAAATGGATTACACATTATTGATCAAGAAATCATGAGAACTCCTTTTTAGTTGGGAAGGAAAACCTACACGCACATAATAAACTTGACAAAATAGATTTATAAGATAGTCGGGTGGCTTGTCTGGTGAAATAACAATTGCAATAAGGTATAAGCTTCCTTTCATGGATTTCAACCCACTTGTTTAGCAATCAAACTAATAATAAAGATAATATAAATCATAAATTCTTATTAAAAATGTAGATAACATATGATTATGCACCTATCTAATCTTCATCTATTTCATTAAGATAAGCAAAATGATCAATCCAAAAATCTTTTTCAGCTTTAATGTCTTCTCAGATGTCCTCAAGTTGGGCTAATATACCAATGATATTGGGGGTGAAAGCTATGGAAAAAAGACTCAACTCAAATGCAACATCACCTTGATCAACAAAAAAAGGTTTGGAGATAATGGGAAAATTGTAGATGCTAAATATTTCATGATCTAAGAACATAATTCCATATTTTTAGAAAATTTTAATAAGATGGATTATGAATGTGCTATAAATCTACAGAATAAGGCTCAAGTTTTATAACTAAATAATTCTAATAGGGATCGATGCTGATTTATAGAATCAATATTGATTTTACCAGGATTGATGTTGATTATAATAATTAATGTTGATTTTACTAAGAAATCTTAAAATGCCAAAATAGTGGATTATAGCCTATGAAAGTGGATTTTAAAGACACTAGAATCAATCCAAGATGAATAATGATAACTTATACACATAATGAGATAAATAAATAAATTACATTTTAAAATAATCCAAGACTAACTTTTAAAATACTTTTGATGGTGTTATGGCTTGTGTAGCATGTTATGAATTATCAAAAGTGATATCCTAGGATTTAGAGATTGTGTATGAATCATCAATATGGCATAGCCTCTGTATCATAGGGTATATGAATGTTGTATGTCCTAAAAATATTTTGTCAACCTTCCAACATTGTTATACCAATCATCTAGATGAGTTTGGGCCAAGTATTTATCAATCAAATAAAATTAGTGATGATCGTAAAATTGTTAACTATTCGAGTCTATCTTTACAAAATGCATTACAAAGTTCTTTTCACTAAGGTCCAAGTTAGGGTAAAAGATATTTAGTTATTAAATAGGATTTTTATTATAAGTAGGTTGTTAGGATGGTGGAAAATATGTGAAGGGGTTTACAACATGTAATACATTAATATGTAGCATACATAAATCTAGTGTCTACATATCTATTAGAATTATATCTAAAACTCTATCAGTTACAAGCTTTGAAAGCAAATATCTCAACTTAACTCTTATGTTTTATGTTCTATCTTTTTTCCTCTTACAAGTCCTTATTTTAAATGTACTTTTGTAGTCATATTAACATGTTATGATTACTATTAGACAATAATATATATTCATATTCATATCAACCATCTTATGTTTTATGGTGGTTGCATGGTCCTATTAGTGCATCAATATTAATATAAGATTTAAAATATGGTATTTAAGTATATGTCATAACATAGTGTTTTTTTTAAATATCCAAAAACTAAATATTTTGATTCTTGATTTTGATATAAGAAATATTAAAAAAAGTTAAGTATTAAAAAAACCTTTCTAAGCTTAGTAATAAATATGACCTAAGTAGCAACGCATAACACAACATGACTTGGAAAGGATATATAGGATAGGATCCAATAGTTTATTGAGGTCCAATAGTTCATAATGTATTTGGGGATGTGGGGCCCAAATCTTGAACACATTTTTTTTCTAAAAGTAGATGAAATTTTCATTAATTATAAATATATCTATACCTAATAGTTGAGAATTGATATTTTACCCTAATTCATATGAAATCTTAAAATTGTACACAATATATTGTGCTATTATTATTAAACAATATTCATATACAAATATTGAAACTTAAGATTTGTATGAATAAATGCAAATATTGAGTTCAGTAATATAGATTTTTATATTGCTTGTCAAATATAGGTCCTTTCACTTACTATCCAAAGTCAAAATCCTATAAACTTAATACTTCAACATATGAAAAATTTAAAAATAACTTATGAAAGTATACATCCACTTTATCTTCATTTTAATTTTAAAAGTTAAAACCATTGACTCTAAACATCTTCCACTCAAAATCCTATCAAATTAATAAGTACTTCAACATGTGAAAACTTTTAGAACAACTTTTACAAGTATACATCCACTCCTTGCTCCAAGAGTGTACATGCATAATTAAAAATAGACATAAGGCTCACCAAATTCTCTAATGCAATCTAAAAACAATTGTAAATAATAAAAAATCAATCCAAACAAAATTAAATGAACCAATGGGATGAAAAATTAAAAAACCAATCCAAACAAAATTAAATGAACCAATGGGATGCAAGTCCACAGATTATAAGAGTTTTTAAATTTGAATCTCAAGTTTCCTATATAAATAATTCTTATTATGTATTTCTATTCCCATACCACTCTTTGTAGAGAATTTTACTAGGAACTTCATTAACTGCACCAAAAAAATGTAAGCAAACATCATACAAAATTCAATAATTTATAGTCGTTTGATTCAATTTTCTATAATTTTTAATTTATACACTTTACTTCTCATTGGTTTTTACCTTAGAGGTTTTAATCCATTTTTTTCAAATTTTTTTTATGCAAGTGATATCAGAAGATTAGACCACCCCTTTTTATAGCTTCTTAGTTATGACTGTGCTATGAGTTTTTTAGATCCCTAGACTTAATGAATAGAGTACTTGATTATGTTTCAACGTGTTTAAATTTTAATAGAAAATTATTATTACAGATCTGATTTATAATAAACATAAATTATATAGTTCTAATAAAGTGTTCAAGTCAATGTGGGCCTTTTGGGTTCTCACTATCCAACTCTAAAAACTAAGTTGTACAGTCTAGTCTTAATGACTATTTAACTAGAGACAATATAAAAATGTTATCAACTATTTAAATATAATTCCCCAAGACATTTAATTATAGATAATATAAAAACACTATAAAATGGATTAAAATCCTCCAAGCTAAACATCAATTTAAATTCTATATAGACAATATAAAAACAACTAACAGGTGAACCACATCACTTGAATGAATCTAACTACATAGCCCATATATATATATATATATATATATATATATATGAAACTCTTCATGATAATTAAATCCCAAAAATGTGTTAATGGGAAACAAATGTGGGACATTTAAATTTAATTAACGATGTTTAGTCCACATTATGCATGTACCCTATTCAAGGTGACCAAGCTTTAACACCTCAACATCTTACATTGACCATCCTATTTTTGGAATTGAATGAGCCCATGCATGAGTTGAATCACACATAAATAATTTATATTTGCATAATCCATTACCTATGATGTATCACACTAGTTTGCATTTATGTTGATGTTGAAGGGGAAGAGTGGATGTAATGTTATTAACATAGTATGAATGTTATCATTTTATCATTTTATAATGCATGTTATTAAATTTTCCATATATTATGATGCAAACAAAATAAAAAATACAAATATAAATATAACACTTTATAAGAGAAGGCTCAGTACAAAAAGATGAAGAAGAGTAGATGTTATAAATTCAAAAAGTGAAGAAGCTACAAATTCACACAAACAACTTGAAACTACTATACACATGGTAGTAGGTTTGTCATTAACTAAAAAGGTATCCATCCAAAATTAGTAGACTATAACTAAAATGGAACATGATATGAGGGATGTTAAAAATAATGGGTACTCTACTCGTGTTGTGACAAAAAATGAAAAATCATTGTAGCCACACTTAGTTATTAGTTTTTGGGTATTACAGCTACAAAACAAAGCACCAACCATTTTGGTAGATAAGGAAGAAATTTAGGTTTTTCAATGGTGAAAATATATGTCAAAACTCCATCCTGGACTTGAAATTATACAAGTAATTTCATATGTATCCCACATATGTGAAAATAAGCCCAACACTTTCAAGGATGGAATACCCAGTAAGTCTTGGTGGGCTTACTTTAAAAAGAGGCACCCAGACTTGTCCATTAGATCAACAAAAGAATTGGAGAGAGATAGAGCATTCCAAATAAGGCCTTCCATTTTAGATGATTTTTAAAATATATTTGATAAGGTTTATAAAGTGAATCACTATAGATCATATTTTTTTTGGAACTATGATGAAAATAAACTATAGGATGGTTGGAACAATTATATGTGGGTCATAGAAAAAATAGGATGTTGAAGTGTTCATCACATAATTACAAAGAATAGGGAATGGATCACCATTATTTATTGTGTTAATACAATATACCAAAGCATTCCTAGATTCAATATTTTCAAGGGAAATAAACATCTAAAAAACTATATTGTGCACTACAAATGAGGAACATGTATGATAGCCTAAAATCAAAATCATGCTTGGATGATGAAATAACTATTTATTAATTGGATATAACATTTCAAGAGATCAAAAACATGTGGAATTTTTATATAAGGGAAAGTGAATTCAATCTATAAACCAATCCTAACTCATAGAAGATAAATCACACTTACCCTTCTACTTGTTGGTAAATTTAGACAATCAAGGTCATACCAAGATGGATCTACTAGACCTAACCAAGGGGTCCCTTACTGTAATGACATCACTAGAGAGGGTTCCAAAGCCTCTAGTCAAGCACCACCATGTGATAACCCTAGTTAGGTCCTATGTTTTCTTATTTACAAAGTAAATTTATGTTTTATTATTCATAAAGTAAATGCAAAGTAAATTAAAATCTAACGTAGTTCTCACCAAATCTTGTGGCATAAAATTGTGGTAATAAACATAAAAGTAAATAATCATAGAAGATATATACTTAAGCCAATGTATAGGAAATCTTGATTAATGAAGAGAGAAGCATACATTATAATAAATGCAAATCTATGTACTTTAACAAGGAGGAATAAGAGTTTAGCAATACTTACCTTGAAGATGAAACCACCGAGCCTCAATCTTTCCCTTGGAAATTGGTGTTTTGAAAGAAATTGTTGTGTATGTTGAAGAAGCTAAGGATGGATGATAAAATAGAATTTATCCAAAGACCTCCTAGTGAATCCAAAAATTCCACAAGATAATATTCTTCTCTCTAATGGTAAAATCATGAGCAAATGAATCCTCAAGTAGAGTGTTGGATAAGTAGATGTGTAATAATAATGTTCTTCTATCTCTCTCTAAGAAATGGCATAAATAATGTGTATATATAGATGGATCTAACCCTAAAACCTTCTAAAAATTTAGCCGATAGAGTCAGCCCAATTGATTCTATATCATTAATCAATCAAAGTAAGCTAGGTCTTAGATTGAGTCGACCAAGGCTGACCTAGTCCCATAACATGATAATATGTTTTAAATACAAGGTCTACCTAGAATGAATTTGTTTGATAAATTTTAAAAAGAGTTTATGGCTTAGGTAGTGTTTATTTAGGGTGGAAAATTACTTGGAGGAGTCTGTAAGGGAGGTTTTAAAGCTTAGGGAAGTGTATATGATAAGTTTGTTTTGGTTTCAAATGGTGGTATAAGGGAAACAAATATTATGAAGCACCAATGGTCTACCCACCCCTTTACTAGTGCACCCTTTAAGGTGTGCACTCAAAGAGATTAAGACTTGATGGATTCCTATATGAGAGAAGGCATTAATAATTGATAAAGTTTGAAAATATTATGGGTATACATATGCCCCACTTGAAGTTCATCACATGTCATGCAGGTGTAACAGGGGATCCTGCTTTAGGAAAAGAACATAGTAACACACAACACTGAAGCTAAATAAATCATAGTAAGAAGAAAATAAGATAAATGAAAGGAAAAAATTGAAAAATACATACCTTTACTTACCTTAGTGATATAGAAGAGGAAGGAAATGAGAGAAATGTGAAGGTCTCTAATGTAGGAAACATTAGGTGAACCTATAAAAATAAGTGAATTTTTTTGTTTTTTTTTCAAAAATATAAATGTAATATGTGAAACAATTTTATACAATGTTAGGATTCTAGAACATATTTTGGCTAGTAAAAAGAGCTAGTGGAAACAAAATTAGGGTCAAAAAATGGAATCTACTTGTAAATAATGGACAGGTAAGTAATTTTTTATAGTAAATACAAATAGGGTGAAATTCATTTGTTATTTTTCCATTTTGATGAAATATTGTTCTGAGAGACCTGATTTGAGCGTAGAGAGTGACCATGGTGAAGAGATGATAACTACGACATGGAGGATGCCTAGCAGTTTTGGTGGGTGTAATTCAGGTAAGTGGAACATTAATTTCAATCTTTTGAGTAATTTGAAATAAAATTAAGATCATAAAATTAGATGTTAGGAAAAACGTAGACACCAAAAATTACCCTAGGAAATTCTTAAGTAGACTAGGGCTAGAACGGAGTATTGGGTAGGAAAGATCAAACCAATAAATACCTAAGGTATTAATGGTAAATGGTAAAAAAACATCACAATCAAAGAACAAAATAGGCCATGTCAGTTTAGTTTATAGTGATTGAAAATTTCTTGTGGCCAACTTTATAGTAATGAGTTAATATAGTATCATTGGATGATGGCCAACTACATAGTAGATGGCCAACTATGTAGTATAGGGCCAATGTAGTTAGAAATTGGAAAATGGCTGACATAGTACCAACTGGTCGATGTAGTTCATACTATGTGGTTGATATAATCTATTGAAAGAGGCAAAATTTGTAGTAGAAGGCTAACATAGTATGTTAAAAATGGAAAGGGGCCAATTTAGTATTAAATAGGAAGATAACATCTATTGAATGGGCCAACTGTGTAGCATAAGGCCGCTATAATATGGTAGAGGGCCAATTTAGTATTAAATGGTTTGATTGTGTAGGAAAAAGGGAAAAATAAGACAAACAAGCTAAAGAAGTAGTTAATTTCTAGTTTTTTTAACAATATTTAAGAATTTATTTTATTATTATGACATTTATATCTAATATATTCTCTATTTTTTGATGTTTTGCAAATACAAATGAAATTTTGGTACCTAGAGGATGTGTCTTGGCTACCAAATTTATTTGAGTATTTATCGGACATGGATATAACTTGGCTATTTGCCTTAGGTTTTGGAGGCATCATGGAGATGATATGGATCCTAATGAATGTTGATCTCATTATCATGTTCATAGGAGCATTAAAACAATTGACCAACACTTTCTGATGGGAGGTGGAGGGGGATACTATAGAGGTGGTGATCACCTTAGAAGATGTCCATGCCTTGCCTAGAATTCCTATTGATATGAAGCCAATGATATGTGATACACCAAAGTTTGATGATGAGAGACAAGCCTTATCCTAGTGGGTGAAATGATCAGATAGGATATATCCTATATTGTATGTGGGCTTGTTCAATGTTTATATTGTGGCCATTTTAGATGTTTGGAAGGCCTTGATAGGACTTGTAACACTATGAGTGACGTGCCATAAGTCAGATGGTAAGGTACTATTATATGAAATAGTCTTGTGTTAGTCAATCTTAGATTAATGTGTATTGTATTATATTATTTCTTTCATTTGGGTCCAACTTATGCATGATATGTATGGGATGCTGACCTAAGGTAGAAGATGATGGGCCCCATTATTCTATTGAGCACATAGATATATGAGAAATTCCCTATATAGTGAATGGATGGTTTCCCCATGAATCAATTATAGGTCACCTTAGGTTTTGCAATGGAGACATGAACATATAGTGCATGTCATGCCCCATGTTTTACCTTTGCAGATTATCACATAAAGGTAGATACTGTGGTAGCCATACACTCACATTACTGCTATATGGCCAAGTTGGGCCACTATTACTACTAGTTTAGCACATGTGTAGATCATGGTAAAATATAATTCATGGGTAGAGATGCATATAATTATTCATGTACCTATATAGTTGAAGCTACCACATCTAGCAGCCCCTCTAGTAGTGCTTGCTTATTGTGCATGACATGCTAGAGAGATAAGAGGGAGAGGAGGTGTCGAGGTATCAGTCAATATACCTATTGTTAGGCCTCACTGAGTGAGAACTTGGACAAGTTAGGCATGATAATATGAGGTGGGAAGAAATGATGCCATAAATATAGATGTAGTGTATGTGGGATTATGAACACAATAGGGGAGACAATGGTCACTGTGAGATCATAAAAAATGGAGACCCCATCAAGGAAATGTGACACAGGCATTGGTAGCCATGTAGGGGGATCTTATAATGGATTTAAGACACAATTAGTTTAGAAAGAGTCCACTTAAGAGGGGAGCATGATAGGCTCAGGTGGTGATGCCTAGTTTTGCATTTATGTAGAGGTAGCTAATAGATGAGGTGATCAACAGATGAGTGGACAGTGAGGCCATGGTTAGCAATACTAACACTATTGAGAAATGTATTGATTTGGTTTAATTTTTTTGACAAAGGTCACTTGTTGCATTATTTTTTATGATAGATAGATGGTTTTAATACACACACACACACATACACACACAGACACACACACACACACACACACACACACACACACACACACACACACACACACACACACACGTGATTTTATGTATATTTGATTTTTAGTTTTGCATATACTATTGCTATAAAGGAGATAAGATGGGGGCCCCTGATTATGGATGTGTATCATGACATTTTAGATGGGGTGATTTCACCTTATGACCCTACCACTTTGGTTAATCCCATGGTTTCATCTTCCCCAACTCATGATAGTTGGTTTATACTAGTGTAAGAGGCAAAATGATAGTTATAGGCACAAGGTGACAATTTATAGCCACCTGCAGGGGTAGGAGATGGATAGGCTCAGGCCTGGTATGCCTTAACATGGGAGAAAGCCACTCACATGGTGACCATGATATAATTAGGATAGGTACATGCCTAGGTGGAAAATATATAGGGTCATGTTTCTTGTCTAAGATCACAAACTACCTCTTTATAGTGTACCATTTAGAGGGGCCAGTCATAGGCATCCATGGGTAACGTGGACAAGCCACATGATAGATAAGATAGAGCATAATCGTAGAGCTAGATCTATTGTAATTTTGTATTTGAATTGCATCAAACTCATTATATATATATATATATATATATACATATTTGATCTATGATTTGTAATTGTATTTGTATGTAGATGAGTGGATATATTTCCTTTGTAGCACATATTTTGCTTTTGTTGTATATGTTATGTGGAAAATGTGATGTATGTTTTCTTTTATAGCATTATGTGATACACATGAATGGTTAACATTAAAATGAAAAATGATTTGGAAAAGCATAAATAATTTAAATAAATGTAATAAACACTACATTATGATGGAAAATGTGTAAAAATAAAAGATGAATAAATATAATAAACCAAAATGGTAATGTAAAAGGGTAACAAATGTTTTAAACCATGTAAAAAGATTTTCTCCAAATTAAAATAGAATAATTAATACTATATCACATTGGGAAGTATAAAAATTTGTAATAAAATGAAAGATACATGAAAACCAAATGGTATAAAAACAAACAAACAATAAATTCAACCAATCATACTAAATCAAGATGGGAAGTATGAAAGCAAAAACAAAATGTAAGTATAAATCTAATTAATCATACTAAATCAAGCTGGGCAGTATGAGTAATTTAATAGAATGGTTGTAAACATACATGCAATTAGAAAATAAGAAGATAAAAGTGAAGTGATTATGAAGTAAGCATAAAACAAACTAAATCAAGATGGGAAGTATGTCAATGACATGTAACTCATAATGTAACATAAATTATCTCAATATTTGAAGCATGTAATATTATTGTGACTTGGTTATAATTAAACTAGGTATTGGAATATTTTGTGAAGAGGGCCTATTACTATCCATGGTATTACACTAAAAATCATAAAGGGAACATCAATGAGGTGGAAATACATGTGGGAATAATTTTAATATGGTTTAATATGGTAATTTGTCAGGAGAACCTAGACCTATCCATGGTCTTACAATGAAAATAACACAGTTAACATCAATGAGGTGAATGTTAGTAAGGGTAAAAATAATGAAATGTTTTATTGTGGTAATTTGTGTGATAAAGTAGGTAGCACTTATAGATTATTTTAAATTTTCCTATCCCAATCTACTATCCTATTGCACCCCAATGGACCTTAGCTCTATCATGAGATCAACTGTGGATTTTAAGATTAAATTAGAAATAGGTAATCCATGGAATAGATATTAGGACATCTCATAAACATTAATAAAATGTTATTTCAGTCCTTTTAGGTCTGACATACCTCCATTAGGCCTTATTTCATCTTTAGGTCTCATGGAGACCTAATCCCATTAGTTATACTCTAAGACATGTTACACTTTGCCTTATTTGGAATACATTAAAACACATCACATGATAGGAAAATATTATATGACACTAAAATATACATTTTATAATATAATAAAGGATCCATAACACTTTTTAAATCCAACTACCACTTGAAGCACACCATTTGTATTGTTCACAATTAGGCCTGTGCATACTCAAAAAATCTGTCTTGAACTACTAAAGATAAAACACAAATTAAATAAACAACCATGGTAATAAATCATATAAAGAAACTATATGACCTAAGTGTCATCACCATATGCTTTATGATTCACAACTGAGGTAAAAAGGACTCAAACCTTTCTCAACAAATAGCCCACTTAGAACTACCAACTAGTCTCAAAACACAGTCATGGAAACTTGAAATTATAACACCTAAAATAACATACTAAAGGTATTAAAATGAATGAAAATTATAATAAAACATCATGAAAAAAACCTCCAATAAAAAGGATCATAATCTCTAATGGCACCTATTTGTCTTGGAGACTAATTTGTTGACCTTCACTCTCACAGTCCTCACTTAGCTAGTCAGGCCATTTTGGCTTCAACATTTTGACCACTTTAACTAAGTACCAAATATTATAAAAATAATGTATAGGACATAAAATTACCAAATATAAACACCATATACATTATATTATTTAAATCAGGGCACAAAATCTCAAACTCATAGTTGTAACTTGCTTATCCAGAATTGTCAGTTTGCCTTGAAGCACAGTCTGGTGACAATGACTTTCAATCACCTACATGATCAGTTAAAAAGAGTATTTATGCATATGTATGATATTATGAGATAATTATAACATTATTATATATTAATATAACATGGTCAAATAGAAATATTGGTCTTGCAGACCAATCTCATGACCTCACTATACACATACCTCACTAAACTAGACAAGTCA
Source organism: Torreya grandis (assembly GCA_037957365.1). Classification (NCBI taxonomy): domain Eukaryota; kingdom Viridiplantae; phylum Streptophyta; class Pinopsida; order Cupressales; family Taxaceae; genus Torreya; species Torreya grandis. Next base: position 300,368 of record JARHVA010005598.1, on the reverse strand, counting down.
ACTTTATGAGCAACTTTTTGCTATATATAATGATATAAAAAAATTATATCCAACACTAAAATGTATTAAAATTATTAAAAAATATATTCATTCACTTATATTTATACCTATTCATGATATCACATCCCTAATCATCTTCTCACTGCTGCTTGGGTTTCTCACTATTTCTATCATTAGGCTTATTAACGATTAGTCAACTTAAATTACCAGTTTCACATAACTAAGGGATAAAACCTATATATAAAACACCATAGAAATAAAATACAAGTCTCAATCTTAAACCTTTATCCATTTAGAAACTTTGACTTAGTCAACTTTGATTTCTATAATAAATCTCCAAGAAACAAGGCCTTTATTGTAGGGTCCACTCACTCACCTAAAAAACCAATCACACTTAGAGGTTCTTGGGAGAGTTAAATACAAAATCAAATCACTTAAATAGACATATAAATACATTATGATCACTTTATAATAACTTCTTTCATATCAGTTCACTATTAGGGTTCTTTGAGGGTTTAAACCATCTTCCACTCTTAACAATCATTCATAAAGCACAACCCCTTAATCCAAAAAATAATACTTGGTATTTCAATCTAATAACCTTCAACATCTACCATGAATATCTTAGGTTATAATATATAGGTTACACATTCCAATGAATAATTGAGAGTCTTTCTTAGGTGAAGAACCCTTCATTCTATGCACTCAAGAGACCTCAAAACCACTTTTCATGTTTTTTATTGCAAACCCACTAAAACTTAATGAATATGATTAAAACAAATTTAATTACCTTTTTCAATTCTCACTAATTCACACATGCCTTGGAAACTAATCATGATACCTCATTAGGCCATGCTCTCACCATCTTGCTTTACTACACTTGAGTCTTCACACCTCATTAGATCTTAAACTAACCTTCAAACCTATTTCCATGTGATATCCACCTCACTTACATTCTCAAAAAACATATCACATGATAAAAAAATTTCAAACATCCTTCATATGCCTTGATAATAGATCATGATGCCTCATTAGGTTAGGCAAGGTCTAGAGCTAGTCTTATCGCAGACTTGGACATAAGGTAGGCTCACCTTAAAATTATCTTGAGTGATCAATGCCTCATATGCATGATAAATCAACCTTATACAAAATATTTTACCTTTGTGCATCCATCTCACCAAGCCACCATTCTCAAACCTTCTCACTAAGACTTTACAAGCTATGACTAGTGCAATTACTAGGCTTCTCAAGCACTTGAAGCTTAAAAACTGATCTTGAAACACTATTTGATGCGTCTATACCTTGATAACATGCCTTAAATTATCCTCAAGTGATTTCATAACTTTTTACATACCTCTTCATGCTCCTCATGCACATGCTCATGATATGAGTAAATTTGTGATGACTAGGCTTCTCAAGACACCTTGTGCTTAAGAACTAGTAATCAAACATGATTTTACTTGGCCTAAACCTTAAAATCAATGTTATAAGAATCTTAGGCTGGTTTCAATTTTTCTCTCAATATTAAGACATTAGGTTTCCTTGTCACATTAGGCACATAAGCTCATACCTCACAAACCACTCACCATACATCTTCACTAGATGTACCTTGACATTAATGATATCAACCTTGATATCAATGGTAACACTTCTCAATAAAATCACCATTTGTCATTGATGGAAAAAAATTCTTCAATATTATCACTCTCATCTCCCCCAATCTGGTCAATCTTCCTTCTCGAATTTTCTTCCTCTTTGAGATTAATGACAAAGGTCTTCCATAAATTGCAATCTAAAATAATACCTTTTTTTAACAAAGGCTGAACACACAAAATGTGAAGTATTATAGGCACATTTTCCCCCTTACTCTATGCATAACTCATTCACATGAACTCAGATCTCAAGACCACTTACCTTGTCCTTTTCATGACTGATATGTTACAAATCTTTGATCTAACACTAGGCCACCATATTCTTATCATCAACTTCACTTGGAGCTTATGAAAAAACTAAATATCTCCCCCTCAAACCAAGCATCCATCATGATTTTAATTATTTAATAGTGTCTCCATGAATATTAATGGAGTCACCTATTTACATATATCACTAAAATAACACAAGTTTAGGATATTTCTAGATCTCTATGCTCTCACAAGACTGAATATCATTCAATATCCTTTTAGACTTGATTGGCACTATAGGCTTGATTTCTTCATCAACTATTTAATCATCAATATGAGTTGAAAATAGATATTATTGAATTGATTTCTCATCTTAATTATGCTCTACCATATAAAACATTCCATTTGAGCTTGTAGACTGATCATGACTAACCTTTACTGTCTTTTTTTTCCACACATTCATTTGCCTTTTCTCTTGCACTCTAGGGGCTTCAAACCTCTTGTTTTGACTTGATGATCTTATAACTTTGCTAAGAAATAATATTGAAATGTGTCATACATTATTAAAAATATATAAAACCATCTTATACATACCATTTGATTGATGTGAACTATGACTCCTTCCATAGTTCCATGATTACTCATTATTGGAGGGTCTTCTACACACTCTTTCTCTATGACCAAATTGGCTACATACAAAATAGTAACCATTGAATGAATTATCATACTTCATAGCATTAGGATATCTAATTAGTTTCTTTATGTTTAATTCTTTGTCTTCAATATCCTTCTCCTTGACTTGAGCTACCTCCTTTTGGTCTTCTTTGAAACCAAGTCTAGTCTTATTACTTTCAAGTTTTTGACTACTCAAGATATCATCTAGAGCCTCGGTGATATTTTCAAACTTCACATAGGTCTTCACCTTGCTATATGATTAATCCAACTCAAATTTTAAGGATTCTAATTTAGTTTCATATCTGGTGCATTCTTTTTCTTTAGCCTTTAGGTTTGCATTGACTATATCCATATGTGTTTCAATATGATTGATGATCTCATCATACTCATTGGAAGTGTTACTAAATCTCTACTCAAACAAGCCAATATGATCCTCATATTCCTTAACTAATGATCTTAGTTTGTGATTCTTTTTTCTTTATAATTTTAACTCCTTTAGGGCACTTGCCAATTATGCCTCAAGGTTCACTTTATCTTCTTCATAATCTAATTCTACATCAACCATAAGGCATTTCCAATATGAGAAACCCTCATTATCTAATCCTATAGCCATGAATAATATTTCATTATTGTCAAGTTTAGGTTCATTATTACCATCATCACTATCAAATGTCCTTGTGTCACTTACATTAGATGTGTTATCTTATATGGTATAGAAACTTCTCTTATTCTTGAATGATCCTTTTCTACCTTCATACTTATTGAAGTATTTCTTATTTTTGTTAGACTTATAGACTAATATTACCATAATTGGAACATTTGAAGGAAAACTTACCCTTGTCCTTACAAGATACATACCTTAATTTCCTTACAAACATGACTATCAATTGATCATCATCAACATCTAAACATTATTCATATTTGAGCTTCTTATATTTTGAATTATTTTAAACTTTGAAAGATAATTCCTTCTTGGGAGGTCTTCCTTCATTTGGTCTCATCTCATATGTAGTCAAGATGCCATGAAGTCCATCCATCTATAGCTTATCCAGATCTTGTATCTCTTCCACTGCAAATACCTTAGAGTCAAAATTAGGAGTTAGAGGTCTTAACAATTTTGGAAAAATTGTAGAATCTTTTACTTATTATCCTAATCATTTAATTACATTGATAACTTCATAAACCTTGAATAGGTAAGATGCAATTTTTTCATCTTCACTCATCTTTAGACTTTCAAATTGTCTCTAGTGGGTTTATAATTTGGCCATCTTCACCTTGGTGTCTCCTTCATATATATTCTTCAATTTTTCCCATATCTATTTTGATGATACATAGTGTATAAAATTCACAATATCTACCTATGATAGGCCACAAAGGATGACATTAATTGCCTTGGAGTTATTTTCACTAGCCTTCTTACCTACTACATCTATTGGTGGAATAGGAGGAGCACTATAGCCATCCACAATTGAGTTCCAAATTTCATAAATTTAAGACATCAAATATAAATTCATATTGATGTTACAAAAGACATAATTATATCCATTAAATAATATATCCTTATTAGTAGAGAAACCACCTTGAACTTGCTGACTAGCTATCCTTACTTCTAGGATTTCCTTTAGGCTGTTAGACCTGATTCAAAGGACAAGGGCTATAATACCAAATGTTGAAATAAAAATGACTGAGAGGGGGGTGAATTAATATTAAAAAAATTACTTATAAATTTCACGTAATTACTTATAAACAATTAAATCAAGCACATATATCTAGCAAACAAAAACACCAATCCATAAGAGCATGAGACACAAGAATATATCACATATGTGGGAAAACCTTAATGGAAAGAAAAACTAATAATATTAAAAAATGGAATATAGTAATATAATATAAACATAAAATTTTGTGAATCACCAAATTCACATGGATAACCAACTCCAACTAGCTAAGCACCAACTCAGTTAGGCTTTTAGCAAGCACCAACTTACAAGGAGGCATGCACCAACTTACAAGGATACACTAACACCCTAGATGACTTAGCACCAACTCAAATACCTAAAAACATTTATAAAATTTATAAAGATTTGTTGATCATATAATATATTATTATCTCCTTCTTTATCTCTTCTCTCTCTTTTATCCCTCTCAAACTGCCTTCTAGACTTCTTTACTTAACTAGGTCTTTTCAAGATTGATTAGGTCATATAGCCTTGATCCTAATATTAAAAACCTATATAAAATATTAATAACTAATAATATATGCTCTTATTATGATCTAAAAGGCCTATTTATACTCTAAAATATGCTATTTTATTTTTTCATTTGTGCTCTCCACTCCCTAATATGCCTAAAACTACCTTGTATTTATACAAGCCTCTTGTTCATATCCTTCTTGGTTGGCAAAACACCCTTAAATTATTAGGTAAGCCATGTAATATATATTATGACATATCAAAAACATTCATAAAATGTGATTTGATTCCCTTTAGGTCTGACATACCTCAATTAGGCCTTATTTCATCTTTAGGTCTCATGGAGACCTAATCCCATTAGGTCTACTCTAGGACATGTTACGCTTTGACTTCCTTGGAATACATTAAAACACATAAAATGGAAGGAAAATATTATATTAAACTCAAATATAACCTTTATAATATAATATAGGCTCTATAATGATTTTTAGATCTAACTACCACTTAAAACACACCATTTATACTGTTCATGATTAGGCTTATGCATACTTAGAAAGTCTGTCTTGAACTATTGAAGATAAAACAAAAATTATATAAAAAAAATGAAAATAAATAATATATAAAAAAATATGAATTAAATGTCATCACCATATGATTTATACTTCACAAATTAGGGCAAAAAGACTCAAATCCTTCTTTGCAAATAGCCCACTCAGAACTGCCAACTAATCTCAAAACACAGTCATGAAAACTTAAAATTTTGACACCCAAAAGAAAAAATTAAAGGTATTAAAATGTATGAACATGATCCTAAAAAATTTTCAAAATAATTTCCAATAAAAATGATCATAAGATATAATGGCACCTATTGGTCTTGCAGACTATATTTGTTGACCTTCTCTCTCACAGTCCTCACTTAGCCAATCAAGCCATTTTGGATTCAAAATTTTCACCACTTTCACTAAGTATCAAATATTATAAAAATATCAGATAGGAAATAAAATTAAAAAATAGAAACACCATGTACATTAGATACTTCAAATAAGAGCATAGATTCTCAAACTCATAGCTACAACTTGTTTACCCAGAACTGCTAGTTTGCCTTGAAGCATAGTCATGGTGACAATGAGATTCAATCACCTATATGATAATTTTTAGATATCCCTGATGCATATTTTTGGTATTATTATATAATTATACCATTATTATATTTAAACATAACATTTTCAAATGGAAATATTGGTCTTGCGCAACACTCTCATTTCCTCACTGAACACAAACCTCACTAAGCTAGACAAGTTAACTTTGTGAGAAAATTTTTTATATATAAAATGATCTCCAAAAATTATGTCCAACATGAATATGTCTTAAAATTATTTAAAAAATATTAATTCACTTTGATTTATACCTATTATATGATAACACATCCCTAATCATCTTCTTAATGCTACTTGGGTTTCTCTATATTTTCATCATTAGGATTGATAGTGATTAGTCAACTTGGATGATAGTTTTATCACACATAATGGATATAAAATATCCATAAACCACCATAGACATCAAATACAAGTCTCAATATCAAACCTTCATCCTTTTAATAACTCTAACTTGGTCAACTCTGAATGTTACAATAAATCTCCAAGAAACAAGGCCTTTCCTGTAGGGTCCACTCACTCAAATGATAAAATAATCAAACTTGGAGGTGCCTGGGAGAGTTTAATAGAAAATATAATCACTTAAATATCCAAAAAAATCCATTTTGGGCACTTTATAACAACTTATTTCATATTGGGTCACTATTAGGGTTCTTTGAGGGTTTAAACCATCTTCCACTCTTAATGATCATTCATAACGCATAACCCCTTAATAAAAAAAATAATGCATATAATTTTGATTTATTACCCTTCCCCATTTACCATGAATATATTATGTTCTCATGTAGAGGTTACTCATGCCAATGAACACTTGACAATCCTTCTCGGGTTGAGAATCCTTCATTTTGTGCACTTGAGAGACAACAAAACCAATTTTAATTATTTTTATTGTAAACCATGACATAAAAATTCATGAACATACTTAAAATAAGTTGAGTTACCTTTGTAAATTCTCACAAATTCACACATGCCTTGGAAACTAATCCTGATACCTCATTAGGCCACTCTCTCATAATCTTGCTTTACTACACTTGAGTCTTCACACCTCATTAGGCCTTGAACTAACATTCAAACCTCTTTCCAAATGATATAAAACTCAATTAAATTATCACACAAAATATCACATGATTAAACAATGTACATCCTTCATATGCCTTGATAACAGATCATGTTGCCTTATTAGGTCAAGCAGGGTCTAGAACTAGTCTAGTTGTAGACTTGGACATAAGGTCTTACCCTTGGAGGTTTACCTTAAAACTATATTGAGTTATAAATTCTTAATATTAATGATAAATAAACCTTATATATCCTCTTATGCCTTTGTGCATCCATCTCACTAGGCCACCATGCTCAAACCTTATCACTAGGACTTTACAAGTTATGACTAGTGCCATGACTAGGTTTCTCAAGCACTTAAAGCTTAAAAAATGATATTGAAACACTCTTTTATGATTATATACCTTAATAACATGCCTTAAATTATCCTCAATGAATTTCATACCTATACACATACCTCTTCATGCTCATCATACACATGCTCATGATATGACTATGATTGTTATGACTAGGCTTCTCAAGACACCTTGTACTTAACAAATAGTAATCAAACATGATTTTGATTTCCATAAACCTTGAAATCAACCTTATAAGAATAATTAGGTTTCCTTAAAACTCTATTTAAATCAAGATACATTAGTTTGCCTTATCATATCAGGCACACAAGCTCATACTTCATAGACCACTCACTATACATATTTATCAGATGTACCTTGACATCAATGACAACACTTATCAATAAGAATTACCTATGAACTAGTATGTATTCTAAAGTTTCAATAATAAGTATGATTAATATGTGAAAGGAAATGAAGTGAATAGAGGAGATCCAAGATAGATTGATATATGGTAATGGTATTATGAGGATCCTTATGCATAGATTTATGAACTACAAAAATTAAATGAACAATGAAATTTAATTTCAAAAATAACCCAAAATAATCTTTAGATCATGTTCCACTTTGAGGGGGAAACCTATTTTAAGCAATCTCAATAAAATAATATTCATGGATGCCTTAATTAGGTCTCAACACTTACTTAAATACTAAATTTATTCTAACAACTACTTCCCATGTATTTAGGATAGTTAAAATATGCTCAAGGGATAAATTACAAAGCATATGCATCCATAATGACTAATACACTAGTAATGTAAAGAGAAGGGTAGGACATGGTTCCTAACATCCCCTCCCCCTTAGAAAAATCTTTGTCCTCAAAGATTCAAATGTGGGAATCATTATTAGATTTGGAATAGTGGTTCCCATGTTGCACCTTCTAGTTGAATTCCATGCCACTGGATTAATAATTTCATGATTGAGTGAGGTAAAATTTGGTGGGTGCACCTATCCAAGATTGATTCTAGTTTGAGAAGGATGGAGCCTTCATTATCAAGTTCTAGTAGAACTATTTATAATTTGATGGTGGTTCCAAGAACTTTCTTCAAACAAGAGACATGAAAGATTGGTTAAACTCAAAGGGAAGGTGGAAGATCCAAATTGTAAGAAATAGACCTAATCTATTGAATAATATTATAAAGCCCTCAAAACTTTGAAGCAAAATTATGACACCATTTTAGTTTTAGGGATGATTACTTTTATGGATAAAGATGAATAAAAACCATATCACTGGGTTGAAAGGTACACTTAGAGTGGTGTTGATTAGCTTACTACTTCATTCAATTATGTGCTAGATAGAGATTACCATGCAAGGTGATGAGAATCTAATACCGATGTTAGGTAGTAGTGTCAACTACTTGAACTAGGGACTTTATTAGAGTATATAGGAGTACTAGGGAAGATTAACCATAAACCACTTTATATGGAGTCATTTTAGTAGAAGTTTGGTACGTGATATTTTACCACCATTCTATGATGGGAATCCACTTTACCCACTTTTTTTGTTTCAAAGCAAAATAATGAAGGAATATTTCCAAGAATTTGTTGACAATTTTTGTTTGGCCATCTATTTGGGGGTGATACTTGGATCTCATATTTAGTTGTATGCTTATGCATCTAAATATCTCCATTAAAAAATGGTTGGTGAAAGTTGCATCATGATTGAAGATGATTGAATAAGGAATGACATGAATATGGATGATCTGATCCAAGAAAACTTGTGCGATTATAAAGGTTGTATAGAGATGGTTGAAGGCACAAAAATGACTATATTTGGAGAGGAATCTACTATGATTGGGATCTCTATTTTTCCTCTATATTTAGGGATCCCCTCAATGAAATACATGGAAATATCTATCCATATTTTAGTAAGAATGAGCAAGGGCTTGAGTAAACCAAAAATCACTATTATTTCACATTTATTGCATTGGTAGGTGTCACATTCAACCACCATCTATTTAATTTCCCCTTTTATCCCCTTCTAAAATAAGTTTTGACATGCCCACTCATATTTTTTGAGAAATCATGAGTGCCCTAATGATGGAGAAGCATGGATTTCATAAATATAGCCTAATGAAGGTATGTGCTATGTGGAATCACCATATGGCCCTTGTATCATATAAAATCACCGTCTTGTGAATAAAGTGGTACTACAAAGGGGTTGGTGGCCAATTATTGAATGAGGTGGTGTAAGGAGGGATAATTTGTATACCCTTGGTGTACATATTCCAACCAATATAAAACAGGCATGGATATGGAAAAAAGAGAAGTCTGGTCCTTGAATGTGCATGAGGAATCATTTGCCATGAGATTACATTCACCCTTATTGTAAGTGATCTCAAAATAATAGCCCATGAGTTTGGTGACTCATTTATGTTATACTAATGATGAGACCCATTATTCTATGAAATATTTCAAACTTTGGTGATTGGTTTTGATGCAAAAATGATTTCGAAGTATGGCTACCATTTTTATACTGCATGTAAAAGTTCCATCATTTTTTTTTCATATGTAGACAAAGAAAAATTTCATCCAAAAAGGGATCTAATAGTGAAATCAATGGGACATCCCTCTTATAGAATAAAAACACCCAGGATATTGACACATAAATCACTTTTGATGGTGAAAGTTTTGGTGAACTCTGACATGGCCAAAACTAATGTGCTACACATAGTCTGTTTGAGTTCCATATATGCCTAGTCAACTACAACATTCTATGTGAATGAATCCTTCTTCAATAATTAAGTCAAGGTATCCATGATATTTATATAATACTTGATGAACTTGTAGTAGTATCCTATAAGGCCTAAGAAACCATTAAGGCTCTTAAGGGTTGTTGGCTAAGGCCAATTCTACATGGCACTAATTATTTTGAGATATATGTGGACCCCATCGACTAAAATAATGTGCAATAGATATTCAAATTCTTCTTGACCAAAGGAATACTTAGACTGCTTGGGACATAATTGATTTTTTTTTAGAATTTATAATGCCCTATCAATATGTTGAATATTCTCAATCCATATGTGGCTATAGATCAAAATATCATTTAATAAAACCAAATAAAATTGACAAAGGAAATGTTTAAAGATTTTATTCATTAGTGCCTAAAATGTTAAAAAATGATTTGTAAGTCTAAATGGCATGACCAATAATTCATAGTGACTATCATGAGTGTAGAAGGTTATCTTTGGAATGTCATCAACATGCACGTGGATCTGATGATAGCATGAATAAAAATATAATTTGGAGAAATTTTTTGCCCCATGGAGCTCATCAAAAAGTTCATCAATGACTAGATTGGGAATTTATCTTTGATAATAAGGTGGTTAAGGAAACAAAAGTCAATGCAAAGGTGTCACAACCCATCCTTTTTGTGGACAAGAATAATTGGGGATGAGTATGGGCTAGTGCTAGGGAAAATAACTCTAAACTTGATGAATTATCGTACTAGTTATTCAATCTTAGTATTTTGTAGATGGAGATAGTGGTGTGGTTAGATAATGGGTGGAATGCTTCCTAAAAGGAGAATAATGTGATGATATTCAAGGCATGAAGGGGGAAGATCCAATGTATCTATGAAAATGATTGCATGCTTATCAAGGATATCTTGTAAATTGATAAGGTAGTTAGTAACAGTGGGGAGATGGAGTTAGATAGAGTGCAGCTGAGTAATAAGCCCATGTGAGCCTTTCTTTAGAAACTTTTCCATGCGATTGAAAATGATGATGTGATTAGATCTAAGCAATAACCCATATGAAGTGTGATTTTGTCCACTATATTTTAATTACATCTAGAGCTTAGAGAAGTCACATAGAGTAGGTCCCAATGTGTGGAACCACTACACCCCTAAGACCACATCATATCCTTGTAAGGGTAATGCAAACATATTTGAGAAAAGAGTGTAATTTCACATCACAATATGCACATTATGACACTTCCATTTACATAAAAAATATTAACCCATTATAAATCATGAATTCAAATCTAGAAGAAGGGTGTACAAAGTAGTTTGTTTACTTAGCAATGCAGGGATCGATGAAATTATGAGTGCTGCTAGAGTCAATGAGGATTATGAGAGGGATATTTTTAAATAACCCCTTAACCTTCATGGTTTGAGGGATGGTAAAACCTACTAATGCATGTAGAGATATCTTGGGTTGAGTCTCTAAGCCATTAAATCCTTTGAGGGCTTTATCTTGATTGAGCATCCTTAAATTCCTAGATATCAGGCTGACTATCCTACTTTTGCAATGATTCCACATTTAACAAGTAGATATTTTATGTGATGTACCTATGGCCCTTACCCATTTGTAATCACAATTATAACATAATAATTTATCCTATGATACCATATATCTACATTAATAAGGCACTTAAATGGTGTGGTTGTGGTTGGCCACTGGTTCATTATGTTCTTTACGGGTGGGAAAGTGGGAGGTTGAGGCTACAATGAGAGTTTATCTTCTACTAACTTAGTAAAACCAAAGGCATCCATCATGTTTTTGGGCCAAAATTTTTTCATCTTCAAGTGTATTGGCTCTTTGAGGCCATTAATAAATCAAATCTTGAATAAGTCATCTGATAACCCTTAAGTGTGATTAATTAGTTTCTCAAATTCAATTTGATAATCATGAATGGTGCCTATCTAGCAAAGTTTGGTGAGAGCTCCTATAAAATTATTGAATGTCAAGAGACCAAAATTACCCAAAATTAAGTATGAAAAGGTATTCCAATTGGGTCTATCATTAGACTCGAGATACCAATGGTACCATTGAATTGCTTCTTATTCTAAGTGGTAGGAAGCAATGGGGATTTTGCTAATAAAATAAGTAGAATGAAGGTTAAAGAATTGATTAGATTGATATATCCATCCTATAGGATATGTACCATTGAACCTTTTAAATTATATCTTGGGACCACATGATGTGTGGGGAGAAGAGAAACTATTCTCTAATGAATAATCCTTCTATAATTTATTGATAAAAGGCTATTCTGCTAATTTATTCCATGCATTATATTGGTTAACTTAGTGACCTAAGATTTCAATGTTGTGATATCTTCCTCCATGATCTTTGTGCCTGCATGGGTGGCTACCATAACCAATTTTTTTTTTTTCAAGGGATAAAAAAATGCATTCTAATACATGTTCATTAATGATTTTTTTAAATTTGGGTTCAATTAGAAGGGGTAAATGTACTTTTACTAGTTTTTTGGCACCTCTTGATTTGGATTGATGAATGTAGGGGAAATTTTTGAATCATAATGGTGAAAATAGAAATTTTTTCCAAGAGGGATAGAGGAGTAGAAAAGGAAAAGGAAAAATATGGGAAATATTCAAAGCAAGAGGGAAAAAACTAATGAAGTTATGGCAAAACCCGAAAAAATAAAAAAAATGAGATTTTTGGCTAATAGAATTGAAATTTGGATATGGACCCTCAAGAAAAAAAATTTACAGAATAGAATTTTAGGTGTTCTAAGAAATTTTGAATGTCAACAGAACTATAAAGGGAGATATATGGTGAAAAAATTGATTTCCACTTGGTTTCTCCTACCAAACGCTTGTTGACAAGTGCATAGTTACCAACTATTCTCAAATGTGATCATTATAATGTTGATCTTCTGAAACTATTATGTTGGATATGGGCCCCAAGTCTATTCAAATACCTAAGGTTTTTAAAGAGTTTTTTTAGACACGAATGCTATCTAAATGAGTAATTCTCTCTAAAAACATTTTGGCCATGGATTTACCTCTAAGTGATAGCTCTTGGTTTACCTCATGGGTGGAAACTATTCAATCGATACAAGGATGTTATCCTTTTCACTAGTAAGACCTCTCAATGGGCCAGTTACTTTAGGGTTCATGTGGTACTCTTCATAATGAGTTTTAGTGCTTATGTTTAAGTACTTCCCATAGTTATGCAGAGGACTATTTACCCTTATCCAAAATTGTAATGAATATGTAGAAAACAAAGGAAAGGAAAAATATTTTTGTAAATGGCATATCTCCTAGAAAGCCACTACTAATTTTTTATGTAAGATCTACCAGTAGGCCAAAAAAGTGATCTGATACTATGTGTAAGGATCCTTATGCATAGATTTATGAACTACATAAAATAAATTAATAATGAAATGAACTTTGGAAAATAACCCAAAATAAACTTTAGATCTCAAGACACATTGAAGGGAAAACCTCTTTTGAGAAAGCTCAATAAAATAATATTAATTAATGCCTTCATTGGGCCTCAACACTTACTTAAATACTAAATATATTCTAACAACTATTACTTCCCATGTATGTGGGATAATTAAAATATTCTCAAGGGATGACTTATAAAGTATATGCATCCATAGTGACAAATACACTAATAATGTAAAGAGAAGGAAAGAACACGGGTTCCTAAAAAGTATAATGAGAAGTATTGTTTGTTAATTGATCATATGGTAGAGATATAAGACTAAGGGAATCAAGGTTGTATAACCAAGTCACAAAAATAATTATCTTATTTTTGAGTGAAATAAGATAACAAATAATCATTGTAAAAAAAATAAAAAAGAATCCATGAAATAACTGAACTCATAATTATAAGTGTGCATGAAAAGTGTGATACGAAGCCATAAGAAAAAGATAATGAAACCATATAAAACAAATAAATTAGAAGATAATGATCCATGTAAAATAGATATGTGAAATCAAATTTGACATATAGTCAAAGTATAAGATATATAAATATGGATCATAAATCCAATCTAAGTCATAAAGTAGAACAATGTGAAAGAACACCATGCCATGTTCATAAATACTAATATTTCTATGTAGATGAATTCTGATATTAGCCAGAGTCTCATCAATCTTCATGGAAAGTTGTGTAAATAATTCTTTCCATATTATCTCAGCTTAAAAGGGATGTGTAGATGACGAGGAGTAATGCTCATGTGGTATCTTGTGAGTAGGATAATCAAGGTGAGGAATATATGGCTTGATGGGAATAGTATCTATGGGGTGATAATGAGGTGTAACCTATGGATAAGGAGGAGCCTTATTATGTGTATGACTTATAGAAAGAGTAATGTTTGGTGCAAGTGTCCACTATGGGAAGTCATGAAAATGTTGTTGGAGAACTCGATAGTTATCAATATGATATGTACCACACTAGTGATAAAGACAATATACTTCCCTATATCTAGGGATATACTTTGGTAATAGCTTAAGAGGAGGTATGGCCTTGTCTTTGGGTTGAGTAGTGGTTGGGCACAATGTGATAATATATTACCTAAGTTTTCATAAATGAGTGAAAGAGTGGTTATTTATCTCATGAAAGCAAAAAATACATTTGTTAGTAGAATTTGGAGGTATACTAGCTCAAGGGGTAGATGGAGAAGCCTAGGGTGGCTAATATAACTAACAATCTTTGGCCCAATGACCAAAAACTTTGTGGATATCATAATAAGGTTGATCTATTCATTTTGTGGGCATGAGATCAATTTGTGGTAATGGAAGAAGGACATCACCAAGGAAGGGTGGGGATGGAGCATAAACTAGACTAGGCTCATCTGAAGGTGAAGATGGAGTAGAAACCAGCCTAGGTGCATTTGAAGGTGAGGCTAGTCATGCAATAGATTTAAGTATAGTGGCTAGAATATATGGGGGAAGCTGACTATAAGGGTCATGGTATCTAGAAAAATTATAAGGTATTATCATGGCATGATACATTAACATACTCTTAAGGGTATCCTCTATGAATAAAGGCAAACATGTGAGTTTTCCATCTCTACCCTATGATAAATAGTATAAAGACTAGTATTAGACTCTATAAAGGAAAGAATTATAAAATACAAACAAAAAGAATGAAATAAAGAAGAGTGATATTGAAGAACTTATACATTTATAACTTGGATAAATCTAGATAAAAATGGGTCATCTAAAGCATAGCCATCATCATATTTAGGTGTATGTAAGTCAATGGTACATGTAGGAATGACTTTATTGTTATAAGAAGCATGATGGTATTAAAATGTCTAGTTTTGGATAGGATAATAGGTATTTCATTAGAAGGTGGTTGATAGGATCGATGTGATAAATAAGGGGGAAGTTGGGTGATGATGTGAGGGGAAATATTAGAGGTTTTGATATTGAGACTTATTTCATCCAACTCATCATCATTGGAGTCTAAGAGGTTATTTTGAATGTTCTCAATTAATTTAGGGTGACCATTATAACCTCAAGTGGAATTAAATAGATAGTTAAAAAGTTAGTATTACTGAAATGGGGCACTAAGCAAGGGTTCAAGGGTAGGTATTTTAAAGACACCACATTCTAGGAATTGTTTGAAATTCTAAGGGTTCTTGTCTCCTTGAATATTGTGTATAGTTCCACTATTAGGGAATTTGATGCATTGGCATGTAGATGAGGTGATTGATCTCATACAGTGAGTCCAAGGTCAACCAAGTAGGATGTTATAAGAAAGTGGAAAGTTAAACATCATAAATTTCACATGGATGGTAATAAAAAGAATGGTAATGGGAAGCCAAACACAACCTAGATGAGGCATTTGCCTTCTGTCATATTGTTGACGTGTACTACATGTAGATTTGAGGTTGCATTTGGAATATCTAAGGGTCTTAATGAATTCAAAAGAGGAAACAAAGTTCATATACCTTCATCAATTAGGGTATGCTTAACTTGTATATCATCAATTTAGATGCTAATGAATATAGGAGGATCATCCACATGAAGTAGTATTTTATCAAGAATCATGGAAGTGATAGGAAGATTAAGTGAGAGAGAAGTGTCCAATATTTCATCAACATGGATGGACATCTCTTCAAATTATTTAGGTATACTATATCAAAATATAGATAAGGTAGCTTCACATCATACAAGAGGAGGATGAGGGATGTTCATTTTGAACAATAATTAGATTAGATAGTTTCGATGATGGGGAGAAGTCTCATTTATTATAAGAAAGGTATTTGAGAGGGGAGATGAGAGAGTTATACAATGAGATCCCATTCATCATAACCCATGGGAAGATTGTTATATATAGCCACATAGTGTTGTAAGATGTTTATGGAATTAGGGTTGGAGGTAAAATTGAACTTGTGTTGATAGGGTATAGTTGGTTTAGGTTGATTATGAATGGGTTGAGTTACTTTAGGTGATGTGGTGGTTTATGGAAGTATTTCTTGTGGTTGGGTAGAAGAAATACTATTGGAAGTTTGGGGTGTGTTCTCTTATTATGTGGATGTTGGGGGAAGAGTAGAAATGGTATGAGAGGTAGACTTGAGTTGTGTGGTTCGAGATGAGGCTTGTATGGGCATAAGTTCCTCTTACCCCAATTCCATTAGATGGGATGGGGAAGTGTCCCGAATGGTAGGGAATAGTTGAGAGGTGGGATGTGTAGGTGTTGGATTTGAGTCAATCAAAGTAACTATTCTTCTCATTTTAGTCATATTAACCAAATTTTCATCATTGGTAGTGAGGTATATAAGACTTTCAACATTGTTTGTAGGAGTAGGCTTGTCGATGTTATCTTGGTGGTTGATAAGAGGATCCATGTAGATAACAAGATGAGCATTAGCTTAGTTTAAATCTTGGTTTTTATTTTTCATTTCATGGGATTTTAAATCTATGTCATATGCTTGTTGATAATTTTTAATAAGGATTTCATTATCAAAATTTGGACCAAAAATAAAATATATAACAAGATTTCATAATTATCTACAAGTCTCATGATAATGGCCCCAACTTGCATGAAACCAAAAACATTTGTTTGGATTATACCATGATTGCATACAATGAGTGGGGTCAAGATCTCATGGTATAGGTCTTGGAAGGAATTTTTGAAGTTCTGCTAAGGATAGTGGCTTATGCACATCAGTGTGGTTGGGTTGATAAAATATGGGAGTAAGAGTGTTTTTTGTAGGGGAAGTATGCTCCATAACATTTTTTGGAGTAATTACTTGTATGGTATGAATAGTGTCATAGTATTCAGTAATACCATCATTAGTTGTATGATAATTTTTATTCTTAATGAGCATATGAGTTCCTATTGTAGGTTGAGTTGGTTTGAATTAACTTAGGAGGAAGTCTTATCATTTGTCTTGGTAAATAGCTTCTTATAATGTCTTTGGAGAGAGAGTCCTAACTTGATATTATAATTTGGGGTATAGAGCATTAGTGAATAGGTGGAAGAGGTTTTCATCTGCCATATTATGCTCATATTTTTTAGAAAAGTTTTTCCATCATTTGATGAAGGCTTGTGTCATTTCATTTTAAGTTGTTTGTAATTTGTAAAGTGGGTTAAGTTGTTCTCAAGAAGATCACTAGTTTGGAATTCTTGGACTAGTGAGTTGACCAAGTATTCAAATGATAGAGTGAGTTTTTGATTGATTGTACTGATCTAAATAATCTCCTAAAAATGTTTCATCTAATAGTTTGGTAGAGGCAAATGTGTTGGGCTTAACCTAATCTTTCTAAAGGTTACTAAATATTTTGATGTATAAGGTGGGATTAGTGGTTCCATTATAGGTGATGGTGGGTATGATACCTCCTATGTTAATGTTAGACATTTGAGGTACAAGAGGTTAATTTTATAGATTTTTAATGGTTTTATTAATTAGTGGTGGTTATGGGATAAGGTTACCATGGTAATCCCTAAGGGGTGTGGCAGGGCATTTGGATTTTGCATTCCCCATAAAACCTATTGAAGTTGATTTTGGAGATGAATGGTATGATTTTGCATCTACATCATCTAATTTGCATTATTGGTTTGAAATGTATGCATTTGATTGAGTATTTGTAATATGAGTTAGTTTGAATAATATTTTTACTAGTAGATGCAAAATGTGATGCATTAGTGTTAGTATTAATGGCTTGAGTTACACTATGAGTGTGGGATGAAGTAGTAGCATGCACCGCATTAGTGGCATGAGTAGCATTGGTATCAAAAGAATCACTAGTGGCATGATAAGCATTGGTAGCAAAAGATACACTAGTATCATGGTTAAGATTATGGTTCTTTTGAAGAGGCCCACTAGAAGTTGAACCTACCATGTTGGTATAAATACTTGGCATGGAGGTTGAGGAAGACATCAAATATGATGTCATGGTATGTGAATGAGACATAATAAAAGGAAATGGTTGAGATGAAAAGAAAGTGTTTCCTCCAAATCCATGGGAAAAGGTATGAGAGGGTGAATAGGGTTATCCTATATGATCACCCATGGTGGTAGGATATTTTCCTCTATGTTGAGAGTTTTTATTGATGAAAAATAACATTTTAGTTGTGTATTCTAGTTCATGCTCATCTTATAGTGAGAATAAAGGGTTAAGTGTAGAGGACGAATGTGGAGGAGTCCCATAGTTGGTAGTGTGAGTGGCCACATGTAAATTCCTTTCATCCATGGTGGGTTCCACAAGCTGTGTCCTAGGGAACCTATTAGGGTTGGAAAAATTCATCATGTTTGTCTAATTTATTTATATATTGTAATAAAAAAGGAAATTCATTATGAGGGATGGATATTAAAGACTTTATGGAAATAAGGATCAGTTGGTAAGATACAAATTTAAACCAGTCAAAAGTGTCCTATAAGATAGTAAACATAATAAAGTATAAAGGACACACTCATATAGGTCAATTGTGTGTTATAAATGGATAAACTAAATAATCTATAAAATATACATAGTTGTATAAGTTGACTATGTATGGAAGATAAGGATAATAAATAGCCTATAAGAGACTATGTTGACAAGGGTGATAGTGTTTGGAAAAAAGGGAAATATTTTACAAGACAAAAGCTAAGTAAATATAATTGAGAACACAAATAATTAGATCAATGTATCTAATCTAATTTTAGCACACAACACAAACCTTGTACTAATGTTGGTTAGTATAAGTTTTTCAATACAAAATACAATTATAAAAAAGAAAACAACAAAACTTGAATGTAAATGATAAGCTAAGTAGTCATTCTTAAATGTTGTTAAGTTATAATAAATTTTGAGTTTAATGTGATAGGAAATTGGCTATAATAAGGAACTATAAAAAAAATCTATGGATAATTTTAGAAAGTTTAGGTTGAAAGGGATTTGTATTGATGATATTAATGGCTTGGTATTTGGGCTTACCCCCTCACTTCATAATCCCACAGTGATAAGGGTGTAAGTTACTTTGACAATATATAACATCAACCACGTGTTTATACTTGGCCAAAAAACCAAGTCAGCTTCCTCCTTGGTGATAAAATCCAAGTAGGCAAGCCTTGGGAAGAAAATTTTTAATACTTTTTAATGTTATGTGACTTTTAAATGTGTGAAAAAGAAAAATAGTGTGACTAAATCGATAAATTAAAAACTTCATATTTAGTCTATGTTTGTTACTCTAAGCAAGCAAGCAATAAAAATGAAAAGTGAATTAATTACTAGAAGTTAGGTTAATTCCTTTTTTGAATAGTACAAATTTAGTTTAAGTGATACTGTATGTAAACATTACATAATAGACTCAACTGGATCACTATTGTCTATAGAATCAAGATCTAGAAGAACACAATTAAACTGGTCGACTGTGTCTTCTAGAAAAAAATCAAGCTACAAAATTATATCGGCCTGGTCAACCTAGTTCATTGTAGGGTTATAATTTTATAGACTTTAAACTATGAAAAAAAAGATAGTAAGAGAAAATAGAAATGGCCAATAAGGTAATAATGAACCTGAGATTTATTGAAGATGTTAAATTTTCTATTTTTATGTTGTGTTTCTCAAATATTGATTTTTATATTTTGCTAATAGAGTCAACTAGGTCAAATTTTTTTTCAAAAGTTTGTATGTTTAAAATAAATTATGAACATAATCAACATGGTTGATGGAGTCTGCAAACCTATATGCTAAAAAATAATCTACAAATAGAGTCGATGGGGTTGACATAGTCTACAAACTTATGGTTAAAAAAAGAATTGAGTTATTGATCAATCTATTTCCTATTATTAGAGAAGACATGCATAGAGAAATATAGAGCTGATTGGAGTTACTATGTGTTAAACTTATACATAAAATGTTATACTATATCAACAAGCTCGATACAATACTCTAGAAATAAAAATATATAAATGATAATAAATGAATGGATGAAAGAAAAAATTGTAAGGGTTAGTTCATGTCAAGTTCACCAGAATGTATACAAGAGAAAGTGAAGTTGATCTATAAATCAATCCTAGCTTGGAGAAGATAAATCACGCTTACCCTTCCACTTATTATTACATTTAGACAATCAAGGTTATGACTAAGATGGATCCACTAGACCTAACCAATGGGTCCCTTACCATATTGAAATCACTAGAGAGGGTTATAAATCCCCTAGTTAAGCAACACTTGATAACCTTAGATAGGTCCTATGTTTTCTTATTCAAAAATTACATGTAAAGTAAAGTAAAATCTAACCTAGTGCTCACTAAAGCTTGTGGTAAAAAATAGGGGTAATAAACATAAAATTAAACATGTATAGAAGATTAATATTTAAGCTAATCTATAGGAAATCCTAATGCATAGAGAGATAAGCATATAAGAAAACAAATGCATATCTATCTACTTTAACAAGGAGGATAAAGAGTTTAAGAATACTTACCTCAAATATAAACTCATCGAGCCTCAATATCTCCCTTGGCCAATAGTGCATTGTAAGAAATTATTGTGTATGTTGAAGAAGCTAATGATGAACAATAGAGTATAGTTTAGCCAAAGACCTCCTAGTGATTCAAGTTTTCACAAGATAATATTCTTATCTCCAATGGTAAAACCCTAATAAAATGACTCCTTAAGTATAATGTTGGATATGTACATGTGAAATAATAATGTTCTTTTGTCTATTTCTAGGAACTGATGGAAATAATGTGTATATATAACTGGATCTAACCTTAAACCCTTATGAATGTTTAGCTGATAAGTTCAGCCCAATTGACACTGTATTGTTAAATAATAATAGAAAGCTAGGTCCCAAACTGAGTTTTCCAAAGATAACCTAGTCCCATAATGTGCTAATATATTTTAGATACCAAGTTCAACCTAGGTTGACTTTGTTTGATAAATTTAAAAAAGTGTTTTAAGCTTAGATAAGGGTTGTTTAGGGTAATGCATTGCTTGGAGGAGTGTGTAAAGGAGGTTTCAAAGCTTAAGGAAGTGTATAGGATAGGTTTATGCTAGTTACAAGTGGTGGTATAATGTATGACACTATTATTAAGCACCAATGGTCTTCTCACCCCTTTCTCAGTACATCCTTTAAGTTGTACACTTAAAAAGATTAAGACTAGATGGATTACTGTAAGAGAGAAAGAATCAGTAATTGATAAAGTTTGAAAATATTATGTGTATAAATATTTTCTCCTTCCAATAGGCATCTATTGAATTTTGATGGACATGGGATTCATATCACAATAGAAACTATTAAATATTATAAGATTTTAGGAATTGATCTTATTACTTTACCAACACACACTTCCCACAAGCTAAAATCATTAGATGTTAGTCTCTTTTCCCATTATAAAATTATTTTAAATATAAAAGGTAAAATTAGATATATGTAAATCATAAAATTGATATCAATGTGTCTAACTTGGCTGAGTTGGGTAGCATAGCTTTAAAAAATGCTCTTTCTTTAAAAAAATATAAAGTTAGGTTTTAAAAGGATAGGTATATGACCAATTAATAAACATGCACTTTTAAAAGATAAGGCACTAAGTGAATCATACAATTTTTTTTATGGAGATGATGAGAATACAATTCAAAACATCATGTGGTTGGCTAGATATGGAGAGGATGAGATAAATGCAATTATTCAACTTCAAAAAATAAGAGATGGAGTAGTTGAAAATGATAATATAGATCCAATTACTCATAGTATCATCTAAGTTGCACATGTAATCCAAACATAATATTATACTAAATATGGAGAAGAAATAGGTCAAGGAAATCATGTGTTCAATATTCAATAATATGTTCTTGGAGAGGGGTTGAGCCTTCCTTTGTAAATAATCCAACTAGACTAGATCGAAGAAGGAACAATAGAACTATGTGTAAACTTGGATTTTATAATGTAGATGTGGGCCTTTCAATTCCATCTTCTCATGCATTTTTACCTGATGAATATGTTAAGTGTGAAGTAATTATTCACAAAAAACTATTCACTATCACTATTCATGAGTTACTATTCACCATCACTGGTCATGTGATATGGTGGTAGTGGGGGGTTGGCAATGACTATGAGGTGGAATCTAGGTGATGTGTCATGGCCTACAGAGGAATATTCAAGTGGTAAAGATGATGAGAGATCATGTGGGATTAATTTCTTAGGTGGCCTCATGATTTTGTATATGGGAGAAGTCAAAAAGGTGTTGTGGAACCTTTTGGATTCTTGTGTGTGCACATAGGATAGTGGGGACATTATTACTATTCATGATTGAAGTGGGGGAAAAGGAAAAGGAAGATTCCAAATCATTTTTATCCTCATGTGAAGTGGGTCATATCATTTTATAAGTACATGGAAGAAGTCAAGGGGCATTATGAAAATGCCATCCACTTTTGAAACTTGCACATGGAATCAAGCATACCAAATTTTGATCATTTTGTTCCACATGGATATGGGGAAAAATTTCATCTCTCTCCTCATTTTTTCTATTCTATTTCTCATTATTATTTATATTTTTATAAGGATACCATTCCTTTATATTTTAAATAAGAGAGAGGGTGAGAAGACCTGTGTGTCATTTTTGAAGCTTGTAAGCTTTGTGTGAAGCTAAGATTTAGCTTGTTGTAAGCTTGGTGAAAACTTATGTGAATTGAAGACAATATATTGTGAGAGATATGAGAGGAGTGAGTGATAAGTTGTTGTCATGGATGTATTCTCCAAGTGTTACTACAAATTTAATAGCTGAATAATTTCTCCATGGATGTAGCCAAATTGGCGAACCACATAAATATTTATTTTATTTTTTGCATGTTTTATTTTGATTGGTATAAGTTTAATTTATGTTTGATATAGCTTATATATTTGAAACTTTGAGGATTATTTATGAATTTCATTTATCTTAACAAGTGTTATTATAGAAAAGGTTGTTTGTTGTTGAATATTAAGTTATAGGAAGCTAAGGATTTTATTTTGAGTGGGAGATATGGAGGATGATAACAAATCAATGGTGGAGAAGTTTAATGGACATAAATTAAAATTATGGAATATGAAGATGGAGGATTAGCTCTTTTAAAATAACCTTTACTTTCCTTTGGGAGGTAAATCTAAGAAGCCAATGATAATGTTAGATGAGGATTAGGAGTTGCTAGATAGAAAAACATTAGAACCATTCGGTTATGCCTGACATCTATAGTTGAATTTAAAATATCCCAAGAAAAGACTAAAAAGTATTATGATAACAATAGATAAGTTGTATGAAAAACCCTCTACCTGTAATAAATGTTTTTTTTATGAAAACATTATTTAATATGAAAATGGTTTAGTTGTAAATCATTTAAATGATTTTAACATGGTTATAGGATAGTTTAATTTTATTAATATTAAATTTGATGATTAAGTTAAGGATATTCTTATTTTATGTTCCTTACTTGAGATTTATAATATCTTGGTCATGATGGTAAGTAACTCTATCTTGAACAATGCCAAACTAAAGTTTGAAGATGTGTTGGGTGTGATCCTAAGCAAGGAAATGTGGAGGAGAAGCATTGGTGAAACATCCACATTATGAATTGCATTGTATATGGAGAATAGAGGAAGACAAAAGAATAGAGGAAGAGGAAATTATGTAAAATCAAAGAGGAGGTCAAAATCAAGAAGCAAGATGGAATGCTAGTACTTTGGAAAGCTAGTACACATAAAGAAAGACTGTTGGGTTCTTCATGGAAAATTAGCCAATGATGAACAAAAAGACAACAAAGAGGAAAATATAGTAATTGATGTGTTACAATATGATCTTATTATTTATTTGGATAATATTTTTGAATCTTAGGTTTTAGATTTTGGTGTTCCTTTTCATGATACTCCTCATAGACATTATTTTCAGGATTATGTTCAAGGAAATTTTGGACATGTTTATCTTAATGATGATAAACCTTGAAGCATTGTTGGAAAATGAAAATTTAAAGTGAAATATTAGAATGGAAACACTTAGGTGCTTAAGGATGTTAGACATGTTCCAAGTTTGAAGAGAAATTGAATTTCTATAAGACAATTAGGTTATGACGGTTGTGTGGTCATTTTTACTGGTGACTCATGGAAGGTTACCAAGAGTGCTCTAGTTGTTGAAAGAGGTAAGAAGGTGGGTAATTTATATTTATACACTATTATCACTAATTCATCTTTTGATATATCTGATTTAGGTATAGATGCAACTTTATGGCATTATAGACTTGGCCACATGAGTGAAAAGGAATGGAAATTCTTTACTAAAAGGTAAAATTGTCAGGTCTAAAATAAATTGACTTGGAATTTTATAAGCATTGTGTGTATGGGAAATAGAAATGTATGTATTTTCTCAGTGTTAGACCATCCAAGAAGGAGAGTAAGTTAGAGCTTGTGCATATAGATGTATGGGGACCAACTTAGGTATCTTCACTTGGTGATTCTTTGTATTATGTCAAATTTATTGATGATAGAAATAGAAAGGTCTAGGGTTTATTTTATAAAATAAAAATATGTTTTTTTTGATATATTTAAATGATAAAAAGCTTTATTTGAGAATGAAACAAGTTTAAAGCTCAAGTTCCTCAGGTCAGATAATGGTGGATGATATTGCAACAAGGAGTTTGATAAATAATATTCATCAAATGGAATCTATAGGTAAAAGATAGTTCCAAGAAAATCACAATAGAATGGTGTGTTAGAGAGGATGAATAGAACCATCATGAAATGTGATAAAAACATGAGATTTTATATAGGGTTGCCATTACAATTTGGGTAGATGTTATAGATACAATGGTGTACCTAATAAATAGAGGACCTTCAAGTGGTGTAGATGGTGGCATACTAGAGGAGACATAAAGTGGTAATAAGGTAGACTATTATTTTCTAAAAGTTTTTGGTTTTGAATCTTTTGTTCATATTTATAAAAAGAATAGGTCTAAATTAGATGCTAAATCTCATAAATGTACTTTCATTAGTTATGGTACTAATGACTTTGGATTTTGGTTGTGGGATTTGGAAGATAAAAAATCATCATTAGTATACATGTTATCTTCAATGAAAAAGTCATGTATAGGGATTATTTGTAGTAAAGTAAGCAAGAAGAAGCTAAGAAATAATACACAATGTTGAAGGACATCACAAATGAACATGTCCCAAAGGTACCAGTTGGAAATATGGAACCCCAACTACTATTGTGAGAATATCTACTAGGTTAAGTAGACCACCTAAAAGATTTTCTCCTTATTTTAATTATTTATTAGTTATTGATGGTGGTGAGCTAGAGAGATTTGAAGAAGTAGTGCAGGTTGATGCTAAAGAGAAGTTAAAGTAAGCTATGGATGAAGAGTATGACTCTCTTATGACAAACCAAACATGGGATTTGGTGGAGCTTCCAAAGGGAAAAAAGGTATTTCATAACAAGTAAGTATACAAGATAAAGGAGGAAGATGGAGTTAAAAATAAATACAAGGCTAGATTGGTGGTGAAAGGATTTACACAAAAAAAAGGTATAGATTTTGATGAAATGTTTTCTCTTATTATTAATATGACTTATATTATAACTATTTTGAGTATAGTTGTAGTTGAAGACTTGTATTTAGAATATTTAGATGTGAAGACTACTTTACTTCATGGGGATTTAGAGGAAGAGATATACATAGAGTAGTGATAAGGTTTTGAAGTCAGTGGTAAGGGAAATTTTTATGCAAATTGATGAAGAGCTTGTATGGTATATTAAGTATATTAAGTATGGTCTTCAGCAAGCTCCAAGATAATGGTATATTAAGTATGGTCTTAAGCAAGCTCCAAGATAATGGTATATTAAGTTTGATAGTTTTATGATGGAAAAAGGATATTGTAGATATCATTTTGACCATTGTATATATTTTAAGAAAATTGAAAATAATAGCTTTATTATTCTACTTTTGTATGTGGATGACAAGTTGGTGGAAAGTTCTAACATGTATGATATTAATGTACTCAAAAGATAGTTGGGATATTATTTTGCTATGAAGGATCTAGGTGCTGCCAAATAGATCCTTGGAAAATATATCCATAGATAAAAATAATAGAAGGTTGATATTATCATAGTGAGAGTACATCAAGAAAGTGTTGGAGAGGTTTAGCATGTAGAATGTGAAATTGGTTGGGACACCTTTGTCAGACCACTTTTAATTAACAAAGGAACAATGTTCTAGGATACAAGAAGAGAGGAATCACATGTCCAACACACCTTACTCATAATTAGTTGGTAGGTTTATGTATAAAGTGGTGTATACAAAGATATACATTGAAAATTCAATGGAAGTGGTGAGTATATTCATGAGTAATCCATTAAAGGAACACTGGAAAGTAGTAAAGTGGATTCTTCATTACCTAAGAGGGACTATAGATGTATTTTTGTGTTATGATGGAATGGATGTGACATTACAAGGATATGTTGATTCTAACATGGCAGGTGATTTGGATGGTAGGAGGATTGATGGGTTTCATTAATCCATTAATTTAATCAACTTTATCTATTGATGTCATGTATACTAGGGGCAATGTCCAAAGCTATCTGCAATAAGGATTATGTTTATAGGTCTTACAGATATGATTGGGGGGTTGTATTTATAAATATCTAATCTAATCTATCCTATAAATTATTTGATTACGAAATAAATAAATATTTGAAGTAAAATTATTGAGATGGGGGTGAATTATTTGCCTTAAAACAATCCTTCAATTTCACTTATCATTCATAGAGCATTCATTCACATATATACATTAATTAATGCATAAATAAGCATCTATGAAAGAAAACAACATAAGAACATAAGAGATATATGGGAAAACATATTAGGGGATAAAACCCATTGAATCACAACTTGTAATATAGTCCTATAATTAATGGATCAAAATTTAGTGAGGCACCAACCCCACAAGGGGCACCAACTGTCAGGATTTAAGACACAAAGCTTTGATACCAATTGTCAGGATCCCTAATCCTTAAGAGCACAATTGATTACCTTTGTATAAGCAACTAAACATGAAATTGAAACCAGAAGTAATAAGTAACTAGAATTTAGAAACAACACAAAATATGAGAGACAATACAATCTTGTATTAATACTCTTCTAGAAGGAAATACAATGAAGAAATCACACTCTTCCCACACCTCTTGGGCGTACCCATAATTCTCCCTCAAGATATCTCTCTCTCTCAATTACAAATAAAATCAACTCAAACACAGAGTTGTTTCAACCAGTCAGTAACAATATTG
The DNA here is from genome assembly GCA_037957365.1 of Torreya grandis. Classification (NCBI taxonomy): domain Eukaryota; kingdom Viridiplantae; phylum Streptophyta; class Pinopsida; order Cupressales; family Taxaceae; genus Torreya; species Torreya grandis. The sequence continues at coordinate 272,550 of JARHVA010005598.1, read as the reverse complement.
CCAGTACACCAACCAATAAGTGATAATCAACTCAACCGTTGTTACCTACTTCCAGTACCAATTGAGTACACCACGTACTCCAAGTAGATCTCCCCTGATCTTGCTACCTATTGTGTTGCAGATCTCCTTTGAACTTGCTATCTCGTAGATATCCTTTGACCTTGCACACACACACACCTGCAGATTAACCAACCTTACCACGTAGATCTTCCACCTGATCTTGCACACCTGCAGATCAACCTGGTCTTGCACACCTGCAAACCTAGATCTTACACACCTGAAAGAACCCTTGTCCTTGCCTTACCAAGTCCTTATGATTCTCTACATTACAATACAGCCCCATGGGTCTCTTCAATATATCCCATACAAACAATAATTATACTTCCTAATTACAATAATTAAAAATGCAGACTCAATACTAAAATTAGTCTTTTACATGCAAACTAACTGTTCATCTAAAATTAGACCAGTTCTAGAAGCGCATGCAAATGCACACACACACACAGGTTGCCAACATCGGTTCCTGTCTGACCGATGTCGGTTGACCCCTAACTGATGTTGGTTGCTCTGCACACTAAATATGACTAACGTCGGTTGGCCTAACTAAGGTCAGTTGCTTTGCAACTCAACAACCTCCTCTAATTTGCATAATAGTGAAGCTTTTAGATCCACAACCTAACAATCTCCCACTTGGAGATAAACAGCTGCACCTATACCCATACCTATACATTATCTAATTTTGTTTTATGGCTTGTATCCCTCTTCAAGTTCAATCTTGAAGACCAACCACCACACATCCTATGGTGCTTCTCTTGTCATCCAAGTAACCTGCCATATCCGATTCTATATACCCATGTAGAGAAGTGCTTGACCCTGCATAGCATAAATCCCTGCTGCTGGTCCCTCTCAGATACTTGAGAATCCACTGAACTACTTTCTAGTGCTTCTTTCCTAGATTGGCCACAAACTTGTTGAGAACTCCCACTACTTGGGCAATATCAGGTCTAGTACTCATGTACTCAACCTCATCATGTGATTTGGGACACTGTTATGTGAACTATCATCCATAGGTGTGCTAACCAGTTTTACATCCTGCACTACCTTATTCACATAATCATCAGTAGACAACATCAACCTGTGATCTTCCCTATCTCTAAAAAAACTCATGCCAAAGAATTTTGATCCTCCTAAATCCTTCCTGGCACACCACTGAGCTACTTTTACCTTTAGCTCAGCAAAACCCTACATGTGTGACCCCACTACATATAGTAACAGGATAATGTCACAAAGATTATCCAACCTGGTAAAATAAACACAATGGTTATATTGACATTGAATAAAGCCATGTTTTGTCATACACCCGTCAAACCTGTACCATTGTCTTGGAGCATGCTCAAGACCATATACCCTGGCCTTCTGTCTCACAAGTCCATTCTCTCCTTTCTTTAACCTAGGAATCCATTCATCTTTTAGTGCTTTCATCCCAGCTGGCAACTCTACCAAATCTCCCATTTGGTTCTTTCCCAAGGAACCTATTTCCTCATTCATGCCATGCTCCCACTGTTTCATAGATTCTACCTACATTACCTCTTTAAAACTTCCTAGTTCTTGACCATCAGTGAGTAACAAGTTCAAGTAGTATAAAGAATGAGAATAATGAATTTGAGGCTTACTTACCCTTTCAATCCTCCATATGGGTGTTTGAGACTCATTGACAACTTGCTCTCCACCTAAAATCTATTCTCTAATCGACCCTGGTCTGCACTTGACCGATGTCGATTCCACCTGATCACCGATGCTGATTCCTTGACCGACGTCGGTGTCCACCTGGTCACTGACATTGATTCCCTGACCGACTTTGATATCTACTTGCCTAACACCACTAACTCTGGTTTGCACATGACCAATGTCTGTACCTGCCTGTTTGATGTTGGTATCCACTTGATTGACATTGGTAACTGTGTTTTCTTGTGAGTGATGACTTTTTACTTGCGAGCTTACTTTGAATCATAACCTTGTCCAAACTACCCTGCTCAGAATTATTTAGCCCCTTGAGCTGATCTCTGTCCATCATCTTCTCCATGAACACCAAGGCTTTCCAGTTCTTAAGTTTGTCAAAGACATTAGACTTCCTCTTAATAACATATATTCCCTTCTCACTCATGTGACCAAGCCTATAGAGCCACATCTTTTCATCTACATTTGAAGTAGATAAACCAAAAGGAGAATTAGTAATACAAGTAGATAGATAAAGAGTACCTACTTTCTTACCACATGCTAATTCAAGTGCACCCTTGGAAACTTTCCAAGATTTCACTGTGAGAGTTACTATGCATCCCCCATCACCCAACTTTCCTACAAAAATTAGCCTCCTCTTCAGGACTGGGACATGTATGACATCCTTCAACACCCATGTGTTACCCATCTGCAATTTCAGCCGCACTTCTCCTTTGCCAACCATTTGACAAGGCTTACCATCCCCTAAATAAATATTTCCAAAGTCTCCTTGGACATAATCATGGAAAAATACTCTATTTCAAGTTGCATGGAAAGAGGCAACAAAATATAAAACCCAAGATTCTACTTTATCCAAGGAACATATAAGAGCATCCTGTGCAACAATACCTGCAACATCTGCTTCTTCATTTCCTTCATGCTGATCTTCTACCAACCAATAATATTTCTTTACCTACTCTTTCTTTCCATAATTCCGTAATTGATCATTCTTTCCATTGAGTTTCTCCATTCTTAGCTTACTTTCTTCTACCATTGCTTTATTCCCACTCAAACAGAAACCCCTGTGAGTGACCTGTAATCAACAAACACTAACCTGCTCTGAACTAGGCTCTGATGAACCTGCAACCTTGCTCTGATACCACTTGTCAGGATCTAAGACACAAAGCTCTGATACCAATTGTTAGGATCCCTACTCCTTAAGAGCACAATTGATTACCTTTGTATAAGCAACTAAACACGAAATTGAAACCAGAAGTAATAAGTAACTAGAATTTAGAAACAACACAGAATATGAGAGACAATACAATTTTGTATTAATACTCTTCTAAAAGGATATACAATGAAGAAATCAAACTCTTCTCACACCTCTTAGGTGTACCAGTAATTATCCCTCAAGAGTTCTCTTTCTCAATTACAAACAAAATCAACTCAAACACAGAGTTGTTGTTTCAACCAGTCAATAACAATAATGCCATTACACCAACCAGTAAGTGACAATCAACTCAACCATTGTTGCCTATGTCCAGTACCAACCAAGTACACCATGTACTCAAACTAGATCTCCCCTGATCTTGCTACTTGTTATGTTGCAGATCTCCTTTGACCTTGCTATCTCGCAGATCTCCTTTGACCTTGCACACACACACAACTGTAGATTAACAAGCCTTACTTACCATGTAGATATTCTACCTAATGTTACACACCTACAGATCAACTTGGTCTTGCACACCTATAAACCTAGATCTTACACACCTGAAAGAACCCTTGTCCTTGCCTTACCAAGTCCTTATGATTCTCCACATTACAATACAACCCCATGGATCTCTTAAATAGATCCCATACAAAAAATAATTAGACTCCCTAATTACAATAATTAGAAATATAGACTCAAGACTAATATTAGTCTTTTACATGAAAACTAACTATCCATCTAAAATTAGACCAGTTTTGGAAGTGCATGCAAATGCACACACACACAGGTTGCCGACGTCGGTTCCTATCTGACTGATGTCAGCCGACCCCTAACCGATGTCGGTTGCTCTACACACTAAATATGACTAACGTCAATTAGCCTGACCAACATCAGTTACTCTGAAACTTAGCAACCTCTTCCAATTTGCATAACAGTGAAGCTTTTAGCTCCACAACCTAACACCAACCCCTTACTAGACAAGTACCAACTCAACTAGTCCTTTAGAAAGTACCAAGTTGTAAGGAGGCATAAAACCCATAGGTAAATTAGAAAAAAATACACTAACTTGAACATATTATCAAATTATAACACATTTTTTTCACTCAACTGAATATTACTACCTTATTTTTCTCTTCTCACTCTTCTATCTCTCACAAACAGCCTATTAGGCCTTCTCTCTCAAGTAGCCCTTTCTTTGGCAGAATTAGATCATATGACCTTACTCATAACATATATAAATATTGTTATATACTAATAAAATATTCATCATATATCTATAGTTATCTTAAATCCCTCTACCTAGTTTCCAAATCTCTATATCATTCATTTTTCTCCTCAATATTCTAACTAGTCAAATTAGTCCTATTAGACCTTCTCTTTATACTTGACTCTTGCTCTCACCCATACTGGTTAGAAAAGAAAAGTAAAATATTTAGATAAGAATTTTAATAGATCATTTTTTTTTTCAAAAGTGAAACACCCACTACATAGGTCGGTCACCACCCATAAGGGCTAAAATCACAATTGGGCCTAATAGAGACCTAATGCAATTAGGTCTTCTCAAAGCACATGTTTCACCTTGACCGTATTGGAACATAAATAGCCTAAAAAAACACATTAAACACTTCATGAATAGTTAAATTATACTCTTTATTATAAGATAAACTTAGGTCACCAACACCATTTATCTCATTTCACTCCTTGAACCACACAATTAGGTCTACTTGTCATTAGGCCTTCTCACTACCAGAACGTCTATCTTGAAAATATGAGGCATAAACTCAAATTTGACAAATTAAAAAAAAAAATCACATGGATATAACCTTCATTAATTTAGTGTCATCACCAAGTCCATTATATTTCATAATATAGGGCAAAATACCTCAAACTGATCATCTTTATATGCTCACTCAGAATTGCACACAGGCCTTCAAAACCTAATCAATAACATATGAATATTCACAAATTTATAAGAATTTATCATGAATAAAAATATTTTAAAATTAACTTATGATACCTATATAAAAACTTCATGTGTATTGGATTATTCAACTCTATGCAAAAATACTCAAAACATCATTCTCACTCACACATAGAAAACTGCCTATAGCTCTAAAAGCACAGTCATGAAAATCAATATTTATAACACCTATGTGAAAAAAATTATGAAATTAAAATGGGTTTAAATTATCCTTAAACATATTTATAACATATTATAATAGATATATTACAAGGTTCAATGTCAATATTGGTCTTACAAACCAATACCATATCTTCACCCTATACATACCTCACTATGTTAGACATGTCACTTTGAGAACAAATTTTTGATTATATATGAACATAATAAAAACTTTTAAAAAATTAAATATGTGGTATATGTCTTTATAAAAACCCCATACATTTTTATCTATCCCTAATAGACTGCAATCTATCCCTAATCTCAATCTCACTTCTACCTGGTTTTCTTAATATCTTCCTCATTAGGCATGTTTAGAAATAGGTCAAATTATATGAATAGTTTAGAATATTTATGGTCTAAAACCTGATAAAAAAATTTATATGAGAATAAACTAAAAGTCTCACACATCATCTTCCAATCATTTTCATGATTTGACCTAGCCAACCCTACTTACTACATCAAAGATATGAGAAAGAAGATGTTTTTTGTAGCTTCCATTCACTCTTATAATATAAAAATGCCACCTATATGTACATGGGAGAGTTGAATAAAACATAAAATCATCATAATAGGTCAACTAAACCATTATAAGTACTTCCCAATAAGATCTTTCCTATCAGGTCATTATTAGGGTTTTAGAAGGGTTTAGACTACCTTCCATTCTTAACAATCATTCATAAAGGATTACCCCTAAAATACAAAACCAATTAAAATAAATTAAATATAGGACACTTAACCAACTTCCATTAACTTTTGAGGATCTCGTGCAAAGGTTGCACGTGCCAATGAGTATAATAAAATACTTCTAGGGTCTACAAACACCTTATTCTATGCAACACCAATTTTCATGGTTTCTCCTTTAGTAATTGACCTAAAACTTGGTCACCAAAATTATCATAACCTATCAAACCTATGATAGTGATGTCATGATCTTTGGGACCTTGGGAACTGAACTTGACCCCTAATTAGACCACACTAGGTCTCTTTGCTCATTAGACCTTAAACTTCTAGTCATACCTAGACCATGAACACACATTGAAACCTATTGTAGTAATATTAATACCTCATATTCATGTCATAAAAATTCATACCATTATCATACACTACCAACCTTATTCACACAAGTCTCATACTATTCACCTCATCAAGCTGCTAAGCCTATGCCTTCTTACTAGGTTTCTTCATGCAAGGATTAAGACTCAAAACTAACTTTAGAACTCATCTAAAGGATTATTTGATCTTTATCATGTTTACATAGATTTATACACTCTCTCATTCATGTACTAACATAATTAACCAAGCTTCACTATGCTTCATGCATACTCCTTCTCTCAGGGCTAGACTAGACTTCTTAAGACACTTAGTACTCTAAGATTTGGACTCAAACAAGCTAGCTCTCAATGATGTCAACAAAACAAATTATTTAATAAATATTATATTAAGATAAGACTACTCTCAATAGGCTCATGCGCTTGTCACACTACATCATTATGCCAAGACTTCATACAAAACTCAAAGACTGCTAAACCATGCTCATGATATGACAACACTCCTCAAGACTAATACACAACAATAGCTTAACTTGTATCATGATCTTGACCTTGACATGTCATAAAACTTAGAATAATTACTAGGTTTCCTTCAAATTATCTCGCAACAAAGAGACATTAGGTTGCCTTCAAAATTTCTCTTATCATAAGACTTCTTTGTCACATACCATTTCACCATGCATGGCCTCAATAATGACCTTAACATTAATGATATATATTGACTTTGACATCAATGATGAATATAATGCCTCAACACCAAAAATTTAACATACCTCAATAATCTCCCCCTTTTTCATTGATGTCAAACATTTACATAACGCTGATCATTCACAATTCCCCAAGCTAGATCTTTTCACACTGACCTTTCTCTCAAATTGAAACTTTCTCCCCCTTTGACATTAATGAAAAAGGGTCATATTATTTTAAACTATCTAATCCATGGACCTATAATAACACACCTTTTCTCTCTAAACAAACTCAAAATCTCTCTTTGACAAAACTCAACACAAATTAAGCTTACATACCTACTCTTGGAGAATGATTGACTCCCCTTGTCTCCATGAGATATTCATATATTATCATGATTGTGACTTGGTTTGATCAAGTCATCATGCAAATTATTTGTGATTTATCTCTTTTAATCACACTTGAAATAGACTCTTGACTAAGCCTTGGATCTAAATGTCAACAATTAACACAAAGATTCCCCTAAGACCAAACATCCTTCATGCTTATAATCATTGATCGAGTGCCTCCATGAATCCTAATGGAGTCACCTATTTTATCTTGATTAATTAAAATAACATAAACTTAGGAGATTCTTAGATCTCCATGTCCTTATTAGATTGAACTTTCTTCAGGATCCTTTTAGGCTTGAATTCTTCGATCTCCATTTGAACACCATCATGATTTGATCTATTTTACTTGACTTATTCATTCACAATCTAAGCTAATAGGGAGAAATATTGACACGTCTCTACACATGATATATGCTCCACCATGGAAAATAGTCCAATTGGACTTACATATTGGTTATCAACCTTAGCTACCTTTGGTTTACACTTACTATCTTGTCTTCTTTCTTATATTCTAGGAGTCTCATCTTTCTTGTTTTGGCTTGAGAATCCATGATTGTATTACTTTATAATATGACCAACCTTTTGATGATTAAAACACACTATTTATCTTGATATAAATACACCATCACCCATACCTCTTGACTGATGGCTCTCCTCATAATTCCATACATATTAATTCTTAGAGGGACTTCTACAATGCCTTGCTCTATGTCTAAATTGTTTACATGAATAACAATAGCCATTGAAAGGATTAACATACCTTATAACATTAGTTTGCCTGATAAAATTAGTCTTTATTCTGATAGCACCATCATTAATTTATTGACCATTGATCTTCTTGATCACATTAGTGTTCTTCTTTCCATCTCCATTAAAACCAAGAACTATCTTGTCATTATTAGTCTTTTGACTGCTCAAGATGTTGTCTAGATCATTGGTTCTCTTTTTAAACTTCACAAAGGACTTAAATTTACTTGATGGATAATTTAATTTAGCTCTCAAGGAATATACTTCAGTTACATACCTTACACATTCTTCTTCTTTAGGCTTTAGGCTTGTGATCACAATCTCAAGCTGATTCTCCACCTGTTTGACTATTTACTCTTGTTCCTTCGAGTTGTTGCTCAGTCTAACTTAAAACAAGTTGATTTTCTCCTCATAGTATTTGATAAGAGACCTCATCATCCTATTCTTCTTGTTCACCATCATCATTTCTTATAGATAATTCATCAACTCAGCTTCAAAGTCCACCTCATCTTCCTCTTCATTTGAATCACCAATAACTCCTACAATCCATATGGACTTTTTAAATTTAAATAACTTGCTTCCTCAGCCATGAAGAGTACTTCATTGACATCAGGACCATGACCTTCATTATCACTCTCAGAATCACTTATCTCACTCTCATCAAATAAGCTACAATCTTCCTTGGTGTAAAGACTTCTTTTATTCTTAAAAAACTTCTTATCATCATACCTTCTAAATATTTTCTTGCTCTTATCATACATATAGGATTTTTTATCATCATCATGAACTTCATCATGCTATTCATCATTATTTTCATCATCCATTGCCTTATGCTTATGAGGGAACTTGTTAGAAAAGTATCAAATCTCTCAACAATTGAAGCATTTAAAGGGCAACTTACCATTGTATTTACCTGAACCTATCTTCAACTTTATTACAAACATAGTTATCAACTCATCATAATCAATATCATATTCATCATTATATTTGACATTATTTCCTTGTGTCTTCTTCTCCTTTGAATTATTTTCTACCTTGAATGCAACTTACTTCTTTGTAGGTCTTCCTTCACTTGTCCTCATCTCATAGGTTGTTAGGGTGCCATGAAGTCTATCCATCTCTAGCTTATATAGATCTTGCATCTCTTCAACAATAGACACTTTAGAATAAAAATTTGGAGTTAGAGATCTCAAAACCCTTTGAATAATACTATACTCTTTCAATTATTCACCTAGGCCTCTTATGATGTTGACCACTTCATCAACACTCAACAAGTAGGCTACAATGGTCTCATCTTCATTCATCCATAAGATTTCAATCTATCTTCTATGGGTTTATAACTTAGCCAACTTGAACTTGGAGTCTCCCTCATGGATAGTATTCAACTTGTCCCATATTTCCTTACCAGACATACAATGCATCACCTTCACAATTTTTTCCTCTAATAGGCCACACATAATATAATTCATTTCTTTTGAATTATTGCCACTAGTTTTCTTACCTTAAATATCAATGGGAGGAATAAGGGGTGTAGTATATCCATCTAAAACTGATTTCCAAACATCATGACCTTGAGACATCAAATATTTTCTCATATTGAAAATATAAAAATCATAATTGGATCTATTAAACAACAGATCTTTTCTTGTATAAAAACCACCTCATGCTTGACTAATCATATTCACTTGTTTAAGTTCTCATTTAAGCTATTAGGCCTACTTCAAAGGACATGATATGATACCAAATGTTGTAAGTATAAGTATTGATATGGGGGTGAATTATTTTCCTTGAAACAATCCTTAAATTTCACTTATCATTCATAAAGCATTCATTCACATACATACATTAACCAATGCATAAGCAAGCATCTATGAAAGCAAACAACATAAGAACACATGAGATATGTGGGAAAACCTCTTGATTGATAAAACCCACTAAAACATAAATTTTAATATAGTATTATAATCAATGGATCAAAATTTGGTGAGGTACCAACCCCACAAGGATTACAAACTTCTTACCAGTCAAACATCAACTCAACTAGTTCCTTAGAAAGCACACCAACTTGTAAGGAGGCACCAACCCCCTAGGTAAATTAGCACCAAATCAACTATATTTAACCTTAAATCACATTTAAACACATTTTTATCACTCAAATGAAGATAAATACCTCCTTTTTTAATTCTCATTCTTCTATCTCTCTCAAACAACCTATTAGGACTTCTCACTCAACTAGTCCTTTCCTTGGTAGAAATAGATCATATGACTTTTGTCATCACCTATAGAAATATTGTTATATATTCATAACATATTAATCATACCTATATGATTATATTCAATTCCTATACCTAGTTTATAAATTTATATATCATTCATTTCCCCCCTCAATATTCTAACTAGTCAAATTAGGCATATTAGACCTTCTCTTTCTAATTAACTCTTGATCTCACCCATATTGGTAATAAAAGAACCTAAAAATATTTGTATCACCCTTTTAATAGATTAAAAAACATGTTTCACAAGTGAAACACCCACTACATAGGTCAGTCACCACCCATAAGGGCGAAAACCACCATTAGGCCTAATAGAGACCTAATGCAATTAGGCCTTCTCAAGGCACACATTTCACCTTGACCATCTTAGAACATCATAATCCTACAAAAATTTATGAAACACTTCATACATATTTCAATTAGACCCATGATAATATCAACTTAGGTCACCAACACCATTTATCTCATTTCACTCCTTAAACCACACAATTAGGTATATTTGTCATTAGGCCTTCTCACTTCTTAAACTACACACAAGCCTTAAGAACCCAATCAATAACATTTGATTTTTCACACCTTCATAGGCATTTATCATTAATAAAAATGTATTAAAATGAACCTATGAGACCTATATAACAACTTAATGTGCATTGGATACTTCAAATCTATTCAAAAAACTTAGGAACATCATTCTCACCCACATAAAAAAAAATTACTTGTAGCTCTAAAAACACAGTCATGAAAATCAAGATTTAGAAGAGTTGTGTGAAAAAATTTATGAACTTAAAATGGGTTTACATGATCCTTAAATATCCTTATAACATCTTGGAATAGATAGATTATAAGGTTAAATGTCAATATTAGTCTTATTGTCACCAAATCTTGCACCCTAAAGGAAAGTGTTCAAGCCTCTTCCAAATTTGTGAAACATGGGAATACTTCTAGGTATGTGGGTTTATCTATAGTATAATTAGACCTATATATTTAAGGGATAGCTCCTTGAACTTGCCTTAAAGTGCTTATCACCTAATTAACTGATTGTTTATGGGAAAATGGATAAAAGTTTGCATGAAATGAAACTAATCTAAGGGGGTGATACACCAGAAGGTTTACCAAAAGACTATCATACTTATTTTAAAAAAAAACAAGATGTAAAAAAAAAATCAAATTCCTAAAAGGTTCTAACATAAGTGTTTCAATATAGAGGTGATATGCATGAGGCAACACAAGGTAAGTGAATTAGAGGGAAGATATCACACTTTAAAGTTAATTATACACTTAAAGTAGCCTAACACACTAAATAAACTATATATGACCTATTACAATAGGAAATATTGCATAAACATGAGAGGATAAGGAAAATCATGGATATAATATTATCACTTAACAACACCATACATCACTTTGTACACTTAGAGAAATGTTCATGAACCTAAAAATAGAGTTGTATTTTTTATTTAAAGGCAAAGTACAACATCAATATAGTATGGATTTACCATACATGGAGTTTAATTATCTTAAAAGAGTAAAAATGGATACTACTTAAAGGATTTTGAGAGATGAGAGGAGAGAAGAGAATGAAGTCTAAGAGTCACTAAACCACTTATCAATCTGAGAAAAGGAGTTAAATTATAGGAAAAAGGAATATAGGATATACCGTGCAAGGTATACTTGGAAAAATGTAACTCAAAGCATGAAAACCCCTAAACTTGGTGTATGACTCTTCAATTGCTTGCTCATAAAACTACCTTCATCATTTGAACTTCTTAGAACATCCCACAAAAGATTAGGGATAGATGAGATGATTGCACTAAGAGGGAAGGGTTATAAACAAGATCCAACATGCATTTTAGGTGTCCATAATCATTAGGATTATTTTTGACATGAGATATCACTACCTGTAATCATAATCACTCCTCTTTCACTCACCCCTCACACTTGGTATCAAAGAGATCTTCAATTTTCCAAACCAGTCCATACAAGGGAGTGCATGACACTTGTCAAGAGTTGTCATGTATTTATATTCCTTAGTTATACCTCAAAAGTCCTCCCAATTAGATTTTTAATCTTCTCACTTTCTTCTTCAGTATGCTAGTTCAAACTGGTTAAGATGAAGGTACTTATAGAGACACTTATGAGTTTAGTTGAAGCTTGAAATGGACATTAGGAGTTAGAATAGGTCCTATTCTTCTTCCCAAAGTGGATTTCATTTGTATGGGTTTGGACCACCCTATTAAGCTTCTGACACTTTTACATGGTTTTACATGTTGTTCTATGTGTAATGCAACTTTCAACATATTTTTGTAGGGTCTCTCATCAACTTCTAGCTCACTCTTTCATCACTTTTATGACCCATTTGCAGGGTTTGTTCATTTTGTAGTGCCCTTTATCTAAGATAAAATAAAGGGTATCTAACTTATTAATTCATACAAAATAATTATATGAGGTTCTTAAATAAGTCATGGAGACCTTATACATAACTTTTTATGGTTAGATCAAGTTTATAGCCCCTGTTTACAACTCAAAACCTCAAGATAGACTCCTGAGTACTCACTGTGTGCTGGCTTTACCTATGGTCTATAGGTTGCTTGTATGATAACCCTTCCATGCCTTATTTTTACTATATGAGGGTATCAAAAATATAGTATCATTGTTAAGTTATTTTCATACATGGTTATCCTAAAAATGTTTCCCAAACCCTTCATTTCACATTCTCTCTTGACTGGATACAAGTGTTGACTGTGTTTTCTTACTTTGAAAGAGACACATGTAGGTGTATACTACATAGTTGGACCTTGAACACAATGCCTAAAGGTCTTATTTTATAATTAAAATTCCATTTTAAAATTCACATAGACTTCTTCTCATCATATTCATGATAATACATACTCAAAATTACTATGTTTCAACTCATTATCAAACTATAATCAATTGTAATTGACCAATTTAGAGCAAGTAGGGGTCCTGTAGGTGTGTTTCATCCTTTGAAAAATTGTTTTTCACACCTTATAATCATTTTAAATCTTGGTATAATCTCATATTATATAATTTATCATGATTTGAATCTTTTACCTATAGGTTCACAACGTGGACTTTGTGAGCACCTACAATCAGGATGTAGGTAAGATTTTCTACAACAAGGTACACATGTAGATGAATATATAGGCCATTAAGTTAAAACTCAGCTCTCATCCAAGTCCTTTAAATCATTAGTGTACCCATCACTTCAAAGGAAGCACTAGTCATGGTGATATGCTCTTACATTGATATCTTAGGGTGTAGAGTCATTTAAAAGTTCAAATCCTATAGAAGACACTAAAAAATTGTAGTGAACAATTATATGAATTGGAAATCTTATAACATCCTTCTTACTTATCTAACCTTAATATTATTTTTAAAGGTATCTCCCCTATATGAGGTATAAAATTTATGATCATTTGGATTCATCTAGACTCCTTAAAACACTATCATTTGGTAACACCAAAAGTGGCTAGGGCCCTGTTTTGGGGTTTTTAGTGAAACTTGTCCCTGAATTCAAATTTATTCACTTGAGGTGACTTCTCAAGTTTGCCTAATAGTGACCTTAAATTTTTTTCTCAAGGTGTCTCCAACTTCCTCAAACCTAATGAAGTTTGCAAATCATGTTCAAATCCTCTAAACAACACCTGTAGATCTTTGTGGGACCACTTGTAGGTGTGCATATAGTTATGCAGGGTAGTGAGTGTAGAATAGTCAATGTGAATGGTGTTTGGTTCTTCAAACTAGTTATATAATTCCTCACAAGTCCTAAAATTAATCATATTAACCTTTAAGTATTTTAAATAGGTTTCAATACTCCCATTTTAATTTTCTTAGCCTTCTTAAGAGCACTTGCAGGTGCACATTAGTATTACAAGCTTGTGGACATATGATAAATAATTATCACAGTCATTCATACGTCACTTGGGGGGGTTTAGTTTTATTTATGACATTGTAGGAGTATGTTCAACACCTCTTATGTTCTTCATACATCCTCATTACCATGCTCATAGCTTCACACACCATGGTTGTAAGTGAAAGTATGTAAAGAGCTGACTATGTGAAACATTCTTGACTACAACCTCATGAATGATAGATTTTGAAGTAAGATTTGTAAGAAGGGGATTTATATGAAATTTTATAATCATTTAATATCATATCACATTGATTTTAAACTATAGTAGAGAAAGAGACCTTCTACAATTGATGGACATGTTTACAACCTCACTAGCATACTCCACCTATAACCTGAGAGATTTAAACTCATAAAATAACTTACAAACATGAAACCAACTATTTAAAACTTTAGATAAGTAATTACAAATCATTTTGAAGTAATTTAATTAGTTTTATTGTATGAACTAGCTCAAATAAAAGCAAAACCTATAAGGTGTGGGGATTAGCAAACAAAATAAGATAGTTAACTTCTTAAGAATGGTTCATAAAGTATTGGAAATCATTCTTCAAAATACAAAAATGAAAATTAATGAGACTAAGTTTAAAATCCACCACCAAGATCATTTGACCTAGAATCTCTATAACTAGATGTATCATAAAAAGATTTGTTAATTAGTTTTGCTTGCCTTGCAGAGTGGTAGAGAGGAGGAATGGTTTTGGCCCATTTTTGGCACTTAAAAAGAATATAAAGCATTGAAAGGTTACCAAATAATCTTTTCCCATGTGACAGTCTCCCCAATAGGCTATACAACTTTAAAAACTCCCTTTCTTTTAATTTTTTTCTTTATTTCACTTAACACCTACAAGTTTTTCAATTAGAAACTAACATATATAATAGGTAGTAACATGAGGGGAATTTATAAGGAGTTTAGAACACTTGGACTCCTAGAAAAACTATACCACTTTCATTTATGACCCCTAAGTGACATAAAATGACATAAGGACTAAATTAAACTATGACAAACCTAGTAACATATTAAATGACATAAAATAAACCATGAAACAACATATAAAATGCTAATATAACCCGATATATAGTTTTTGACTATAGGGAATTGACCTATTTTGACTTGTGATCAAAATAGTCAACATTCTTAGTTATTTCCCAAGGGTGGTATGCTTTCTATGTTAAGAAAAATAGCCTAATCCTATCCATTGGGATATGGAGTCACCTATACACTAGTTTGACGCATAATTTTCATTTGAAACCATACCAAACACAAAGGAAAGACATGAAAAACAAGACACACTAAAGGGAAACAAACATGTGTTCAACTAGAACACTTATGGAATACAACACAACTGAAAGAAAAACACACATAACTACTCTACTATTTACAGAACATCACTCTTGAGGTGAAAAACATATTACCATACTTAAACTAGGGCCAAAGATGGTTCCTCTTGCATATTTATCACTCCATGAAGGTAGTCTATCATGTGAATGCTCATCATCAACCACTTGCATATGTAGATGATCAAGAAGCCTACCACATTTAGATATTCTTAGGCCTCCAAGTGGAATATTTAGAGCCTTCATGGATGTTATTTTATACTCTTTAAGATCCTTGATTGTGGTTGTAAGTTGATTGCTCTTTTCCATCTTTGATCTACACTATTCAAACTATAGAATAAGAGTAATGACAACTACTTCATTGTGATCTTCTAAATCAACATGTGCTTGATACATAGAGTCATCAATATCTTCTTATTTATGTTCTAATACCTCTGAATGTGGCCTCACTTCAAATAGAGCTTTTGATTGTTCTTTAGGTACAACAAAATCTATCTTGGACTCATGAAAATTCTCTTGGACTATAAACTCTTGGATAATAGATTGACATACACTTTCATGCTTGATGGAACACTTAAGAGCTTGCCCATTCATCTCATTAGTAAACACATTAGATATAGCCTTCTTAGGAGGGGAGATATCATTACTTAGCTGATTAAATTCTTGACATATGGCATTGAATTTTTTCCATAAGTCATCCTCTTCTTCCTCATGAGTGTCATCATCAAGGGTAGGTTCATCAATAACATTCATAAATACATCATTTTCCCACTCTGGCGATCAGTTAGATTTTTTAATCCATCATCATCATATGCATGCATCAAGTAATTAATCTCAATATCTTGTGAGAAAGAATGTTTGAGACTTACCTCAGCTCCTTCAAATGGTTCTTCATGTATGATATAGGTGCTAAGGTAAATTTTCTAAAAGTATGCATAAGGATCATGATCATAAGCATCAAAACTATACTCATCTAAATACATGTCAACTAGGACCTCAAGTTTAGAATCACCATCATCCACATAAGACTCCTTCTCAATCATCACATAATTCAAGTTAGATAATGCTTCAACATAGGGCTCAATGTGAAACCTTTCAAGGGGTTGAGTTCTTATGGTCACATTAGTTCCATAACTTGTCTTAAAGGCCAATAAGGACAAATCAAATGAGATGTATCCACCTATCTTATCTATAAAGTCTTTTTAAAGGCAGATTTCAAAATGAGTAGGAAGGTCAACGATAACAATGTCTTGAAGGATGGGAAAACTAGGACAATCATAGAGGAAGACCTTTAAGTTTTTGATCAAATCTATTGTATTAGTAGGTGTACCATCTATATGAACCACTCATTTTCTATTTTAATGATATTTTAGGCCCAACTTATCATCTACAACATTGGGCATGATTGATGTAGAGGCTCTACTATCAACTATGCAATTGTGTACTAGTTTGTCCCCCACTATGAGAGTGAGGTACAAAGGTGGAAGCTTATTAGATTTAGTAAATGGTTCAACACTATTGTTGGGGGAATTTTTAAGAGAAACATGACCATGAATTTGACTTGAAGGTGAAGGACTAGTGGGGATAGTGAATATCTATTTTTATAAGAGCTCTTTTTTTCTAGGCATATGGGGGACATCCCATGAAGAGATAAATGCTTTGGCATTCTTCAATGAGACCACTATGTTTAGGGAAGTATTAATCACCTTATCTTAAGTCCTTAGAGGCAAATAAGTTGTTAAAAATTTATGAATAGAAGCACCTTGATTAGTCTTTACCATATTTTGACTTGGAGGAGGTGCAGGAGTGTTTTGGACTGCCATGTTTTGCTGCCTTATAGAAGGATTGGATAAACTTGTAGGCACATTACTATCACCTCCTAGAGCCTTCATCTTAGATATAGTGTTGTTTTTAATATAATTTCCTTGATTAATCGTAAATGTGTCTTTCACCAATAAATTAGTGAAGCTTTCTCCTTGAGGCTACCAATTTTCACTTGCTTACATCAAGACTTCATCTTTAAATGATAGGAGAGGAGTGACTCCTCCTTAAGAAACTAGGGATTTATCTCCACCCTCATTAGCATACATGAATTGGCCTTATTTATAATTTTCCCCTTGAACCAATTTGCTATGCACTAGTACCATCTCTCTTTCATTATTGGTGGAATTGGTATTGTACACATTGGTAGGCCTATTGAAGTTAGGTCTCCCTTAACCTCTTCCTCTCCCATATTACTGATGATATTTTTGTTGATAAGGATATGGGTTTTGATTAAAATCTCTTTTAATTCTCTCTTACCTAAGCTCATCTTCTATTTTTTGAATTATTTAATATGGATCAGGTTCATCTGCCTTCTTAGGAGTAGTCTTAGGCTTAACATTTGCATTAGGAACTTGGGCAATATTTAGAGCAACAATTACTATATTAGGCAATAGAGGCATAGACACCTTAGGAGGTAACTTTACTACTTGAATAAATCCATTCCAAACTCTAATGGCAAGTTCATATTATTTGAGAAGAGTGAAACCATCCATGGATTAAATCATGATGGCAATATCAATATCAATGGCTCTCAAGTATGTGGGAAACACAAAGCTAGCAAGTGGTCTCATGAGAGAAGGCAATCTATATCAAGTTTTTAAAAATATCTTATTAATGTCATTCATTATTTCCTTGGGGTATCTTTTGATCATATTGATCTGATGTATGAGAGAAGTATGGCCACTTTCATCTTCAAACTTGAAGTTAACAACACTCTGAAGTCATTCCATGATGTGATGCATCCATCAGGTAAAGTCCTATACCAATCAAGTTTTTTCCATATAAGGGACATGGAAATGAGTCTAATGAAAATATTCTCTTCAGTGACATTGTGGAAACTATAAAAATTGGAGATATCCATGATGTGTTCACTAGGTGGAACATGACCTTCACTATTGAATGTGGGCACATTCTTTGTAGCATTAGGATGAATGGCATCATAGGCATCAATATGGATTAGATTTATAGTGTTAAAGGTAGGGAAGACCTCTTGGATATCCATGATGGATTGTATTTCTTCAAGTTCTTTACTCTCTTGAATATAAAAATCTTCTTTGTCTTCAAAGAGTAGATTATGCTGAGGGTATTGAACTTCAAAAGGAAATTTAGGCTAAATAGGTGGATTAATAGGATTGATAACTCTACTAAATGATTAATTAATAAGGAACATAAAATATGAGAGTAAATATATGACAAAATGAAGGTATTTAACTATATTTTACCTTGAAAGGAATTGCCAAATGTTGAGTAGCACACCAATTTACAACTAATTTTTTAAAGACTAGCATTCACCTTGACAAGTTATCTTGAGGATAATGGGGTCCCATCAAGCATGCTAGAACTATTTTCACCAAATTTTTCACCTTATAAAAGGGTGCTCAATCCTCATCCATATTTGGGAAACATTGTAATACTTCTAGGTATGTGGGTTTACCTATAGTAGAAGTAGACCTCTAGGTTTAAAGGTTAGCTCCCTGAACTTACCTTGAAGTAATTATCACTTACTTAACTGATTGCTTCTTGGAAAAGGGATAGAAGTTTTCATGAAATGAAACTAATATAAGGGGGTGATACACTATAAATTTTTACACAAGACCATCATACTTCTTTCACTAAGCAACATAACCTACAAACTAGCTTCAAATTCCTAAGAGGTTCTAACATAAGTGTTTTAGCATAGAGGTGATATGCATGTGGAAACATAAGGTAATTGAACCAAAGGGTAAATTTCACACTCTAAGGAAAATTATACACTTTAAAGGATCCTAATAAACTAGATACACTCTATATGACCTATTAGAATAGGAAATCTTATATAAACATGATAAGATAAAGAGAAGCAAGGATAGAAGATTATCACTTAACATCACCATACATCACTTTGTACACTTAGATAAATGTTCATGAACTCAAAAATAGCTTTAAATTTATTTTTAAAAGGAAAATTACAAAATAAATATAGTAGGGCTTCACCATACATGGAGTGGAATTAGCCTACAAGAGCCAAAATGACCACAAATAGAATTTGAGAGATGAGAGAAGAGAATGAAGTCCAAGAGTCATTAAACCACTTATCAAGCTGAGAAAAGGATTTAAATTTTAGGAGAAATGAATATGGGATAGACCATGTAAGGAATACTTGGAAAAAATTCCCTCAAAGCATGAAACTCCATGAACTTGGCATAGGACTCTTTAGTTATTGCTCAGAAAATTGCCTTCATCATTTGACCTTGCTAGAATATCCCATAGTAGACTAGGGATATATAAGATGATTTCACTGAGAGTGAGGGGTTATAAAAAAGATCTAACATATATTGGATCTGTCCCTAATCATTATTATTATTTTGGACATGAGTTATTACTACCTGTAGTCATAATCACTTCTCTTTCACTCACCCCTCACACTTGGCATCAAAGAGGTATTCAATTTTCCAAACCAGTCCATATAAGGGAGTACATTACACTTGTCAAGAGACCTCATGAATTTATATTACTTATTTAGACATTAAAAGTCATCCCACTTAGATTTTTCACCTTCTCACATGCTTGTTCACTATGCTAGTTTATATTAGTTGAGATGAAGTTACTTGCAAAGACACTTGTGAGATTAGTTGAAGCATGAAATGGATATTAGGAGTTAGGATAGGTCTTATTATTCATACCAAAGTGGATTGAATACATATGGGTTTGGAACACCCTACTAATATTTTGACACCTATACATTGTTTTTCATGTTGTTCATGTGTAACATAACTTTCAACATCTTTCTGCAGGGTCTCTTCAACTTCTAGTTCACTCTTTCATCACTTTCATGACCCACTTGCAGGGTTTATTAATTTTGGAGTTCCCTCTATTTGATATAGAACATAGGTAATCTCCATAATTACTTCATGTAAAAAAATTATATGAAGTGCTTGAATATGTAATGGAGACATTCTACACAAAGTTGTAGGGTTAGATCAAGTTTCTAACACCTCTTTACAACTCAAAACCTTAAGACAAAGCTCTGAGTACTCACTATGTTTAGGCTTTACCTATAGACTATCGGTTGCTTGTATGAGAACCATTCCATGCCTTGTTTTAACTGTATTATGGTTTCATAAGGCTAGTATCATTGTCAAGTTAATTTCATACATGGTTATCCTCAAAATGTTACCCAACCCTTCATTGCACATTCTCTCTTGACTAGATACAAGTGTTGATTGTGTTTTATTACTTTGAAAGAGAAACATATAGGTGTATACTACATCATTAGAGATTGAACCTAAAGCCTAATGGCCTTATTGGATCCTTCCAATTCCATTTGAAAATTTATCTAGACTTGTTCTCATCATATTCATGCTAAGACATACTCCAAATCACTATGTTTCAACTCACTGTCAAACTATAGTCAACTATAGTTGATTAATTTAGACAAAGTAGGGGTCCTGTAGGTGTGTTTCATCCTTTGAAAACTTGTTTTTCACAACTTATGACCATTTGGAATCTTGGAATCATTTTTAATGATATAATGTCTCATGTTTTGAAGATTTTACCTATAGGTTCACAATGTGGACTTTATGAGCACCTATAGTCAGGTTGTAGGTAATCTTTTCTAAATAAAGGTATACCTATAGATGAATATATAGGCCATTACCTTGAAATTTAGATCTCCTCCAAGTCCCTTAAATCATTAGTGTTTCCCTCACTTCAATGGAACCACTAGTCATGGTCATATGCTCTTACACTGCTATCTTAGGGTGTAGAGTCATTTGAAAGTTCAAATCCTATAGAAGACACTAAAAAGCTATAGTGAACAATTGTATGAATTGGAAATCTTAAAAAATCATCCTTACTTGTCCAACCTTCATATTTTTTTTCAATGTATCTCCCCTATATGATGGATAAAAGGTATGATCATTTGGATTCATCTAGATTCCTTAAAACACTATCATTTTCTAACATCACAAGTGACTAGGGCCCTATTTTAGGGTTTTTAGGGAAACTTGTCCCTGAATTTAAATTTATTCACTTGAGGTGACCTCTTAAGTTTTCCTACCAATGACCTTAAACATGTTTCTTAAGGTGTCTCCAAATTCATCAAACTTGATTGAGGTTTCAAATCATGTTAAAATCCTCTATACAACACCTCTAGATCTTTGTGGGACCACTTGTAGGTGTGCATATAATTATGCATGGTAATGAGTGTGGAATAGTCACTGTGCATGGTGTGTGGTTCTTCCAAACATTTCTAGACATCCTCACAAGTCCATAAATTGATCCCATTCACCTTAAAGGATTTAAAATATGTTTCAACACTCCCATTCCAATATTCTTAGCCTCCTTTGAGAGCACATATAGGTACACATTAGTATTGCAAGCATGTGGACATATGAGAAATAACTATCAAAATAATTTATATCTAACTTGGGGGGTTTATTTTGATTGATCACATTATAGGAGTATGTTAAACACCTCTTGAAATATTCATACATCCTCATGACCATGCTCAAAGCTTCACACATCGTGACTGTAAGTGAAAGCAAGTAGAGAGCTGACTGTGTGAAACATTCTTGACTATAACCTCATTAATGATAGATTTTGAGAGTAAGATTGGGAATAAGGAGATTATTATGACATTCAAGATGCATGGAACATCATATCACACTTATTTGAAACCATTACAGAGAAAAAAACTTTCTATAATTGATGGACATGTTTACAGCGACACTAGTATACTCCACCTATAACCTAAAAGGTTTGAAATCATAAAATTACTTATAAACATGAAACAAAATATTTAAAACATGAGATAAGGAATTATAAATAGTCAATAGGTCTTATAGACCAATCTCATATCTTCACCCTACATAGACCTCACTATGTTAGACAAATCACTTTGAGAGCACTTTTTTGCTTATATATGAGAATATTCAAAACTTTTAAATAAAGGGGATATGTGTTATAGGTATTTAAAAACAACCCCCATGCATTTTTATCCATCTCTAATCCATTTTAACCTATCCCTAATCTCATTCTCCCTTTTGCTTGGTTTTCTCACTATCTTCCTCATTAGGCCTGTTTAGTGATAGGTCAACTTCTATAACCAGTTTACCATATTTAGGGTTTTAAAACTCATCATAAAATTATATGAGCATAAAATAAAGGTCTCACACATCATCCTCTAACCATTTTCACATTTTTACTTGGTCAAATCTTCTTGCCACCTCAAAAATCCAAGAAATAAGGGGTTTCTTGTATCTTCCACTCACTCTTCTGATAGAACAATGCCACATGGAGGTACTTGGAAGAGTTCACTACAACATAAAATAATCATAATAATTAAAACAAACCATTTTTATCACTTCCCAACAATATATTTCCTATTGGGTCACTATAAGGGTCTTATGAGGGCTTAGCCTACCTTCCATTCTTAACAATCATTCATAAAGGATTGCCCCTCAACTCTAAAACTAATGATAGGAAATTAAATATAGGACCATTCACCAACTTCCATGAACTTATTATGATCTCATGCAAATTTTTCACATGCCAACAAGCATAAAAAAACCTTCTCGGGTTTGTAACACCTCATTGTATGCACACAAAAAACATCAACACTAATTTTCATGCTTTCTCCTTTAATAATTGACCTCAAACTTGGTTTATAAAAATTTCATAACCTATCACACCTTTTATAATTGTCTCATGATATTTATCACTTTGGGAACTTAAATTGACCCCTCATTAGACCACACTAAGTCTCTTTGTTGATTAGGCCTTAAACGGCCAGTCATACTTAACCTTAAACACACTTTGAAACCTATTGAATTGATCTCAATACCTCATCTTCATCTCATAAAAAATCATACCATGATCATACACTATTAAACTTCTTCATACAAGTCTCATAATATTCACCTCATCATGCTACCAAGTTTGTGCCTTCTCACTAGGTTTCTTCATGCAAGGATTATGCTTCAAAACTGACCTTGGAACTCATATGAAGGATTATTTACCTATTTATCATGTTTACATATATTTATACACTCTCTCATGCCTATAATAACACAATTAACCAAGCTTCACTATGCTTCATGCATACTCCTCTCAGGGCTAGACTAAGCTTCTTAAGACACCTAGTACTCAAAGATTTGGACTTAAACTAGCTAGCTCTCAATGATGTCAACCAAGAACATTATTAAATCATGATTATCTAAATATAAGACTAATTTTAATAGGCTCGTGATATTTTCATACTACATCATTGTGCTAAGACTTCATACATAACTCAAAGACTACTAAACCATGTTCATGATATGACAATGCTCCTCAAGACTAATACACAACAATAGCTTACCTTGTATCATGATCTTAACCTTGACATGCCATCAACCTTAGAAGAATTACCAATTTGACTTCAAATTATCTCCCAATAAAGAGGCAATAGGTTGGATTCAAATTTTCTCTTGTCATAAGACCTCTTTGTCACATACCGTTTCACCATGCATGGCCTCACTACTAACCTTGACATTAATGACATCTATCTTGAATTTGACATCAATGAAAACAATAATGCCTTAACACCAATAATAGGAACATACCTTAATAAGAAACATAATTTTAGAATTAAAATACTCTATAATTTAATCTTTTTAAATAAACACACTTGTTGAAAATAAATATCTAAAAGTAAACACAATTACTAGAAGTAAACAATCTATTGAAAGTAAACACACTTATTTGTAATCTTAAATTAATTATTAAAATGAAAGGATAATTTCATATAGCTTTTGAAGTTTATTTATAATTACTGCTATGAAAATGAGAGATTTTTAATTACTAAAAATGATAAATACATAAAATACCATATAGAAACACGTTCCTGGTTCCTGAGGAGAGTGGGCCCTTGGTCACCTTGGGAATAGGAATAGAAGAAGACTTAGTACTTGGAAATTCGATATTTCTTCATTAACCAAAATATATTACATAAATGTAAATATAATTATGATGGAATATTAATTAAATAACAATATATTATTTATTTATCCATCTCTATATTAAGACATTAATATATACTTATATAGTACTATAACAAAAGATTTTAGATCTTAGTAGTCGATATTATGATATCAAGACAAATATCCTAATTTTAGTGGTTTTTTAAAATAGGTGATTAATAGTTTAGAATAGGAATATCCATCCATTACAAAATCCACTACATATCTACTAATAATGGCTTCCTAAATTTACTAGATTGATTTGCCTTAAAAAAGTTATGAACATATTCACACTGACTGATATAAATATATATATATATATATATATATATATATATATATATATATAAAGTCTATTTATAGATTTACTACTTATAATAATCTTATAAATAATAATTAACCAAAACAATCTTCAAGTATGGATATTTTAATTTTGTAAGCTCAAAAGTTAGACTGAGTCTAGAGCAATTTTGGTAGAGTTTAGAATAACTCTGTATTAATTCTAGTGGAGTTCAGAGTAACTATGTATCAATTCTAGCAGAATCCAAATCAAATTCATAACAACTTTATTAAAGGAAATTGCATGTTTGAAGAATTATGTAATGAGGTTTTTAGGCTAGGTGGAATGCTTTGGTGAATGAAATCAGATCTTGAATAAGTCTGTAGCTAAGGATTAGGTGAGTCTATAGAAATAGTTTGTGAGAGTTCATAAATACTAGACAAGTTCATAGCTTGGTCCAAAGAAGACTTGAATGACCTAAATAAGTGTCCAATAAATTCGTATCTTGCCAAAATATCATAATTTTTCTATAAGTTACCTTATAAGATCATTAAAAAGGTCCTTATTCTTTATAGACTAATGTATCATCTGTATATACACAAAATAAAGAGACTAAACATGCAAAGAGTTAGAATTAAGTGACAAAATTATTAACTTAAGCTTTAGTTACATTAAGTAAGATAACACATCCTTTTAATACACTAGGATTAGATACAAGCTTAATATCCTTGCATTATTTAGTCTAGAGAAGAGGTAATGGTAAAAAATAAAATAAAACTGATATTAATAATGAGTCATATTTTGGACTCGTCATTTCCCCCATGCTTTACCTTTTTCAAGTCCCTTTTGCAAATTTAGTTTTTGCTTGTTCCTCATAACTCTGAATTTTAGATTATAAACAGTGGCTAAGGTCATATATGTAAATTTTATTAGCCCAATGGTTATTTAGGTAACTAGTAAAACCTTGATATGTTCACACCATTTTTTGCCAATTCTAAAATTGTTAATCTATTTTAGGACTCCATCTATGCCATGGTGGAATAGGATTTAGAATTAATGGCCTGAATGTCATGCCAACCCAAATTTATTCACCTCCTAAGTTAATGACATCAATAATCATGTCATTTATAGATTATGTTCTCATAATATCCATCTTAAATTGGTTGGAGACATCACCTCTCTTATCTTCAATGAAATTATCAATGTGTCCCAATGTCTGACACTAGATTTAAAGATATCATCAAAATGTTGTCTTGTATACAAAACAAAAGAAACACTATTATTATAAAAAGCTTGAAAGTAATAATCCTTGATGTTTAGATTCATTAGATAAGTAGTTTTGAAGTTAATCAATAAATTCTTGGCACTGGCAAAAGCATGTCTAATACATGGCCCTATAGTTTTGGATTTTATCACATATTCCTCATGTTTGGCTTTACAAGCTATATGATTTTTATAAGTAGAAAGAAGAGATCTTAGTTGAACTTCTCCTACATATAGATTGATCATGAAATTATTATAGTCCCTTAATATTAAGTTACACAAATAAAATTCACATAACAAATCTTGTTGTTTTGAAGTGGATTTATAAAAAATGTTTAGAAACATAGGAAGATCTTCAATGTTGTGAGGTAAATCATGTGAAATTATCAGTATCTATCATCTATAAAATTGTTCGTGTAAATATAGCCTATAATAAGGAGAGGGAGATCTACAGGCTAGAAGGTTTTCCCCTATTTGACAGGCAACTTGTATATTTGCTTCAAATTTCTAAGTTTGTTGTTTTTCTTGCTCCAAGTTTTCCTTCATTGTTTATTTTTCATTTTCTAAAGCTTTATTTTTTTCCTTAAGTTACCTAAACTCAAAACATTCCTAATTTGATCTATATAGGTAGTCAACATGAGAAATAATAGTTTGGCAGGCTTGATCAACTAAAGGTTTAGAAGAAGAAGATAGAGTTTGCATAGGAGGCTGTTGTTGCTGAGAATTTTGGACTTATTATTTTAACAAGTTTTCTTCTTCTAATTCAGTGATATATATCCAATAATTTACCATGTCTTCATCAAAATGAGTTATTTATTTATCAATCCTTTTGTTTTTAGTCATATGATCCAAAGATTTGTTTTCAAACTATTTAATCTTTAAGTCAATGAAGAGTTGAGTAAATCCTTACATTGTAGATGAGTTAAAAGATCAACAATATATGTAGCTTATTATTTGATGATGACCTCAGCCTTAGATAATGCAAGGATGGTCTATAATTCTATATCTTCAATGGAGCTAGATGATTTTTCTTCTTTAGATACCATAATATCTTTCTCTTTGTAATATTAGTATTTGAAGAAGATGGAGAGGATTCTACTTATTTTACTAGAATTTATTCTATGAGTATATTTTATTTTTACATAACTTCCTTAACTTGAATATCTATTAAGATAGGTTCTTCATTAGGAACCACTACTATTGACTCAAGAATATTTGCTTTAATAACTTCTTCAGCAGGAGCTACTAATGTTGACTTAGGAATGTCTATTGTGATCACTTATTCATCAGGAACTACTATTATTATTGGTGAAGAAAATAATGTTGATTATCGAAGGCTATCAAGAGTGGTAGTTGCTTCAGTCTCCTCATCATTTTTTTACCAAGATTAATTTTATGCATATTTTTTTTGTCTACATAGGGAAGCTGGGATCCTTTATAGAGGTATCCTCAGTAGCTTGTGATGTTCTAGTTATTTTGGTTACATGTGATGTGCTTACTGAAGAAATATCTTTAAATTTAGGGTTTACATGAGATTATGAAACCTTAGGTCTTAATTTATTTTTTGTTGGAGTTTGTTGATAACTCTATGCAACCACATATGTGGTTTGTGATCTACTTTATCATCTTTCACTAGGTAAAACCCTAACTCTAGAATAGGAATCCTCTTCTTTTGTCTTGGGGATTGGTGGTTTTCTAGAAGATTTTGAAACAAATGTTGAGGACTGATTGAATCTAGTGTTCTAAAAATTCTTCCATGTTAATTTAATTTGTTGAAGGAAATGATGTTGAATAATTAAATAGATAAGACCATGCTGATGGAGAAGAGTTGATCTATTAGTGCCCAGAATATGAATGTCTTTATATAAGAATAAGGGGAGGTTAAACCTATGTTTAATTTGTTACTAGCCATATTTGAGGTGAAAAATGATACATATTGCTTCACACCCCAAAATGATATATATCCCTTCACACATAAAATATTTCATTACCCAAAAGGAAATAGATTTCCAAGATTTAGGTAGGGTTTCCATACTAATGCCTTTTGCCTTTACTTTATGTATTTGTACACAAATAATAGATAATTGTTCATTCCCATTGAATTGTGCAATTAACTTAGAAAAGAGTTCTTCCAAGTATTCTCTTACCTTCTTCAGTAATTCCATAAATTTAACTAATGATTGTTCTAGAAACTAAAATACTAATGCTTCTTATTGTAGTGGAGTATTTTGTTAGATTATCAATGAATTCATTTACCAGAGTTTCATTATGCCCTTAAAATTTTTGCAAAAATGATAGCTAACCAACCTCCATAAAACTAATATAGAAATGTCACCAATCATCAATTAGAATACATACTATGGTTTAGAGCATTTATTATGTGCAACAATCAGTGCAACAATTTTTTGAATTCTGGGGGTGGTTTAGTAGGTGCAACAATCAGTGCCAACAAAAATAATAACACCTAATGAAATTGAAAATAAATAATTCAAATAGGTATTTTGTTTTTGGTGGCTACTGATATGATCCAAAGCACACATGATATGGTATGGAAATATTAAATGAGACTATATTTGAAAAATATTTAATGTACTTTCACACTTATGAAACTTATGCCCTGTCAAATAGGTCAACATTATTTAAGATATTATGGAGTGAGTCAATAGATGGTTTTTACACATAAATAAATTTGACATGATATTATTTTTGTTGCATTTATTTTCACTTATGACCTCTTATTGTCATCAAATGCTACTATTAGTTGACATGAAATTCTTTTTACTTACGTGTCCTTTCACTTATGACCTTTTCATGTCATCAAATGCTTTTATTTGGATTTTACTTTAATGATCTACAAGACACATTATTTCCAAACCTCTTCTAAAAATATGAACATACATGAACTAGAAATACTTATTTTAACCTAATGTAGATAAATAAAATGGCCTACTTACCTATTCATACTCTTTACCTTCATTCCTTTCTTGCCACCTGATTCTAAATAGAGAATAAATGCATGAATTAATATTTTTATGAATGTATACAATAAATACATCAATGATTTTATTACCTAAAATAAATGATCAATTTTTTACTATTTTTAATTTTTGGTATTTTTTCCTTAACCAACTATTTCTAGTTTTTAAGCCAAGGCTTATTATTCAATGTATGACTAGCCAACAAGTTGGGTTTTTGATTAGCACTATCAATAACATCCTGAAAATGATTTTCACTATTGATTTTTTTTAAATATATATATTTTTGGAAGAAAGAAAAGAAAAAATTAGTTTGCTTATTCTATTTTATAGAATATAACAACATGGAGTTATTATCATGGAATAACTAGGTCCTTCCATGAAAACTACTTCATGTTTGTTGTTTTAAAAAAAATCCTTATTAGCAAGTTTATGATATATTTTGAGTCTATGTCCATTGACAAAAAAAAGTTTTTAAAATCCCATCTATTGGCAATAATTATACTGATCCATTCTCAAATATATTTTCAATTTTGTATGGGCCTAACCATCTTGTTCTCAACTTGCCTTTGAATTATTAAAATTTGGAATCAAATAAAAGTGCCCAATCTTCTTTTTGAAAATTTCTTACTTTGATGTGGGAATCATGCCATATTTTCTTTTGATGCTACATCATCTCTATTTGTTGTAAAACTTTTGTCCTCATCTCATCAAGTTTATTTAATTAAATAATTCTATCTTGTTGTGCCTTATCTAAATCAATACATAATTCCATCACTATTTTCAAAGTTTTTAATTCAAATTCAATGGAAAGTAAAGGTTTATTACCATACACTAACTCATAAGGTGAGAAATTAAAGGTTTCTTACTATACACTAACTCATAAGGTGAGACTTCAATGGTTATTTTCCAAGCAGTGTTGTAGGCCCATACTGCTTCTAGTATTCTAGTTACCCAATCTTTTCTACTATTATTGACTATCTTGGTTATAATATTCTCCAGCTCTCTGTTAGTAACTTTTACTTGGCAATTAGATTGTGGATGGTAAAGAGAAGATTTCCTATGATTGACTTGGTAGAACTCCATAAAAATTTTAATCATATTAGACATAAATTATGGTCTTTAATATGAGAATATCTCTCTAGGTACATAATTTGGTTACATGATATTTAAATATTAAAAATTTGCTACTACTTATTCTCTAGCAAAGGTCAAGGCTTGGACTTCAGTCCATTTAGTGACATAATTTGTACACACTAAAAGGTATTTCTTTCTTTGATATGGAGGATATATAGAACCAAAAAAATCTATTCTCTATTTTTCAAATAGTTCTAATACTACCTATGGATGAAGAGGCATCTCTGCTGATAGTGTAGGCTATCCCATCCTTTGACATTGATCACATTATCTTATATACATCATTACTTGCCTATGAAGGGAAGACTAGTAATAACCTGCTCTTAGGATCTTGTGTATGGCTTTTTTGTTGTTAAATAATACCCTTCTCTTGGTTCATCATGCAAGCTCTAATGATCTCATATGCTTCATTATCTGTTACACACCTTCAAAACACATGATCAAGCCCATACTTAAATAACATGCCATTAATCCATTTGAAAGAAAAACTTTATTTAATTAAATGTTTTCTTTATTTTTGATTAAAATGACAAGGAAAATTCCATGTAGATAAAAAATTGGCTATATTAGTATACCATAGATATTCTACTAAAATAACAAATAGTTGTTCATCTAGAAAGCTATAATCAATTAATTCTTCACTACTTGCATTGTTTATTCGAGATAAAAAGTCTGCAATTACATTAAAACTTCCTAGTTTATCAGTGATGTTTATATCAAATTATTTAAAAAGTAATAACCATCTTATTATTCTTCCTCCTACTATAGGTTTATTCATAAGATATCTTATGACTGAATGATTTATGTATATGAAGACCTTATAACCTGTAATATAGTGTTTGAATTTATTGATGGCATAAATTACAGCAACAAATTCTTTTTTTGTGGTTGTATAATTCTTTTCAGTTGGTGTGAGAGTTTTATTGATAAAATAGATGGTATACATATTATCATTATCATATTTTTGTCCTAAAACTACCCCCATTGCATAATTAGAAGTATCAGTTTAAATGTGAAAGGGTTTTTCCCAATTAGGTCCTCTTAGCACTAGTCCAGAGCTTAATTTTTATTTAATGACTTTAAAAGCTTTTTGAAAATCATCACTCCACATAAATTCACTATCCTTTGATAATAAATCAAACATAAAAGTAATAATTTTACTGTAGTCTTCTATAAAATGTCTATAAAAACTAGCATAACCTAAAAAGATCTTGATATCAATTTGATTCTATGGGATAAGTAGTTTTAAAATTATTTCAATTTTCTTAAGATCCACTTGGATTCTCTTGGTAGAGATGTGGTGTCCTAATACTATGCCTTGATCCATCATCATCAGATATTTGTCATGTCTTAGTGATAGTTGGTGTTCTTAACATCTTGTTAAGACCTTGTCAAGATTGTGTAAGGCTTCATCAAATGTATCTTCATGAGTAGTAAAGTCATCCATATACACTTACACATAATCATTAGTCAAATTATAGAATATGGCTAAAAATGCTCATTGAAAAGTAGCTAGGGAATTATAAAGGCCAAATGGTAAGACTCTATAAGAAAATGTACCCCATGGACAAGTGAAAGTGGTTTGTCTTGATCCTCAACTACCATTGTTATCTAATTGTATCCACTAAATCCATCCAAAAAATAAACTATTTATTTCTTGCCAAATTATCAAGCACTTAAACAATAAAATAAATATGAAAATAATCCCTCATAGTGGCTTTGTTTAGCTCTTGGTAATCTACACACTCCATTTCTCATTTTTCTTTAGTACAATTATTAGTAGAGAAACCCATTGGCTATCTGAAATAGGGTAAATTGAATCCTATTTCCAACATTTTTTCAATTTTAATTTTTATTGTATCCCTTGTTGCTAGATTTATTCATCTTTGTGGTTGTCTAACTGGTTTATCTTGGCTTGTGTAAATGTGATGGGTATAAACACTTATATGAATTCCTCTCATATTTGTGTAATTCCAATCAAATTATTTGGTGTGATTCTTTATGACATCAAAAACTTTCATTTCTTGATCATGGGTTGACCAAATATTTATGTTCAATATTTTTCCTAGTAATACCATAATCTATTTAGTTAAGGATGGAAAAATTCTACTTTTTTAAATTCACTCATCAAGGAATTAAAAGGACATGGATGTGGTAATAATTAATATAGAAATCATAGTTTCATAGAGAACCGAACATACAATTAACAACAAAAATTAATAATAGTATGCTGCACACTATATTAATTCATATGAATGATTAAAAATATATAAAAATGAATTTTATATATTCAGGATGGTGAAATCCCTATAATCTCTTAACTAAATAATCTCTTGACTAACTAAACATTATATATGAATATATTTTTACCAATAATATATTTGATTAACTACCAAGCACTAAAAAAACTAACCCATAAGCTATTAATGTAATATTGTTTTTACAACAATATTTATGTTATTACATATTAATAATGTGAACACATTTCAATAATGGTTAAATATATATAGGAAACGAGTTTTCTATATTTAGGATGGTGAGATCCCTATAATATTTCAACCAAATAATCTCTCGACTAACCAAACACTAAATACGAATATAATGTTACCAATAATATATTCGAGTAACTACCAATCACTAATAAAACTAACCCATAAGCTATTAACATAATATTATTTTAACAACAATATTTACATTATTGCATATTAATAATGTGAACACACCTCAACAATAACAAATAAAATGTAACATTTTTTATAAATCCATCTCTTAGAGGAATGATTCTAGCTAATAGACAATGGAATGCAATTAAAAAATTAGTCATTATGTCTTCTACCCAATTCCAAATACTTTATTACAATGATCTGTGGTCATATGTTAAATGTTCAAATACTGGTTCTATAGTAACAAGTTTGGTGAAATTCATAGTTGATGGAATGGTGGAGTATATAGCCAAGAATTAGAAAGAGTCTATAGTGGACAAAATAATAGAGTCCATAATAGACAGATTGACAGAGTCTATAGCAAACAGATTGACAAAGTCCATAGTAGATAGACTAACATATCTCATAGTAGATAGACTGACATAGTTCATATCTAGGCTCATGAGGTTAGTGGCTTCTTCAAAATCTTGTGCTAACTCATCAATTAATTCTTAGATGTGTCCTTATACAGTTATCATGGCCAAGGATGAAAGATTATTCTTGTTTTATTCTAGTTCATCTACTCAAAGTGTTTGATTGTAATCCAGTGATGGTTTTTTAGGAGGATGTAAAGATATTCATTTTATGTTTAGACCATTCTAAATAGTCATATCCCCTGATCTGTAATTAATTAATGTTTCTATAGTATTTAACCAAGGTCTTCCCAAAATGAGGGGGTATCCTAACTCCTTGGTTTTAAGTTATAGCACCATAAAATATATTGTATACTCTCATGATTCAATCGTTACAACTACATCTTCTATAATACCTTCTACTTTAGCAATTGACTAATCAACCATTTAGAGAATGGTGGAGGTAGGTCACATCCCCATAAGGGATAATATATAGAGATTTTTAGTTGTCATGACATTGATTATTGCACTTAAATCTACTAGAACATTGGGTATTTATTTCTTTCCTATAGTAACTATTATGATTGGACTTCTTGGGTCTACATATTTGGGTAATGGTAATTTTCCTTTTAAAAGATCAGCTAGTTTACCATCTACAATATGGTCTTTGGGTATTATTTATTTCTTATAGGTGTCTTGAAACACATGATTTTAATGACTCTATTTAATTTTGGAATATCCTTAATGGCTTGTAACAAGGGTACTTCAACATTCAATTTTATTAATTCTTAAATCAAATCAGATTCTTTCTTGGTTTCAATTTCCTTCAATATGTTAGGAAAATGAATAGGTGGAGGAGCATTAATATGTTCCTCTATCTTTTATGACACTTTTTTATATTCCTATTTTATGATTGTGAGTTGAGGTGTATCTATTTTTAGCTTTTCATTAGGTAGTTCATAAATGGTGATAGGAGGTTCTTCAATTGTTCTTATTGATCTAAGCTGAATGTTTGTAAGTTCAATAGCTCCTACATTAATGGCTTATCCTTGTTCATTTACATAGATAGGGGTTGATGGTTTATTCTTATGGTTAGCCACCAATTGAGAATGAAATTGGGGTTGATTAACTTGTTTTGTAGGTTGAGCTATAGGAGGTGCCACCAAAGCTTGCTATGGTGAACACCTTCTATGAGGGTTAAACTATGGATTGACATTCCACTATGTATTTCCTTATTATTATGACTATGGTTGGGGTATTTATGATTGTTTAGGCATCATCCAAGGTTGAGTCATCAACCATTATTGATTATCCCATTATATTTGTGCTCATCCCCATATAGGTTGAAGGGCATGAGTAATCTAGGGTCTCAACCATGGATTAATGAGATTTATTGGGTCAAACCGACCTTGGGTTTGGTTTTGTGAAAATAGATTTTATCTTTGGACATAATTTAGATCTTATATGGGTTATGTATTTTATTTTAATTGATTTTTTAAGATATAAATATGGTTATAATGGTTTATGTCATGATCTTTACTGTCACATATCCCACATATTTTTATTTTATCCAAAGGATAATCTCTAAGAAGATATTTCAATTTACATTTCGGAAAATAGATGGTTAAAGGTTCTCTAGTGGAATTAGATTTTTCTTGAAGGATATCTAATGTAGTATTTAACTGGACCAAAATTTTAGTTTTTAAATTTGTAAATTCTTCCATCAATCAACTAACTTCATTGGATTTGCCTAGTTTCCCTTTCCTGATGCTTAGTTTTATTTTAGAATAATTAGTACATAGATCTAAAATTTGATGGAATGTTAATTTGCCAATGTCTCATTTACGCATCAAATTCAAAGTAGTTATAGATTCATCATCTAATCCCTTTAGAAAGACAATTTTCACTACCTCTTCTATAAGTGGATAACCACTACATTTATGGGAAAATATGAATCTATCTAGATTATCTTACAAAATTTCCTCTTCATTCTATTTGATCTTGAAAAAATCTTCTTTCATGTCCCTTGCTCTTTGGTAATCTTTATATTTATCAAGAAATGTAGTTTCCATGTCTCTCCATGTATTGATAGAATCACCTAGAGGGCCCATGAACCACCTCATACCTACCTCCTTAAGTGTAGAAGGGAACAGTTTGATTTTCTAACTATCAATTGTGTAATCATAAGTTTGGCATAACACTTTGAATTTAAACAAGAATTGATCTAGATCTTCTAATGATTTACTCCTAAAAGTCGATAGAATTGATGGTGAAATGTTTTTGATAGAGGTTTGATCTACTGGATCTATGACTATAGGAAAATAAAAGGTTCTATCTTGTTATAATTACATTATGTTATCTTCAATATTTTCTATATTTCCTTAGTTATTGTCTATGGTTTCTATTTTTCCCAAGCTGTATTAGAGATCCAATTTATTGATTCTTCTTGATCTTGTAAAGATTAAAGTCTAGGATCTACTGTTATAGACAAAAAATCTTTAGGATTAATTCTTCCTATAGGATAAGATCTCCTAAATGTGAGTCTTCTTATAGGATTTATTTGTGAGGATGATCATAATTCTAGTGATGAATCTAAATGTGATTCAAGTGTTTTTCTTATGTTTTCAAATCTCTCAGTCAAAATTTTAATTCTTTCCTCCTCTAGTCCTAACTCAAGATCTTTGGAGATGAACATTTCTTTAGCATCTCTAGGTCAGTTCATAAATTGTTTTTATTATTTTTGATTGGTTTTTTGATGTTTATAGTTTTTTATTATAGACCAATAAGGGTTACCTTATTAATATCTTATAGTTTCTCCTACAATGGTGCCAAAAATGATGGGTGTCATTAATCCCTTCATTTAATCAACTTTATCTATTGATATCCTTCATACCAAGGGTAGTGTCCAAAGCTATATGTAGCAAAGCTTATATTTGTAGGTATTACATATATGATTGGAGGGTTGTTGTCTTTCTAAATATATAATCTAATTTTTCCTATAAAGGATATGATTATGAAATAAAGAAACACAATTACAGAATTGAAACACTCTATAATTTAATCTACTAAAATACACACACTAAAAATAAACAATCTAAAAGTAAACACACTTGCTAGAAGCAAACAATTTGAAATTAAACATACTTGCTAGAAGTGAATAATCTACTAAAAATAAGCAAATTGATTTACAATCTTAAATTAACTCTTAGAACTGAAATACAATTTCTTGTAGGTTTTGAAGTCTATTTATAATTACTATTGTGAAAATGAAATAGATTTATAATTACTAAAAATTATAAATACATAAAATATCATATAGAAATACATTCCTAGTTCCTAAGGAGAGTGGGGCCTTGCTCACCTTGGGAACAAGAATGGAAGAAGACTCAGTACTTAGAAATTGGAGATTTATTCATTAACCAAAATAGATTACATAAATATAATTGTAACTGTGTAGGAATATTAATTGAATAACAATTTATTATTTATTTCCCCATATCTATATTAAGACGTGAAGACTTAATTATATAATACTACAATAGAATATCCTAGATCTTAGTATTAAATCTTCTATTATCAAGATAAATCTCTTAATTTTAATGGTTCTTTAAAATAAATGATTAACAATTTAGAATTAAAAAATCCATCTGTTACAAAATCCATTGCATATCTACTAAGAATGAATTCCTAGATTTACTAGATCAATTTTCCTTTAAAAGACTATGAAAATACACACACACACACACACACACATCTACTATTTATAGTAATCATATGAATAGTAATTGACCAAAACAATATTTAGGGATGGATCTTTTAGTTTTGTAAGCTCAAAGGCTAGACTAGAAGAGTCTGAAGTGGTTTTGGTAGAGTCTAGAGTAACTCCATAACAATTCTGGTGGAGTCTGGAGAAACTTCATAGCAATTATAGTAGTCTAGAGTAACTTTGTATCAATTTTGGTGGAGTTTGGAGCAACTCCATAGCAACTTGCTTCAAGAAAACTTAGATGTTTGAATAAGTCTATAGTGAGGTTTCTAGGCTAGGTGGAATGATTTGATGAATGAAATTGGATATTCAATGAGCCCATAGCTATGGACTAGGTGAGTCTGTAGCTACTAGAAAAGTCCATAGTAGTAGGTTGTGTGAGTCTATAGCTACTGGACAAATCCATAGCTCAGTCTAGGGAAGACTTGAATAAACCAAAAGAGTGTCCAATGAGTTCGTAGCTTTCCAAAATGTTAAAATATTTTATGTAGGTTACCTTAGAAGATCATCAAAAAAGTCCTTATTCTTTATAGACTGTTGTATCAGCTGTATATACATAAAATAGAGAGACTAAACATGCAAAGAGTTAGAATTAAATGACATAATTAGTAACTTAGACTTTAATTACATTAACTAAGATAAAACATCCATTTAATACACTAAGATTAGATACAAGCCTAAGATCCTTGCATTGTTCAGCCTAGAGGAGAGGTAATGGAATAAAATTGATAGTAATAATGAGTCATATTTTGGACCCATCAAGAAGCACTATCGGGTATGTGTTTACTATAGGTGGTACAATGGTGAGTTGGATATCACATCTATAAAAAGTTATGGCAATTTTTACCACATAGATTGAGTATGTTCTTATTACATAATCAAGCAAGGAGATGATATGGCTATAGAGGCTTATGGAAGAGTTGGGACACCAACAAGGAAAAGGTATACTTTTTAATGATAGTCAGAGTGTCATACATCTAGTGAACAACTCAACATTTCACTCCAAGACATAACACATTCAATTGAGGTATCACTTCATTCGAACAGTATTGGAAGAAGAGCAAATGAAATTGTAGAAGATACATACAAGTGATAATCTTATAGATATGATGACCAAA
This sequence comes from Torreya grandis, assembly GCA_037957365.1. NCBI lineage: Eukaryota > Viridiplantae > Streptophyta > Pinopsida > Cupressales > Taxaceae > Torreya > Torreya grandis. The sequence goes on along the minus strand of JARHVA010005598.1, from coordinate 234,405 downwards.
GTAATTGTAAAAGTGACGTTGAAATTTTATTCAACTTCAATTGGTCTTCATGGATGAAGAAAATTGGAGTGAGAAAATTATTCAGTAGATACAATGAGAAGTTGTGTATATTGACTTTAAGTGGGAGAATTGTTAAGTGTGAAGTCACTATTCAAAAACACTAGTCACTATCACTATCCATGGATTAATATTCATGTGATATGGTGGTAGTGGTGAGTTATCAATGATTAACACGGTGATGTGAAATGGCCCATGGAGGAATTTTAAAGTGGTGAAGATGATAATAAAAAAGGTGGGATGAATTTATTATGTGGCCTCATGATTTTTTATGTGGGAGAAGATAAAAAGGTGTTGTGAAACCTTTTTAACTCTTGTGTGTGCACATGGGATAGTGGGGACATTGTTACTATTCTTGATTGAAGTGAGGGACAAGGAAAAGAAGATTCTCACTCATTTTTAGCCTCATGTGAAGTGGGGAATAACATTTTGGAAGTACATGGAGGAAGTCAAGGGACATCATGAAGATTCCATCTAATTTTGACCTTTGCACATGGAGTCAAGCATGCCAAATAGTGACCATTTTGGCTCATATGGATATGGGGAAAAATTTCCTCTTTGTCCTTGTTATCTATATTCTATTTCTCATTCTTCTTTATATTTTTATAAAAATGCCATTCCTTTCTATTGTGAATAAGAGAGTGTGAGAATACTTGTGTGTCTTTGTTGAGGCTTGTAATCTGTTTGTGAAGCTAGGGGTTAGCTTATTGTAAGCTTGGTGAAAGCTTGTGTGCATTGAAGACAAGATATTGTGAGAGATAGGAGAGGAGTGAGTGATAGATTGTTATCACAAGTGCATTCTCCAAGTGTTGCTATAAATCTAATAGTTAAACAATTTTTTTTGTAAATGTAGTCAAATTGGTGAACCACATAAATCTTTGTCTTATGGTTTGCATATTTTGTTTTGATTTTTACAAGTTTAATTTCTATTTTACATAGATTATCTCTTTGTAAAATTGAGGATAATTTTTGTATTGCATTTATCTTAACAAAAGAGTTGGTAAACTACATTGTTATTACAAGGGATTTTCATGATTGTGATGATGCAATTATTCTTGTAGAAATAAAAAATATATAGAAAATAACAATGAAGAACCTAAATGTAGTGAAAGTAAAGAAAATATAACAATCTAAAGTTTAGGTAGTTTCATTAAACTAATAATAGAGAGGATTTTACAAAATTACCCTTGATTATCAAATGGTGTAGTGAGATAGAGTAGGTAGTCTCAAATTTTAACTGTAAATGACTTTTTAGAAATGTTTCATGGCTAAGAAACATGAAATAAGGACATAGAGTAAATTAAGGTAATGAGGAAACAACAAATCATTATGATAAATTAATAGGGATTTAAAGGGGAAAAAATAAAATTGGGAATGAGTTAAAAAAGAAAGAAAAGGAAGAATAAAGTCAAATGGAAAAGCATGAGAAGGAGCAGAAGGAGTAAAAGAAAAGGATGATGAAGTATGAGAAAGTAATGAAAGATATGGAGAGACAAAGAAGGTTTAAAATCATGAAAAATCCTTTTACAAAACAACATATAATTATGATGGAAATGATGAACATCTATGTTCATTCCTTTGCAAGCACAAGGAATTATCAACTATGTAATCCACTTACTCCAATTAATCAATTATAGATGATAGCTTATTTTCAACATGCGTGAGCACTAAATTTACAAGAAATGGTAGGTGGTTTGATAATACTCCAACAACATAAATGGCACTGAAAAACATCCTAGTAAAATATTAGAAGGAACAAGCTCTTGAAAAACTATAAATATGCAACTTTTTGTCTTGAAGGAGAAACCTCTTAAAAATCTATAATTATGAAACTTTTTGTCTTGATTTTCAAGACTAGACAAAAGATTTTGTTATACATAAAAAATATTATGAGAGATCAGCCTTGTTTTTCACCTTAATTTGTCTAGTCACATCTAATGTTATGCTATGTAAATTGTGTGTTACATTAAAAATATTATCATATGATTTTTCCAATTAAATATTTTGAGTATTGGCATACAAATTGAATAAACATGTTTGTATAATTCACATTAGAATAGCCTTACTTGTAATGATTTGAAACAATGATTTATCACTCTCACAAAAGTTTTAGGTAATGGAGTTCATATATGGGCTCATTCATGCCCAAAATGTCATCCTCAAGGACAATAGGATATTTCTATGAATGTAATTCATACATTTGAATGAAATGCTTATTTATATAAGTTGCATTCATGATAATGATTTTTGTTATAATATTATTCATGCCATCTATTACACAAGTTAATCTTAATTGGTCATTAAGTTTTCTAAGCCAAAATTACTCATTTTGAATGATTTTAAAAATGATTGCACTAAATTAAACTAAAGTTAATACAATTTAAGAATTCACAAAATAATTCACAAATGGAAATATTTCTTTCTTTTTTAATGAACATTCAAAGCCCAGACCTACACTTGGTTCACTATTTCTAAAAAATTAATAAACCTAGATTACTAAAAAACTCATTCATTTCAGTCTATGAGGGGTATTTTTAATCCCAAGAATAAACAAAATAATTCATAAGTTGGTAAATTTAATTATTTTTTAACAAACATTCCAATCTATATTCATAATTTTAAAACCATTTGGTTCATAGTCTTAGTGAGGTATAACTAACCTCGCCTATAATCAGCAATGGATAAAAAAATTCCAAGGATTAATCATGTTGAAAAACACTAGTGCAAATCCAAATGGCTCTCCTAAAATTTTTGCTTGATTTGGGTTGTGAAATCTCTACATTTATGAAGCCTGATATTTGCACCAAGTTCACTATTTTTGTGGAAGTCAAAATAAATAAACCTATAATACTAAAAAAACCCTTTCCTTTTAGTTTATGAGGGGTAGATTTAATCCCACAAAGCAAAAAAATAATTAAAAAATTGATAAAAAGATAATTATTTTTTGACAAACATTTCAAGCCATATTCACATTTTTAAAACTTTTTCTCCGATATTATTAGTGAGGTATTAAAAATATCATCTATAAGTAATGATGGATAAATAAAATTCAAGGATTGATCATGTTTTAAAACACCAATGCAAAAGTATATGGCTCTCCTAAAAGCTCTACTTGGCTTAGGCCATGAAATATCTACATTTGTGAATTCAGAGACCTGCACCCAGTTACCCATTTCTAGAGAAGTCAAAATAAATAAACATATAATAATAATAATGATGATGATGATGATGATGATGATGATAATAATAATAATAATAATAATAATAATAATAATAATAATAATAATAATAATAATAATAATAATAATAAACCCTTTCCTTTTAGTTCTTGAGGGGTATATTTAATCTCAAGAATAAACATAATAATTCACAAATATATAAAATTATTAATTTAAAAAAAAATTCAAATCCATATTCATATTTTTTAACCATTTGGCATATGGATTTAAAATATCTCACCTGTAAGCTAGGAAATCTCTGTGTGTGCAAATCCAAAGACCTACTAAGGTGAAACACCAGTGCCATCACCCAATGGATTAATTTTATACATAATAAAAATAGGTACCATGAAATAAAATAACACATAATGGTAGCTTTATTCCTTACCCAACTCCATAAGTTGTTCAGTGTCTTCTTGAGCAGGAGAGGAGTCAAATTCTAGTCTTCTAAGCATCATAAATGCATTACATATACTCTTCCCTTAAATATAAATTCACATGAAAATTTATCAATACCAAGATGAAATTAGGTACATGTGAATTAGTGCATGAATGAGCTCCTTGAATACAACTATAGGTTATTCAATACATGGTGGTGATATTTTGATGTTTAGTTGCCTCAAACTAGGTGCATGCATAGTGTGGTATGGGTAATATTAAATAAAGTTTTAATGTCCCAATTTTGGTTCCCACTTAAGTTTTTTGGGGTATTTCATTACCATAAATCAATTTGACATTCAAAATGTCTCTATAGGCACGGTAATTGAAACTATGGGACTATAGTGACACATCACATGCTAAAAATATAGGATTAAGAAGTGGACACGCTAAGTAATCCATCAACATAAATTTTAAGTGTTGATGTGGAATATTTTAGGTGCCACATAGGTGAAAATTTTAGGTTCATGACTACTAGGTCCTCTCACTTAGTTCCTATGCCAAGTTGCATATAACCTCAGGCCATGGTCAGAAATTTGACTAAACTTAAATTACTATGTTACAAATTCCCATGTGACTATGAAATAATCATAGAATAATAATTTCTTAAACAAAAAACTCACATGACCCAAATACACAATTATTTTAATAATAATCCCATCCATAATATTTTTTTTCCATCATGAAAGCATTAAATTCATGGAGACTTACACCATTACCACAATGATTTGATCATCATTCAATAATTTTTTTAAACCTAAGATGAACTACTCCCTGATAATATATTTGAAATTAAAGCATGTAAATTTTAATCTTGGTTAAAGTATCATAGGTAGAATAGGATTTAGATCAATTGCTTATAAAACTAACCTTTTACACCAATAAGATGAAAATTTTACAATTTAATAAAATAAAAACCTTTTTATTTTTTCTTTCACTTAGATAATAGAATATATTTCATTTCAATAATAACAATAAAAATATTATAGAATTTAAATGAATATATATCTATAACCAAGTTATTAAACAATTACATATATACCTATATACATATAATTTTCTCAATGGTACTCACAACCACAATTAGGACCTAAGTCAAAATCATAATTAAAACCATTAGAGAAATTGATACAACATTTAGAGATATATTCAAAAGATTCCTAAAACCCAAATGGTATTACTTTCAAGTGATAGTTTGTATAGGTCAATTGGGTCCTCTACCTAATGAATTATTATGATCAAGTTTAGTGCTCATAAAACAATACAAGAAATGATGACATATCATCATCAACCAAATATGAATGAAAAATGTAATAAATAAAATAAATACAACACCATACCCTTCTTAGGTTTTCACCTCAATCAAAACATCTAGGTCAACTTACCTTAATGTTTTTACCAGGTTATATCATTTATATGTCTTTAGTATGATAACTCCATAACTACTATTTTATCTCTAATGATACTCTCCCTCTATTTTGATGGTAGTTTATATTGAAAAACACTAATTAAAACACACAAATAGCTAAATAGCTCAAGATATCAAATCTACATAATATAATATAACAACAATAAACATTTCAAATTCATATAAGGAAAATAAGTCAATGCTAATTAATAATTACTCATCCATAACTATTTATAAATGCTAATTAAATATTTACTCATCCATAACTATTTACAAATAATTCATAAATCGACATAATCAAATCTAGATGGCATATTTGCCCATTATTACAATAGAAATCAAATAAATTCTTATATTGAAAAAAAATGGATGTGAGATGCGTAAATGCAAAATGCGGGGAGGCAAAAAGTGGACATTTTTCATAAAATCATGATTTGAATCTAAGCCTAAATCACAAAAATGCATATTTTTTTAAGTTAGGCTCAGATATAACCAAACCTAAAATGTGTACACGTTACTACATGGAGGGTTATAAAGTAAGCCAATTAAATAACTAAAAGTTTTGAGGGGTTTTAACTAAAATAAATGTTAAATATAAGGAATAACAATTATTCCTTATAATTTAAATTAATTTTAGTAAATATAAGAAATTAGGATCACTATAAATCTTATATAATTAGTCTCATATCTATACAAAATATGATTTGGAAGATATTTTTTCAAACTTCAAGTTGGTCAATACTTATTCATTTTTAGGATTTCAATATTGAACTTAAGGATTTCAGGGAGTAATTTTTATAATTAATGCCCATTTTGGGAAAACATATAGTCATTTTAAAGGTTTTGGGGCCTTTCATATTGCTTAATAATATTTTTAGGAGTTATACACTTGAAAAAATTCAATATTACAAACCAATTCACAACCATCCATCCCTTTATGCTGATTTTACTTAAGCTTAGGTCCCTTATAGGCCAAAAGTGACACAAAAACCACATAATCATTTGCGACTAGGGAAAATGAGGAAAATTTGGGGCACATTTATGATTATTAACCTAATTTTATTTAAATTCATGCCAAAGTGGTATGCATGTAAAAATTTAGGTCATACTGATGACCCATGCACACACAACCACCTCTTTATGCCAATTTTACTTGTGATTAGGTCCCTTATAGGCCAAAAGTGACACAAAACACCATATCCACTTACAACCCAGGTAAATGAAAATAATTTTAGGCACATTTGATCATGGTCACTCTATTTTTCTTTGAATTCAGGAAAAATATGTGTGTTTTTAGTAATATACATTGCATTATGACCCTTGCACATCTAACCACCATTTTTTGTTTATTTTAATTATGATTAGTTCCCTTATAGGTGAAAAGTAACATAACAAATCTATATCCACTTGTGACTAGGGAAATGTGAATAATTTCAAGCACATTTATGCATGATCACATTGATTCACTTCAAATTCAAGCCAAAGTGGTGTGATTGGGGCAACATAAGTTACGTTGGTGACCTGTGCACACCTAACCACCCATTTATATTGATTTTACTTGTGATTAGTCACTAACATGCCAAATTTCATATGAAAACACCATATCTACTTGTGACCAAGATAAATGCAGATGATTTGGGGCACATATGTGTGTGATCACCTAACTTCACTTTGAAATCAAGCCAAATTGGTATGATTTGGGTAATGGGGGTTGCACTAGTGACCTACACATATACAACCAAAAATTTATATCATTTTTACTTGTGATTAGGTGTATTATAATCCAAAATAAACATAACAACATCATATCCATTTATGACCAAAAATAATGCAGATAATTTGCATCACATTCACGCATGATTACCTCAATTCACTTGGATTTCATGACAAAGTGGTGTGATTAGGCTAAATTAATTTGAATTAGTCATAGAGCAACCCCAACTACCATTTTCTCCTTATTTTAATTGAGATTATGTCCCTTATAATATAAAAGTGACAAATAAACACCATATCCACTTGAAACCAGGGAAAATGTGGTTAATGTTTAGCATATTTGTGTATGATTACCATAATCGATTTTGAATTAAGATAAAATGGTGTGATTAGGGAAACACAATAACATTGGTGACTTGCACACACCAAACCACCCCTTTATGCCAATTTCACTCATGATTTTGTCCCTTTTATGCCAAAATCAAGAGAAAAACACTATATCCACATATGATAAGGAAAAATGCAAATAATTTGGGGCACATTTGTGCATGATTGCCTCAATTCACTTTAAATTTAGGCCAAATTGGTGTGAATGGGGAAATATAGGTCACATTGGTGTTGTTATGTCACTTTTAGCATATTAGGGACCTAATCATAAGTAAAATTATCATAAAAGAGTGGTTAGTTATGTTTCAATTATGAATGGGGCTTAAATTATCCTAATCACAATAATTCAGCCTCAATTTGAAGTAAATTAGGTTTATCATGCATGGATGTGCCCAGAATTGTCTAAACTTTCCCTTATCACAAGTGGATATGGTGTTTAATGTTTCTTTTGGCCTATAAACCTTCTAATTACAAGTTAAAATGACATAAAGTGGTGGTTTGGTGTGCACAGATCACCAATGTGGCTTATGTTTCTCCAATCACACCGCTTTGGCTTGAATTCAAAGTGATTTAGGGTGATCAACATATATGTGCCTAAAATTGTTCACATTTCCATGGTATTTAATAAAAAATAAACCCTATTTTAGAGAAATTATACGTTCTACTAAGACATTCATGAAATAACATAAACTATTTTAAAAGAAGATCTTCAAGAAAATTGTAAACTTTTTCTAATGTAAGTTGATACAGTGTCATTTTTTTTATTTTTGGACTATAAAGGAAGTAATCTCAAGTAAAATTAGCATAAAGTAGTGGTTGGATGTGCAATGGTCACAATGTGATTTGCTTGCCACAATCACATTTTTTTTGAATTCAAAGAGAAATGGGGTGATTGTGCACAAATGTGCCTAAAATTATTTGCATTTACCTTGGTTGTAAGTGGATATAGTGTTTTTGTGTGAATTTTTAGCCTATAAGGGACCTAATCATAAGTAAAATTAGCATAAATGGGTAGTTGAGTGTGTGTGGGTCACCAATGTGACCTATGTTTCCGCATGCATACCACTTTGACATGAATTCAAACTAAATTGGGGTGACAACACAAAAATGTGCCCCAAATTATCCCCATTTCCCTTATTTACAAATTTTTATGGTGTTTTTGTGTCATGTTTGGCATATAAGGGACCCAATCATTGCTAAAATTAGCATAATGGGGTGGCTGAGTGTGTGTTGGTTTGTAAAAATTAATTTTGACAAAGTTAGAAGGTAACTATATGAATTTGGGGGACCAAAAATTTCACATTTTTGCATTTAAAGTGATTTCAACATTGATGTGTACATAGTTTCTAAAAGTGCATATGCGGTGTTGGCTCATAGACTTCATGATTATTGAGCCAAAATCACATACAAAATTTTAGTTTTTAGAATTGCATACATAATTTTATTTTTTATAACTACGTACATAATAATGTTTTTATAAATAAATAACATTTTTGATTCCTTTCATTTGGCATCAAAGAAAACTATACCTAGACAAGTAAAGAGCTCAACTTGCATCTATAAAAATAACATTTTAGCTCAAAATCAACAATGGAATGCAAGAGGAAAGTAATGAAAATAAATTTGAGTGCCATTATAAATAAATGTAGTGATTTTTTTTATATTTGCATTATTCTTTGTTGAAATTGTTTATTTTTATTTTTTTTTAAAGTGCATAATACAACTTCATGTGTAGAGGGAAATATAAAAAGTGTAAGTGAACAACCTAACCCTCCTAGCCTCTAAAACCCTCCTAACCCTCCTAGCCTACAAAACCCTTGTAACCCTCCTATAGTTCCTCAAGCCTCCCAAGGTACTTAGGATGAACTAGTAGCCCACATAATATAAAATACAATTGAAATTAATAATTTAATTAAGGAAATGAGGGATCCTCATTCAAACAACCCCAACCAAACTTCTCTAGCAAATATATTACATAAATTAATGGGTGAAGTTGACTTGTTAATGGGTCAAATTGACAGGTGGGTTGATTATATAGATAGATGCAAGGCACACTATTCTATAAAATTGTTTGTGGCCATTGAAAGAGATAAAAAATAACCAAAGCCCAAATTTATGTACTATTCAATGATGGAAAAATAATGTGCCACTAAATGTGTCAATCAAAAATATTATAATCCACTAGTACACCCATGATTTGATAAAAAAAATGTTTTTGGGGCTGATGGTGGATGGTATTTGATCACCTACCTTGTAACAATAATGAGGTCCCCTTGTACTTTTTGAGAAAAATCTATTATGAGTATATTGTTAATGAAGTTCCAAATTATTTTGATTCCTTAGAGTTTTAGGGAAAAAGAAAAGACTTTGCATAGGATAGGTTGGGTGCACATCATGCACCTAATCATCCTATGAGAACACCTATCCAAAAACACATCCTCTTGATATAATACCCTCTACAGTTAAGGAGACTATAGAGATTGATACTTTCCATGTGATTAGGGCACTTAATAATACCCTTGTTCAACATACGATCCAAGATTCTAATACTACTGCTAGTAAGGGTAAACATGGGAAGGCTTCATCTAACATTATTTCTGTACCTCACTATTACAAATCCCGTGGTGTTATATGTAGTGGACTTGAGGAGGATGAGAAGGATTTCATGCAGCCTATTCATGGTAGTATTTTTAGGGGCCTAGATGATATTGATCTTATTAATTTATTTTAGACATCTACATTTAGTTTATAAACCTCAGCTATAGCTTCCCAGATATCTTATATATTTTACATGCTGAAAAAGACATTGTTACACCTATAAAATTTTAAATATTTATATAATTTAAAAGGAAATAATTAATTTTCATATAAATATCAATAATGTATATGTAATTTTTTATGTTACATCAAGATTATCGATGCCACATAAGCACATATATTACTCCTAATGTACGCATATATACATATGCAAAGGTAAATTTTAAGGATTTATCAATTTTATGGTTCATTACATGTATGTACTTGTATATATATGCTCAAATGACTAACAATGATATTTTATTTGTTAAATTGATGACCACAAGTGTGATCCACACTATGGGGCCCAAGACTAAGTGTGTGAGAACAACCAAGTTTTGGTTATGTAGATTGTATGCATAGAGATGTATTCAGACAAAATAATAAAAACACATTCAATGGAGTGAAAGTATTATTTGCATGAAATGTAACTTCTATTCAATATTAAATAACATGTAAAATTATATAGTGTGTTACAACTTGTGTGTTACATAATAGATATGCGAAGTGTGTTATATGTGTTACGACTATATATGGCATCAACCTCTTGGTTGGATACATATGTTAAATATTTAACATGCATGATTATAATGGTATTCATAATAACTAATGTAGAGTACAATTAAGGTGGAGTTTACATGTTTAACCCTACTTTCATACTGAAGGTAGAGTTTCCAACTAGGTGGTGACCACTGATTCAATTGCATGATTCTTAGTTATTAAATAATGGTTGTGATCTAAGCATATTGGATGACAACTAATGGAAATCCATCCTGAGATTCTAGGTTGATCTAGGGCCACTAGTCAAGGCACATAGTTAGGATAGGATGACATGTGATTATGCTAAAGTGGGTACTGATAGCTCAAGAAAGTCTACGAGTAGGTGATAGTAAGGTATGCTAGACTATAAGTTGAAGAGTACATAGTGAGATTCGCAAGTTATGATTTGAGATGATCATTGCATGGAAGTATGTGAGTAAGCATGAGACTTATGCACAAGAGTATGAACAATCTTCATTCATAGGAGTGTATAATATTGTGTGAAAGGTGGGAGATACGTGTAGAAGAAAAAATAAGGAGTGTGTTTGATTGTATAGAGGCTATGCACAAATCATTCACCATTTATTTAAGATTAATGGTTTATATTACATTGGTGTGAAGTTGAGGAAAGTGTACTTTAAGTTGATGAGAAGTGTACCACTTGGATTAATCATAATATTATCCAACCTTGACCACTCAAAAAAATTGATGTGTTCCATGGCAAGTGCTTATGTTTATCACTTCAATGATATGGTCCTTCTCTATAGGGTAAAAATGTTTGGGATCTAAATTATAATATGTTGTGTCCATAATGGATGAAGAACTAATAGAGTATAGGGATTAAGAAGTTACAACTTTAAGACTAGATGCATGCCCAAGTACATATGTAGATCAAGAATGAAGGGATTCTCACTAGTTACATGTAGAATGGTGTAAGAACCATAGTGCAAAGGCTTGATCTTCTAGTGTGGATCTTTGAGGCATTATTTATGAATGTGTATCCAAACTTTATCACAAACTTGAAATACATGAGGTGTGTAATGTACATCATGATGCTCCTTGTAATTTTTTTGTGTAATAGATAATCTTCTAAACCTACTGATTAATAGATTGGATGTGTCACAAAATTTTTTTAGCTTTGCATGCTTCCCATTCCTATGTGCATGAATCAGTTCTGATTAGTGTGTGGTAGGATATGTATATAGGTGTTGAAGGTTAAAACCCAAGACATGTTTAAAATTTAATATGACTTATAGGGAGATGAAGGGCTCTCTTATAGGCATGTTGAATGTACAAGAGATTGTCATCCCAAGTACAAACATGCGCATGGTTGTACATTCATAAAATATGAAGAATTGTGTGATTGATCACTTTGACTTTCATATCTGTCTATGGATGAAAATATTTATACTGATCCAACTACATACCAATCAGGTCCCATAATATTTACCAAAAGTGACTTACAAAGCATGGATCTCGATCAGAGATGAAGGATGTTGGAAGCCCAAGATAAACCCAAACATGGTTGAAGAAAGCTTATGAAATTTTATCTATGTCAATTTATTTCTTTCAATAAACTATGGTATCCATCTTAGAAAATCTATCCACTAAAAAAAACATAGTGTCATGATAACATCTCATCATAAGCAAACTAGTCATGAAATCCATGTTGATATATTCCCATGGTCTAAACAGAATAGGTAGAGGTGTGTAAAGTCATATATTATTATTCATGGGCTTGGATATGCAATAAGGAATGAAATACTTGATGTGGAATTCCATTATGTGTGCATGTGTGGCCAAAAGAGGTGTGAATATAATGTAGCTAGAGTCTTTGTCACACTAAAGTGTATTAAAGTATTGACATATTGCACCTAACAAATGAGTCATTGGTGAGTTGTACCACTAAGAACATATAGATGTGAAAGATTTTAGAGTGGTTATAACTCCTAAACTTTTTGACCTTACACTAGGCTAGTGTAAGTCATTGCAAAGCCCTGATCAACTAAGTAGAGGAATACCCAATCTATGAAGAGGTGTACACACATGTATAACACTATGATGAGCATGTGAATTGAAAGTTAGATGAGGAAATTTTTTTTCCTTGTTTTCCAACCCTTTCTTATGATTGATGACAAGAGAAAAATGATACAGGTAAGTCATCCATTTCATGTGTCATGCATTCTTTAGCTTGATTTACATCTAAAATAATTAAAGTGGCTTATGATCTAAATGAAAAATTGTCTCCTTCCCTAGAATATAGTGGTGCCATTAATTTATTGATTGAATAATAACATACATTTATTTTTCATAGGTTGAGTAACTTTTTGCCATGTCACTTAACATCTTTGAGTGGTATGTAACTAGATATCCATGTTGCATGAGCACTGCATCAAGTGTGTAGTCAAATGCATCAATCTGTATTTCAAAGTAATGTGTAATGTTAGTCATTAAAATAATAGGTTCTACTTGATTTCCTCAAAAGAGTGTTGTTACACATGAGTCCAATCAAACTTGGATTTTGCACATGTTATCTTAATGAGAGCCCAAGCGATGTGCTAGAAACTAAGGATGAACCTATGGTAGAATTTAGCAATTCCAATAAAACTATTTAATATTATGATATTATGTAGAGTAGGCCAATATTGGAACACTTTTATCTTCTATGGATTTACATGGATTCTTGTGTGATTAATGATGTATCCTAGGTACTAAATCTATGTAGTGTTGAATGTACGCTTTTCTAAGTTAGCTTGAAACTTGTGTTGACCCAATATGTCTAAGACATCTAAGATGTTCCTAAATACTCCTCCCAAGTCTTGATAATGATGAGAATGTAATCCAATTAGATAATGATGAATGAGTTGAGTAAATGCCTAAATAGATCATCCATTGATTGCATGAAAGTGACTAGTGCATTGGTTAGGTTGAAAGGCATGACCAACAATTCATATAATCATTCCCATGGCTTGAATGATGTATTTCAAATGTTTTTAGGATGGATTGAAACCTAATATTAACCAAAATTCAATTTGATCTTGGTGAGGTATTATGTGCCTTAGAGTTGGTCGAAATGGTCATTAATGCATGGTAGTGGGTACCAATTCTTTACCATTATTTTTTTGAGTGTGTGATAGTCTATGTGAAGTCACTAAGATCTATCCTTATTGGGTATGAGGACTATCAAGCTATGAAAAGTAGAATAACTAGACATGATCTTGCCCTGATCAAGGAGATCTTGTATCTCACACTAGATTTCATCATTCTCCCAAATTGATATATGATATAGAGGACTATTCAAAAGAAGAGATCCAAGAATCAAATCTATGTGGTGATTTATAGTATATTGCATTAGAAGGCCTTCAATATCTATGAATACTTCACTCTACTTCACTGGTAATTTGTCAAGTTACTATTGATGTGATAATGTGTGAGTGGTGTGTATTAACAAAGTGTGTGTAATCTATATCACATGTGTGTCATCGAAAACCATGAGAATAAAAACTTCTACATATGTGAGACAAGTTTTACAACATTACTTAGCAGAGACCAAGGTGACTTTGGTCATGGGTGCTAACTCAAAGATATTGTATAAGTGGTCTTGTACATAAATAGTCTAACCTTTTATCTTAGATTGATATGTAGCTTATTAGTTATACAAATACAGTCTCTCTAACAAGATGTTATAGTCCTCTAGAGGTGCAATGTCATAAGTGAAATTATCCTCCATAAGCTTGACTTTGTACTAAAAAGTGCATCATGTCAAGACTTATATATCTTTCCCCTGCTTTAGCCACCCTAGATAATATGGCTTAGGATGTGTAATAATGGTAAGACTAAGGTGTTGGGCTATGGATTATTCAATGATGTTCTTATGATTTCCACTGTCTATAATGATGTGAAGAGGATAACCCTTCACCTAGAACTTGGTGTGGAAGATACAATTGTGCTCCTTAGATATGTCAATCATAGTGGTGTTAGTACTTAGATAAGAGGCATTTGGATTAGTGTTATACATCGATGTGGGTCCTAATTTAGGTTGTGTGAGAAATGATTTTTTCACATGACATTCAAAATTATCATTAGTGGATGAGCAATGATGGTGGATCCACTTATCACTAAACTTATTCTTACCTTTGTCTTAATTAAAAGGCATAGGTGCCTTTACATATTGAGTGGTATTTTGATGTTACTCAATTTTGTGAGAAGTGTTTTGCTTTCGTGTAGAAGGATGTGATGTGGATTTGTGTGAGGGTTAGCCCTTGCAATTGCATTGGATGAAGAGGTGGAAGACTACTTCATATTTTCCTTGGATTCAATCTTGGAAACATTGTGATATGATTTACCTAACATTTAAGAAGTAAATAAATCCATCTTTTCATAAATATAAAGTGAGAGTCTATTGATGTGCTTCAACACCTTATGTTGTTCACTAAAGTTATCCCTTGGGTGAATAGATTAGTAATGAAATTTATTGGTATATTCTTCCACTAACTAATACTTTCACTAATGAAATTATTGGAAATTGATGTATTCATATTCAAAGTGTTAGAGAGGGCAGTATTCATCCTTCAGTGTATTAATAAAAATGTTCCATGATTCGATTGGAACACACTCTTGTAGACGTTATGTACTAAAGGTTTCCCATTAATGAATAATCAAAATAGACATATTCAATACTAAAAAAGTAATCTTTTTAGCATCAATGAAACAATTAATTGATAAGCACACTTTGAGTTGTCAAATCTAGGCATCTAATGCTTTGGCATCGATATTTCCATCAAATAGAGGGATGTCAAGATTGACTTGTACTTTAGAGGGTGTTTGTTGTTTAATCCATTGTTGAGTGTATTGTGAAGATAGATAGGATGACATAAGGTTGAGTTTCACCATTAATTCATGGACTGACCAAAAAGTTTGGTGTGCTATTCCTTTAGTACATTAATGATGAGCCTTTGAACTTTTGGGGCTACCTCAATTTGTTTCTAGGTGTCAACCATCTTAATTTTTCCATGATGTTCTTATAAAATTTATGAGACAAAACTAACTATTAAAACTTATGTCTCATTACATGGTTATGAGCATAGAAAATAAAAGAGATGCTTGTTTTGATACCAATGATCTACACCACAGGTCTTAGGACTAAGTGTGTGGGGAACACCTAAGTTTTAGTTGTGTAGAATGAATGCATAGAGATGTATTCACATATAATAATCAAAACACATTCAATGGAGTAGAATTCTTATTTTTAGGAAATTCAACTTTTATTTAATATTAAATAATAAAGAAAATGATACAACATGATATAGCTCATGTGTTATAGAATAGATACATGAAGCATGCTATTTTTGTTATGATTGTGTATGGAATTCACCTCTTGGCTGGATGCATATGTTACATATTTAACATGCATGATTACAAGGTCATTCACAATAACTATTATAGAGTACAACAAAGGTAGAGTTGACATGTCTCACTATCCTTGCATGTCGATGGTGGAGTTTCCAATTAGGAATTGACCACTAATTTAGTCATGTGAATCTTGGTTGTTCACTAATGTTCACGATCCCGATAACCTTGGATGACATCTAATGACAATCAATCCTAAGATTTTGGGCTGATTTAGGGCCACTAGTAAAGGCACATGGTTGGGGTAGGTTGACACTTATTATGCATAAGTAGGTCCTGATAGAGCAGGTTTATTTATGATCATATGCTATTAAGGCACATAAGAGTATAAGCTGAGGATTTCATGATGAGATGCATAGACTATGATTTGAGGTGATCATTACATGGAAGTTTATGAGCAAGTATGATACTTGTGCATGAGAGTATGATCAAGATTCATGTATAGGAGTTTTAAGGATTGCATGACAGGTGTGAGATATGTGCAAAATAATAAATGAAGAGTGTGTTAAACTATGTAAAGGTTGAACATAGATCAACTAGACACTCTACCATCTATTTGGGTAGGAGTAAATGTAAGCATTGTTGTTGTGATTTTTTCTGCACAAGTCCTCACTAAGGTATGATATTTATTTTAATGTTTAAGTGTAAATATGGATTTTTGTTTTATAATTTTATTTTGTAGTTTTACAATTATCTTATGCACAAAACAATCATCTATGTAGACTCCTCCGATGATGTCTTCTAGTCTTGTTCAAATGATTATCAAGCATGATGTGGTACAAGACAACTTAATTTTTAAATTTAGATATTATATTTTAGTTAGTTAGTCAATTAATTTAAATGTTTATGAACTAATTTTGAATTTTTATTTTGTATATATATGTGTGTAGGGTCATATTCCTTCCCTTATCATGAATAAAGAATTGACTCGTGTTGGTTCTCCATTTTACACATTTGTTATCCAACCTCACCTACCATTGACCCTATTGAGAACCAAATAAAAATTGGCCATGACCACTAGATTATGTTAAGTGAACCTTTGAATAATTTTTGTATCATTTAAAAAATAACTTGTTAATTTTTTAATTATCTTTTTCTAGTATGTAAAAATTTTGCAATATTTGTATTGACTAGGTTGAGTTATAGGGTAGTTTTGAGCAGAAGAGGATCTATAGTCATTCATCTCATAGACCTCCATCTATGAGCAAGCATCTGAGGGAGATCCTTTTAAAATCAATGGAAATAGAGATGCATTTTGATGATTAGCATAATGTCTTATGACATTTTGTTGTATGCCTAAATGGCTTGATGTACAGTTGTTTGGCATTGTATGCCTACATGAAATTGACTTGGGATATTCTATCATGTTCACATTTTTTACTTTTATGGATTTTGTGTATATTATATATCTATTGAAACATTTCACCTTAAAATTTGTGTTTATGAATTTTATGGATTTTATACATTTTATGGACAATATATTATGTTCACATTTTTTTACATCTTTATAGCTTTAATGGTGGGGTGTTACATACTTACATATTCATATTTTAGTGGCATGAGATGAAACTCATCTCCAATTTAATGAATAGATTTAGAAAATTTCTATGTCCTTTTCTTGGAAAATATGTATAAGGTCTTATTGACACCAATCCAACCCCCACACTCTCACCCCCTCCCCATTATATTTTCTAAACTAAAAATAAAATTCACAAATTTAATACATAAAACTCTCAAACTATATCACACTTCTAATTCTCACCCAAGAATAAAAATATCTTAAATGTATATTAAACCAAATGAAGCAAAGAAAAGTATGTAACTATGCATAATGAGAAACTACCATAATAAAATAAAAGAGGAAACTTCCACTTCATCCAACAAAACACAAATCCATCAATAACAATAGCATGCCACCGTTATGACACCATCATCCCCATCATGGGGAAAGTTTTAGGCAAGCCACTAATATGATTTTTTTTAAAAATACTTTGATTAGAAGGAATTATTTGCAGAGAAACAAAAGGACCTTCCTCATTTCCAAACCCCTAATACAATTTCACACTCTAAATAACCAACATTTTATAAAATACCCAATGAACAATGGAATTTAAAAAAAAACTGCATAATTTATATCCAATTTAACTTTATTAGAAACAAGAAAAATCAATTTCTCCTTATTATTTTAACATACAATAGCCTCACTCTTAGAGAGTTTAAGAATTTCCTTCAAATTAACTATATAAATCACGTCATTAACAACATGGGATACACTTGATAATCCATCACTTTGATGTCAAGGGTTGTAAATAACTTTAGGACCATGTTCTTTGCCTTAGAGTATGCTCTAGTAGGAGACATATCATCCATTCTAGCCACAAGAAGGTTCTTCCCTATATGGTAAAATTGTAGCATTTAGGAAAACATTGAACACACATCAAATGAAAAATGTGAGCCATCTATATGAACTAAAATAACCATCACATGTATGTTGAATCCCTCTAATTTGACCATGGACCACATTGATTAAAAATAAGAGATGAATTTGTGGCAGACTGATGAACATTCCAAATAGTTCATTATATCCAATACAAATTGTCCATAAGTGTTGCCTTTTGGTTATATATTGCATTGCATTTAATAGATAAGGTCTTATTTACGTAGGAAATGAATTCAATTGTCCTTTATTTATATGTGATACATTATTTGATTCTGTATCTTTTTATTATGTCTAACTTGGATGAAATGAGCACAATTTTGTGTACAAAATACATCCCTATGACATAATCATTTTGAGAATACATCAAATAGTTTTGGAAACCCTTTTTGGCAATGGTTTTTAAAGATTAAATTCACACTTTGTTTTGAAAAGGAAATTCACACTATACTTTGAAATGAAATCACTCTTTTTAGTAATTGAATTATACTAGGATTAAAGAAATACTGCTAAACTATAAACTAAAAATACTGATTTGTCATAATCTATGGAGAGAAGTGGGCCCCTACTCCTTCTTTAGAATATGAATAGCTTTACTCAGTAATGAAAAGGAATGCTAAACTTTATGTCATTATCAAAAGAACATATACAGATATGCAAAACTATATTGGAATGATTTTTTTATTTCTAATTGAAATTGATTGACTAACTCATTGATTAACTAGCTTCTCCCCATTTAGAATGAGAAGGAGACATGTATTTAAAGAATGTATCAACATCTATTCATATAATATAAAATATGGTGATCTAAATGACCAAATCTACTTATTAAAAATATAGATGATCTAGGAATTAAATCACATGCTTATAGGAAGGTGTTAAAACTGACTCGACTAATAATAGATAGAAAATAACTAACATAGATATGAGGAGATTATATCCAGTTTTACAAAAATAGAAATACAAATATATCCAGATCATTTTAGACCATTACAATCAATAGTGATGTCTAAAAATAAGATATCTAAATATGAAAAGTATATTTATTTACAATAGATATCTTTAGAATTATTATCTTGATCTGCATGATCCAACTAGACACGTGTTATTTCCTTAGGATTCCCTATTCTTACAAACATAAGTAAAAAATAACTTAGCATAATACCTTTGGAAAATATGTATAATGGACCTTACATGAACACTTTAGGCTAATGTTTTAGTATTAATAAAATATGATTTGGGCTCAGGCCAAAATATTAAATTAAATTGAAAACATAATGAAATACTCTCTAAGTAAATGTGCCACTTGGTAGTCTGGTTTTTATTTTGGGGTAATTATTATAGACAAATTCTCATGGGATTTTTGTGGGGAGATTGTTTCAGGACTTTTATATAAGGGAATTATTTCAGACAAAATGTCCACAATAATTCTCTGAAGACTCAATTCTATCAAACAAAATGTTTGAATGAATGTTTGAAGGGATGGTCTCAAAAAGGGCCAAAGGGCATGATGCTCTGGACAAAATGTCCAAAGGAATTGGATAAAGGGCAAAATGCCCAAGACAAAAGTCTTGAAGGAATTGGCCGAAGGGTAAAAGGCCCAGGACAAAGTTTTGAAGGGTAAGTGGTCACTTTAAAAAGTGTTGAAGGGTCTTTTTCAAAATGTTTGAAGGGTCAATTTGGAAAATATAAAGGGCATGTGTCTTTGGGGGGATTGTTTTAGGTTTTTTGCATTAGATAAAATGTTTGAGACACAAAGTCTGAAGGAATTGATGTGAGGTAAAAATTCCTGAAGGATAGGCTTGTAGGGCAAAATTGTTTGAGATAAAATTCCTAAAGGAATTGTTCAAAAGGGCTGAAATGTCTACTTCATGGTAAAAATGATTGAAGGGTCTACTTCATAGGGTGCATTTCAATGGGAAAGGGTCCTTACCAAAGTCTTGAAGGGTAACCACAAAATTCTTGAAGGGCACTTTCAAAAGGTTGAAGGGTATGTTTAGAAGTCCAAAGGAATATGTGTCCTTAACAAAAATTTTGAAGGGCAAGTGAGAGGCAAAGGGTCATTTCAAAAGTCTTGAAGGAATTCCATTGGGGGAATTACTTCAGAAAAAATGTTTGCAATAATTCTCCCAAAGACCTAATTCTCTCAGATAAAATGTTTGAATGAATTCTATTGTCTCGGAGAAATCATCTTGAATAAAATGTCTGAAGGAAAGGTTTAAAAAGGCAAAGGTGCAAGATAAAAAGTCTTAAAGGAATTGGTGTGAAGGGGCCAAAGGACAATTTTAAAAGTCATGAAGGAATTCTATTAGGTAAAATGGCCGCAACAAAAGGTCTAAGGACATATTGTACAAATCTCAAAGGGTAGGTTGGCAAGGAAAAATGGGCACTTCAAAAGTCCTGAAAGGCAATTTCAAAATGTTTAAGGGTCATTTCAAAATGCTCAAGTGTACTTTGGTAACAATCTGAAGGGTATAATTTTTAGGTTATTTGTCCATGACAAAATTCCTAATGGATCTACTTTGTAAAGTTTGAAGGGTCATTTTCAAAAAGGCCAAAACAAAAATACTAAAGGACATGTTCAAAATGGGCCGAAAGGCAATTCTATTGGGAAAAGTATATCATCAAGATTGTCTACAAGAATAAGTCTGATTTAGGGAAATTGTTTCAATAGAATTGTTGTGGGAAAAATTATGCAATGAGCAAAATCCATCAGAAAAAATGTCTACAATAATAAACCCAAAGACCAATTCATGAAAAACAAAATTTTCAAAGAGAAAATCCCAAAACATAAGTCTAAAAACATAAAGCCCGAAGTAACAACCCTGATAGAACAAAAGATTTAGTCTATGAAAATACAATACCGATGTCATCTTGCCAAAGTAAAAAATGCCAATTCATGATCTTTTCCCAAAATTTGCATAAACATATAGAAGCGGGGGCTCAAAATCAAGATAATAATCTAAAAAAAGTGGGTCCCCATTTTCTTATGGGAAAAGGGGTATTTTAGGTATAAAAATGGTGACTTATAGTGGAAATACTCCTGAGTACTCAAGAACCCAAAACTCTAGTTTGTTATCCTAAATCAATCATGATTGTGCCACATAAGAATACTTAAATTAAAAACATAAAAGAGATTCCTAAGTTAATTCATATAACATACTTGCCTTCTAATTTCTTGGACCTGTGTGTGTAAAAATGTGTAGTTTATTTAACCCCTACTATGATGAGTTTTTCAAAGGATTTGGTGGGGATGTAGGTTTTGTTTTAGTATCTATTAAAGATCAAAAAATAAGGGAAGCTCAAACATTGCTCTACTGCTAGTCAGGTATCCATAGCCCTAACAAAGATACCTTGGGCTCCTTCTCTTCTCATTCTAATATTTATTTTAATCATGATGCATGGTACATTGACCTTATTTCATCATGTGAGCCTTTTGATCTTATTTATATTTTCTTTTGGTCTTTTAAATCCATTGATTCTTTATTTATTTATTTTTCTTTTGCTTTTCTTTTGTTCTTGAATGGAAAAGAGAAGCGTTGGAACCCTAATGATTTGGTATAATTATAAAATAAATCATTACTAGAACGTCCCTTCTAACTACACCAATACCCAAAATTATCACTTCCAATATATATTTAATGCAATAAGTGCATTTGATCCAATAAAACAAAAAAAAAATCTAAATTTGTGTGAAGTACTTTGAGAGCAACTTCCACATGCCTAGTAAAAGTATTCAATTGTGACACCATTCAGAATAATCCATGATTACCTACCTTCATCCTAAAGACTCAAAAGCAAAAACATATGCCTAATCTATGAACTAGTCCCAAAGTGTTAAGATTTTAATTTTCCCCGTATCCACAAGTCATAAGCTTAGTTGGTTTGGATTTTAGCTTGGTTGTAGTTAGAGAAAACACAATTTTGATCATTAGAGAAATCAAAGAACAACTAATTTAAGAAAGCACTAAAATCTAATCTAGAAAACATGAAATCTAATCTATGAAATCAAAATAATGAAACCTAGAAATATTAATCTAGAAAACAAGAAACTGGTCTAAAAATTTAAGAAATCTAAACTAATCCTATAGCTGCATTCATCTATCCCTTGTTACTCAGTAACATCAACATATGACATAGCCCTAAATTAGTGCTTTAGGAACTATATATTGAGTGAATATGTAAGCTCATTTCCTTAGATGTCCTTCAGAAGAAATATGTTATTGTTCATGATCTCAAAAATTTAGTATGGTCCAATCCATAGTGGGGAAAACTTATCATGTTGTCCTTTCTTCTCATGGGATTTATCCCAAATTAGCACTAGATCTGAAATCTTGAATGCTTTGACATTCACTCTCTTATGAAACCACATCTTGACCATATCATGGTTTTTTTTTAATGTCTGTAAGGCCTCAGTCCTTGAATCCTCCATTTTTATTATGTCTATCAATCTTGATTCTACTTTATCACTTAGTTCCATGTAGTCCTACATAAACTGATTAATGGGCAACTTTAGCATAATTGGGAATATAGGCTTATGTCCATACACTAATAGATAGGGTAAATCTTCAAAGTATTTCTTGTGTCTAGTCTAGTTTACCCAAAGAGCATACTTCAATAAATTATACTAGTCCCTAGGCTTGTCTCGAGTTGATTTCTTGATTGCATCAATCAGATTTTTATTCCTTGATTTTACCAGTCTATTTCCATGAGGGTAATGGCTAGAAGATGACCTGATAATAATCTAGTTACCATGTTCCCACTCAATAAATTATATCGACATAAAATTTGGTCTATTATCACAAATTAGAGAAATAGGTGTGCCAAATCTAGTTGGTATGTGTTCCTCTAAGAAGTGGATCACATCTTGTGCTCTGTAATTTTTTTTGGCTATGGCTTTGGTCCATCTAGTTCAATAATATATATTAGTAAGCCAGAACTTATGGCCTACTAATGAATTTAGGTTGATGACACCAATGAAGTCTAAACCCCACTGGGTAAATGGTCATCCTTCAACAACTAGCTATAAAGGCATTGCTACGTGTACTTCTCTCTTGGCTAAAGCTTAACATTCATGGCATGTTTTCACATGAATGTGAGTATATTTGAAAAGATTTGTCCAATAGTAGCCCATTCTTAAGATCTTATGGGATATGGTATTCCTATAAGGATGACCACTACCTATCTTCTGATGCAAGTTCTCTAAGATTTCTTTAGCTTCTTCCTTAGATACACATATGAGATAAATACCTTCATAATTTATTCTATAGAGGACTCCCTTATTAATCATATAATGAGCATATTTGAGCCTCAAATCTCTTCTTCTCTCTCTATTGAGCTCCGGGGAAAAAGATATTATAATTAAATATTGTATTATATCAGTATACCACTCTCCTTTATATACTTGAGCTTCACATACCTCTTCAACTATGATGTGTAGATCTGGTTCAATCATAAGCTAAATAATGCCTTACCCATGAATGATATTTATAGGCTTGATATCTATGTCAAATTCTTGTAGCTTGGTCATCCATTTGCCTCATCATTCTCTTAGCTTGTTTTGTGATAGGGTGAGATTGATGACATGATCAGGCATAATGGTGATGAATTTATTCCTCAAGATGTAATACATAAACTTCTTCATTACTTTGACAAGGGAAAAAATCTATTTTTAAATCATAGAATACCTAAGTTCTGCATCCTTTAGATTCATGTTCATGAATGTGATTGGATACTCGATCTCATCCTTATTCTATGTGATGACAACAACAATCATATGCTATGAAGAAAATGATTATAGGTATAAATCTTTATTAAAATCTAGACTAATTAGCTTTAGATCTTGTGATATTACATCTTTAATGGCCTGGAAGGACTTGCGAGCTTTAGCTATCCATTCTATTTTGGTGTCTTGCTTAAACATGGTGTTCAGGGGTTTGACTATCTCTAAAAATCTTGAAATGAACTTCCTTATGAAGTTAATATTTCTAAATAATGATTTGAGATCCTTCTTGTTGTTTGGTCATTGATTTTTTAAAATTGCATAAATTCTATCCGTATCAATGGTGATCCCATCCTTGGTGATGATGTGCCCCAATATCTTCTAAATATTCTCTTCTTTGGGTTTAATGAAATGCCAAACCTTTTAAATCTTTCAAATATGGATTGTAGGTGACTTATGTGGTCTTTCTAAATCTTTTAAAATAATGTAAGATCATCCATGTAGATAATTATGCATTTTCCTATTAATCCTTTGAAAGCATGACCCATAGCGCATTGAAAGGTAGCTCTTGAATTTATTAGGCTAAATAGCATCCTATTATATGTATAAATTCCCCACTTCATAGTGAATGTCATCTTCATTATGCCCTTATATTGCACCAATACCTAATTGTACCCTAAAGATCCATCCAAGAAGGACATCAATTTAGAACCACTTACTATTTGTATCACCTCATCAAGAGAAGGCAGGGGATAATTGTCATTTTTAGAAGCCTTGTTTAGATTTATAAAATTCACATATAATCTAATATCGCCACTCTTATTTCTTGTTGGGACCAAATTGGCCACCTAGGTAGAATGTCAGACTAGGAAGATGATTTTTGCATTAAAAAACTTCTCCACTTCTCTCTAAATGAGAGGATCCAAGATAGGATTGACTAGTCTTTGCCTTTGTCTAAATGGTTTATGATCTAGCTTTAAGGTGATCATGTGAGTGATGACCTAAGGGTCATAAAATTTTATATCTTCATATGTTCAAGCAATGATGTCCCTATATCAAGCAAATAAATCCTTCAATTATTGCCTCTCTTCTAGGGTGCAACTGAGACCAATATTAACAAAACGTGGGCTATGCTCATCTCATAGATTTTCTCTTTTGAAATTTGATTTATTAACCCTTAGCTATCTTAGCTACTATGTCTAAGCATCTATGTCAAATGGTATCTCCAAAGAGGCCATGCTAGCTAGAATTTGATTCTATTTGAGCTAAAGAACACCCTCTTTATCAGATTACTCTTGAAAAAGGTGATTGATGTCCTTATCATAAATGATTTAGTATTTTAATTCCCTTAAATTGGCTATAAACTAGATAATATACTGGTCATCATCAAAGGCTTGGAAATTTTCTATGTTATTTGGAATAGAGGAACATGGTACTAATTAAATTGAGAACTTTTTTACCTTATATTCTTGTAGCAACTTCATATTAGTAGTAGTAGTAGCTAACAAATCAGAAGTCTAATTTTTTTCTTTGGGAAGTGCTACTATGTTGAAAGCCTCAGAGTTTTCAATCATCTCCCATGTTCTATGTTTATATTGCTTCAAATAATATAGCTTGCATTGGTATTTATTTTTGACTTGATTGACCACCAGCTTTGAGTTTCCAAATACTAATATTTGCTTGAAATTATTCTTGATTTCAAGATGTAGTCCTAGAACTAAAACCTCATACTCAACTCTATTGTTAGTACATAGAAATTGTAACCTATACATTGCCAATAACTTTTTACCTTATAGATCAATCAGCTTGATTCCCACACCTGACCCTTATTTGGATCTAGCACCATCAAAGTGTAGAGTCTATAATTGATTAGAATATTTGGGTTCTGGGTTCTACACTTGATTTTGAGTAGTAAAAGTATAAATACCAAGGTTGGGTGACTTGTACTTTACCTCTTAATTCTTGACATTGTACTCTTAATGGGATATTTCATTATCGATTCTCTATCAATTTTTATTTTATTCACAACTCCTCTCCATGACAACCATATATTAGAAAAGTTTATAGAGAGATATATGTTAAGTGTTTTAGACCAATCCCTATTCAATATCAGCCTGTAGCCTTCAAGTATGTCTACCACTAAAATATCAATGGTCATTTGGACTCTTGGCTCAAATGCTACTTGAATGCATACATTGTTTAACTCTCGAACTACTGGTACCACTATCTTATCTAATTGAGAAACTATTCTCTTTGAGGGGCTTAGAGTGAGACCTAGATTTTAGCATATGTATGTAGGCATGATAGTTGTAGATGCTCCAAAATCAACTAAACAATTATGAATATTATTACTAAATGCCTTGATAGTCAGTAGGAAGGGTAGAACTTCTTGCTTACTCTTGTAGATGATGTTAGTGTCAGATTCATTTGATTTGTCTATGGATGCTTTCATTTTATCTATAGGTTCCTTTTCAATAATGGACTTATAAAACAACTCTTTTTGTTCTATAATCTGGGTTAACTCATGGAGAGTTATATTCACCTTGATCTTCTTCATATCCTCAACAATGTTATATCCTCCTTTTCTTAGTTCTCCCTTGTTTTATTGTTGGTCATTCCCCTTTAGAGGAGGTGGATTATTGTTTAATTTAGGATTATGAGGAATCACCATGGTATGTGGAGGAGTAAATGTTGTGAGTGGTTACTTATTCCTTAGATTGTATGCACCTCTCTAAATCTAATGGAAAACATGAACTTCATTCATGTTATCCTCTGGCTCATTGTCATCTTCACTTGGAAAAAGAAACTCATGAGTTTCAAATAATGTGGTAGTGTTAGAAGAGCCAAGATCTAGATGATGCTCAAGTAGATTGTGCATTTGATCTTTTCTAACCACCTCCCTTTGAAATATTTTTAATGTTGTGAAAAACTCAATGCAGTTTAGCTCACCATGCTTTGAAGTATTGTGAATTCTTCACCAATTGGGGAGAGTCATCTCTACTATGTTTATCTTTGGAAGCTTGTTAGGTTGTTCAAGCCTATTAAATAGTCTATTATATCTATGGAATCTAGTATTTTGATTTCCATTTGGGCCATTTGTATTGCCCATCTTCTTTTGCATATTTAGGAAATCATTGCTTAGCTTTTGAACCATCTTCTAAATAGAATCTAATTTTGCCTTTATGGAATTTTTACCTTCTAAAATGATAGTGGCAAGAGTAGCCACTTACTAATTCTAATGATAACCATTTCCCATCACATGATTATTTAATTATCAAGAACTTGGTTGTGTTATCTACATCAATGGAGGTAGTGTGTATAATTAGTTCTGATTGAATGTCAAGACACTCTGCCTTGCATGTGAAACTTGATTTATCACTAGAAAATCATTGTTGACATTAGGTGCTCTAGGTATCTAAGGATTGAGATTCCTATCTATGGTGATATACTTTTTGAATGCTAATGCCAAAGTGTTAGTCACAATTTCTATTCTCAAGAACATGGTAGTGATAGGGTCTAAGGTGTTCTTGTACATTTTCAATGCTAGTGTCACCTCTAGTTTATACCTTGGGGTTAACCAATTGTACATCTTCCGCCATCTTACATTGAAATCATGGATGAGCTCATTATGTACCCTCTTCATACTAGTGAAGTGATGGTATACCAAACTAGGATTGGTGACCTATCCAAAATACATAAGAAAAGCTGCTTGACATTCATCCCAAGAAGTGATGAAAATTTTTATTAGATTCAAATACCAATCATAAGTAGCATCCATCAAAGTAAAAGAGAATAATCTATAGGAAACACCCTCATCTATGACATTTATTATTCATAAAGTAGCTTTAATTGATTTGATATGTTCCTTTGTTGTCCTTGCTCCTAAAGGAGAAAAGGATGGAAAATACTTTTCAAGATTTTGAGGCAAATCATGCATGTCTCCTAGGATAATGATAGCAAATCCAAATAACCAAGGATATTATTGAGCCATTTGTTGATTAATAGGTAAAGGGTTCCTTGCAAGTAAGGGGTTTCCTATTAGAGGGGGGTTATTCTAAACTGGGGCTGTTGGCACAGTTCTAGGTCTCTAATGATGTGATAAGGGTGAGAATAATAAACTAGCCTAAGAATTAGATCTAGTCACTCTCATGGGTGACTCCAATGCCTTTATGCAAAGGATAACTACTAATATTGAGGGTGTTGACCCTCTTTCTAGTGTAAGTTAACTATTTTTGAGGTTTTTATGCACACCATAGCCATCATGAGGTAGCCTCTAACATTTTAATATCTTAATGGAGGTAAACTCCACTTCAAGGCATGAGTTATAGGTATGTAGTTTATTTCAACCTATTGATGGAATAATGGATAGGCATGTAGGTTATTGACAAGGTTTTTGGATGTAGGTGTGGTTCTTAATGAGGGCAGTGAATCTCTATGTGAATTGGATGGGTTGTTGGTTGCTAATATAGAGTGGGTAGATCTCAAAATAAACTTAAAAAAGAGGGAAGGGTAAGGTAGAAAAGAAAGATCCTATGGTTTTCAAAAATTACCCCCCTAGCTAGTTTTTAAAAGGACAAGTGCTCTTAGAACTTATGCCTATTGCAAATAGTAATTGCACACACATAGCCAAACATGGCTAAGAAGTCTAAGGAAATAATGATGTATGAAATTCACATGCCTTAGACAAAGGTTTCTCCTTTTAGGGTGTCTATTGAACACCCTTAATCAAGAGATTATGGCTTAGGATAGTGAAGTATCTAAGGTAATTATTACACACATAAAAAACTACATCCAAGAAAGCACTCATATACAATCAGAATTATGAATCAATTTGAACTTGACTATCTTAACCAATTTATTTACCAATCTTTCAATAACTATTGCACATCTGTAGATTAGTATATCAATCAAAATAATAAAGAATATATTCATAGTTTTTGCACACTAAAGATTATTGAAATGTACAACCAAAGAAAGTAAAAATTAATTACAAAAAAATTGGAAAGAAAATACACAAACACATTCCCTGAAATCAAAATTGATGCTACTCCTGTATTTAAAAATTCTCTAAAAAATATAAGTTGGATTATAATTATTTATATAGACTTGGGGAAGGGGTCACCTAATCCTCCAAGTTCATGCAAGGTCATTACATGTGATAGTCGGAATATGTAGTTATAACTATGGTCTAAAACCATATAAGAGTCAACTTATAGTTATCAATTTAAAATAGCCTTTGCCAAGGATATGCAATATGTGCATGTGTATGAAGACAGAGGTAATTTTTTACAATTATAGCTCAAATTGTATGACAACTTCAAAATATGCACCATTTGCCAAAACTACACATGCCTCCTTTTATAGGTTGTAAGAATAACCTATTGATCTTTCAGATTAGTTGCCCTTAAATGAAACTCAGACATATGCATGAAGGACCAAAATCAATTTTACCAATATTTTAGAACCAATGGCATTATTGTTAGCCATGACTAATTTGAATTATGCATTGCAGGCTCACCCATGCCTTTTATAGAACCTAGATCTTCACTTTTATATTCATCATTTAGAATAAGACATGCATATTCATATTCTAGTTTAACTTTGAGATCTAATGTCTATTGATAAATATAGCTTAAGTGTCTGAAGATCTACTTATTCTATCCATAATTCCCTACTAGATTTTAAAACATGACACATGTCAACACTTGATTGAGTCCAAGACCTTTGAAAAGTCTACCTAGAACTAGCACCATTTATCTTTTGCATGATTGAACATGAGCATGCCACTTGGTAGCTATGTGATACCTCTATATGCTATGTACTAGGCTCCTTTCTTCTTCCTATGGGTCATTGGATCTGTGCATTGAAATATTACGATGGTGACACTTATCACTCTCATGAAGTTTTAACATTTTAACTTGCTCTCACATTATTCAATCAAGTGGGCCCTAGTAGATACACATTGTATGATCTTGATTTGAATCTAAATTGGTTATTTATGAGGTTAAATTTTATGTTCACATGACCATAAATTGACGTCCTCATGACCATCAAATGACATCCACATGACTATCAAATTTAATTTTTTAATTTAGCCATTTCTAAGGTTAATTTTTATGTTCACACAACCATCAAATGACATCCTCATGACAGTCAAATGATGTTCATGCAAATATCAAATTTAATATTGTAAATTAGACAAGTATCATTTCCTCTGGATTCCTTGTTCTTGCAAACATAAGCAAAAAATGACTTAGCATAATACATTTAGAAAATATGTATAAAGGACCCTACATGAATACTTTAGCCTAAGGTTTTAGTATTAATAAAATATGATTTAGGCTCGAGGTTGAATTTTAAATTAAGCTAAAAATATAATGAAATGCTTTCTAAGCAAAGGTGCCACTTGGTAGTCTGTATTTGTTTCAAGGTAATTTTTTTGGGAGAATTGTCACGAGATTTTTGTGAGGATATTATTTCAAGTCTTCTGTGCAAGGGAATTATTTTGAAAAAAATGTCTGCAATAATTATTCAAAGACTCAATTCTCTCAGACAAAATGTTCAAAGAAATGCTTGAAGGTTTGGTCTCAAAAAGGGTCAAAGGGCATGGTAATTTAGACAAAATGTCTAAAGTGATTGGCTAAAGGGTAAAAGGCTTGGGACAAAACTCCCAAAGGAATTGGCCAAAGGGAAAAAGTCCTAGGATAAAGTTCTAAAGGGTAAGTGGTCACTTCAAAAAGGGTCGAAGGGTCTTTTTCAAAATGTTCAAAGGGTTGGTTCAGAGAGTCTGAAAGGCATGTGCCCTTTGTGGGATTGTTTCAAGACATTTGCAGCAGAAAAAATGTTTGAGACACAAAGTACGAAGGAAGTGGTGTGGGAAAAAAGTCTCAAAGGATAGGCTCATAGGGAGAAATTTTTCAAGACAAAAGTCCCAAAGGAATTGTTCAAAACGGCCAAATGGTATACTTCATGGTGAAAATGCCCAAAGGGTTTACTTTGTAAGGTATATTTTGATGGGAAATGGCCCTTACAAAAGTCCTGAAGGGTAACTACAAAAGTATCAAAGGGTATGTTTAGAGGTATGAAGGAATATGTGCCCTTGAAAAAACTTTTAAAGGGAAAGTCGGAGGCAAAGGGTCATTTTGAAAGTCCTAAAGGAATTCCATTGAGGGAATTATTTCAAAAAAAATGTCCACAACAATGCTCCTGAAGACTCGATTCTCTTGGAAGAAATGTCTAAAGGAATTATATTAGCTCAGAGAAAGTGTCTCAGACAAAATATCGAAAGGAAAGGTTCAAAAAGGCAAAGGTGCAAGATAAAAACTCCTGAAGGAATTGGTGCGAAGGGGCTGAAGTATAATTGTAAAAGTATCGAAGGAATTTTGTCGAGTAAAATGGCCATAATAAAAGGTTGAAGGACTTATTGCATAAATCCCAAAGGGTAGGTTGGCAAAGAAAAATGGGAATTTTAAAAGTCTTGAAGGGCAATTTTAAAATGATAAAGGGTCATTTCAAAATGTTGAAGGGTACTTTGGAAACAATCTGAAGGGTCTACTTCATAGGGTATTTGTCCATGACAAAAGTCCTGAAGGTTCTACTTCATAAAGGCTGAAGGGTCATTTTTAAAAAGGCCAAAACAAAAATATTGAAGAATATGTTCAAAAGGGGCTGAAAGGCAACTCTTTTGATAAAAGTGTATCGACGAGATTATTTTCAAGAATAAGTCTGATTCAAGGAAATTGTTTTGGTAGAATTGTTGTGGGGAAAAAGCTACAAAGAGAAAATTTTGTCAGATAAAATGTCTGTAATAATAAACCTAAAGACCAATTCATTCGAAACAAAATTTCCAAAGAGAAAAACCTAAAACATAAGTCTGAAAACATAAAGCCAAAATTAATAAACCTGATAGAACAAAATATTTAGTCTATGGAAACACAATACCAATGCCATCTTGCTAAAGCAAAAAATGCCAAATCATGATCTTTTCCTTGAATTTGCATAAAAATATAGAAGAGGGGGCTCAAAATCAAGACAGTAATCTAAAAAAGTGGGTCCCCATTTCCTTATGGGAAAAGAGGTGTGTTAGGTACAACATTTATAATTAAGATTGACTAAGTTCATACATAAATTTTGACAATTAAAAAAAATATATGATTTAATAAAAAAATGGCCAAATTCATGTGAATGTAATATTAAAATATTCCACGTACATGGTAATTATGTGTATATAGTTCTAATGTTTAACATTTCAAACACTTGCCTCAAGCTTTGAGAATGGTTTGGATTCTTGAGCCTAAGGCATGTACCTACAAACACACAACCAAATGTATGTTTTAAACTAAAAATAACAAAATGAAACTTATGACATAATAAACACTTTGAGTTTTATCAAAATTTTCCCTACTAATATGATTACAACATCGAGAACACTCTCCTCTTTATATATATATATATATATATATATATATATATATATATATATATAACTTAAAGGTTTTTATCTATATTTATTTTTAAGTATGTCTTTTTATATTACTATATGCCATAACTATACATGTTTATCTTTGTTTATGTATCTTTTATTTCATTGATTCAAACTAGAAAAATATTATAGGGTTATAAACTAAACCTAATTCTATATGTTAGAGTAGGGGTTATTTATTTTTCCCATATTTATTTATTATGGTATTTTCCCCTTCACTTGGAGTTTTCCTACTTTTATGGAAAAACTTGCTTAGGTACATAGTGTTCCTAGATGACTAGGAAGTAGCTCCCTTAACTAGTTATTCTAGATATGGGAGTTAATCCTATGTTCTTGGCTTTATAAACCACATTTTGTGGAGTTACCCAACACTCTCCTATATGTGCATCTCACTTGGTGAGTTTTTTTAGTTAATGTAAGATTGATATTTTGGCTCTTATTTATCTTATGCAATATTTTCATATTGATTTTATTTAGCCTATAGTTGTGTGTTGTGTGCTTGTTTGTCTCAAAACTATCATGAACCTATACATCTACATGATTTGATGATACTGGCCACAACTCTGATATGGTATCATAACGTCACCTTGGTAATCATATTTTTGATTTTATGATGTAATCTTTATTTTGAAATCTTAAAATTATTTGTAGTGTATTGTGAGGCATTTTTAGAGGGTTTGCAAAAAATTGGGAGTTTTTTGATATCTCAAAAACCTCAAGATTTGTTGTGATTGGAAAAATTTATGGACCTTTTTCACTTGAAATCATGAGTTTGTCATTTGCAAATAAATTTGTTTATTTTTCATACCTATTGATAGAATTTATAGCCTTTGGTGGAGGCCATTTTTTATGTGGTTACAATGTATTTCTACATTGTGGAAGAAACATAACCTCTATGGTGATTACGTACTATTAAGACTCAGTCTGGTTTTCACTTGGAGTCAAAGGTTGTTTGTTTGTCACCAACCCTCTCCTATAGGCTTTAGGTTCATCAAACTCCTTACCTCTATTCACACGAAATTCCACTCATCATGCCTTTTAATCATTTATACTATAGTTCACAACCTTTAATCAACCTCTAATTAAAGTTTATCAAACCTACAAGTGTTCAACTTGACATAGACTCCTCTTCAATCACATAAACCTATATTCTTGCCTCCAAAATACACCCATTAAAAAATATTCAGCCACCATGTCTCCCTTAGAGCACATTAAAATATGTTCTAGCCTTTCTTAGACCCAAAAAAATCCACTCAAGCTTTCCTAATATGTCATCAAGTTGGTAGGCTCTTTCACCTAAAACCACCTTCTCTTGCATACAAGTGGTTTTACAAAACACTTATAAACATTCTTTTTTTTATTTTTGTGGGAAAGCATTTTGAAAAATATTACATACTTATGTTATTAGTAATATCATGTTTTGATATTAATTAGTAATTTATAAGTATTTCTCTTTAAAAATATTTCCAATGTAGAGTTTCCTTTTTTAGTGGATGGGGAGGTAGATTTCAATGGCATGTTTTTTAATTTTTTTATTAAAAAAATATATTATGGGGATATTTGATAAAGAGAGGATTTTTTTATTGTTTTTTATAAAACAATATATTATGAGCTTTATTTAAAATATGAGAATATTATTTTTGTTCAAACTCTTCATATTTTCATAGACAAAGACTAGAGGGTGAGGTCTGGTTTGGCAGGTGGCCAAACCTCCTTGCATTTAAAACATTCATTTTCTCTCTCTTGATCACTTTGTACTTACCTTTCTTGGACACACTCTCAACTGATCTTGACATCCCTTTACTTTTCAAATTTTATCTTTATTGACACTTGCAATAATTGCTCAAGATGTACTCTCAATTATGTCTGACATCTTTTGAGTGTGTATTTTTTGAAACATTAGGGGGGATCACCATTTCATAGTTCATGGAGGGGGTGTATTGTGTCTAAATAACTCTTTCATTCTATTTTTAGTTCTTTTTTAATCAACAACTGCAACTACAAACCACTACAAAATTTATTTCTACATAATGGATATAAGTTCAATTAATTCTCTAACACCATTTAACCACTACGAATTGAAAACCAAAATTTAAATTATATTAAAGAGAAAGGGTTTACATTGTATTATAATGGGTAATGAAATTGAACCTAATATATATGTATAAAAAGTTAAGTGGTCCAACCATTGTGATGAAGCATATGGGTTGTTATGTTTATTAGTTTTTCTTAATCTTTTATTTCATGTAGAGTCTGCTAAAACTCATAATGAAGTCTAGACCACACTAAGAAATATTTTTGGTAAGCTTTATGTAATGAGAGAGCATAAACTAGAGAACAAACTCATTAGTTTGAGTCCTAATAGTTTTGACACCCTTCAGGATTTCTTCACTATGTTTATGTCCTTAAGATTGTAGTTGAAAGAATGTGGGATGAATAAGAAACATGACCAATTTGTTCTTTTTATGCTCTAAAGACTAGGTCCAGATTATTTTTTCTTTGTCTCTACCTTCCATTCCACTAAAAGTGCTCTAGGCACTACATGGAAGATGCATTATTGAGATGAATTTATTGCTAAATTAACTCAGTAGCAAGACTAGTTAATACAAATGGGCACATTGAAGTATTCAAAACCTTAATCCCTAATTGTTGGGGATGGAAAAAAAGGCTTAAAACAAATAGAAGATGAAAAAAAAAGGATAAAAATAATAAGAAAGAATCAACCTCCACCAAAACAATCATTGAAACCTCCTCTTCTAATGATAAACATAAGAAAGATAAGGTTAAGAGTGCCTATTGTAATAAAAATGGGCATGATGAACACAAGTGCATGAAGAAATAAATTGACCACTTGACTCATCTTCTAGAAAATAATAACATAGGTGTTCGTGAGTCTATCAAGAATAATTCATCAACTCAAGATTCTTCTAAGACAAAATTTAAATGAATAGAGAAAGAAAAGGGCAAGGATTTTATAGCAGTTGTAGCTCCAACATCTTCATGGGTTATTGACCTGAGTGATTCCCACCATATTGTTTTTTAATATGTTGCATTTTCTTCCTTAGAGCCTTGTATCATGTCTTCAATCACTTTAAGTGATGGAACTTATATATCAGTTTTAGGGAGAGGGTTTATTGAAATGGAATGAATAACATTCAATAATGTTCTAAGTGTTCCATATATTTTAACTAATCTCCTATCGGTGTACCAAATGACTTGTATTAATAAGGGCATGAGGGTGGAGTTATTAACAAATTCAATTATCATCATAGCGTTGTATAATGATTCTATAATAATAATGGGAAGGGAAGATCACCAAGTCAAGTTATATACCTTCTCACATTTTGCACCGAATTATTCTCTAACTACATTGCTGACTCACTCAGATGGAGTTAGCAAATTATGGTATGAGTGGTTTGGCCACCTCAACTACTGCTACCTAATTCAAATTGACATAAATTAAATGGTCATAGATTTACCTTGATTTCATTTCTCTAATAAATTTTTTTAGGTTTGCACCCTTGAGAAACATCTCAAAGAGCAATTTGACAAAGTTAAAGCTTAAAGGGATTCACAAGAATTAGATTTAGTACATATATCTAGTCCTTTTCCTAGTCTATCTTTCACAAGGGATAAGTATGATCTCACCTTTATTGATGATTTTTCAAGGTACACATGGGTCCACTTCCTTAGGCATAAATATGACTTTTTGACAAGTTTTGAGACTTCAAATTTATTGTAGAAAAAAATATGAGAATTGCATCAAGGTCCTTATAACTGATAATGGGAGTGATTATGTCAATAATAGATTTGAGTAGTTTTTCATAGTAGAGGTGATTGATTTACATTGTATTGTTCCATATAGTCCTCAACAAAAAAGAGTTGTAGAATGTAATAATAGTTCCTTAAAAGAGATGACAAACTGTATGATTCACTATATGTCATTAGCACCTTTGTATTAGGATGAAGCCATTAATGTGCCTGATACATTCATAATATTGTTCTTCATAAATATTTAAAGGGTATAACTCCCTTTGAAGCTTGGCAAAATAAGAAACTCATATTTGAAAACTTTAGGGTTTTTAGATCTCCAACTATGGAATGCATACTGAAGAATAAACATAAGTCTATGGAACCTAAAAGTAAACCTTGCATATTTGTAGGTTATCTAGATGGTTTGAAAATGTATTGTCTTATTCATCCAACCACACATGATGTATTCATGAAGAAAATTATTCAATTTCAAGAGAGTCCCATAGAATCAACACTTTACACTTCTCCCACTTTATTGGACACACTTGAATTTCATTCAGATGATTTAGATCAACTTGAGCACATTCTAAAGGTTGAGGCAAATTATTATAGTTTTGATAGTGATAGTAGTGATGGGGACTCATCTCCATCCACATCTAGCCACACTATAGATGATGATGTTTCTCTACCTAACTTGTCCAGTTATGGTCCTCTTTAGGTTATGAACACACTATAGAATATAGTTACATGAGTTAGGGATCCTTTAGATGATAGGTAGACACGTTCATAGTTTTATAGTGGGCCACATGCTTTTTATACCTATGGCTCATAACCATAGACTTTTTGGGAGGCATCAGGCATTCTTGAGTGGGATTATACCATGCATTAGGAGTATAACTCCTTAATTAGAAATCATGATTGGGATTTTACACTTCTTCCTAAGGTAAGAAAGATGGTTTGATGCATATGGATATATTATACCAAATATGTAGTAGATGGGTCTGTTGACAACCTTATGGTGTATTTAATCATAAAGGGTTTCTCATAGGTCCCTAACATCAACTATACAAAGTCCTTTGTACTAGTCACCAAAATGAACTTCTTTAAACTCACACTTACTATTTTTGTAGATAATCATTGGGATGTTCATCAAATGGATGTAAAGAGTGCCTTTCTTGATAGTGACCTTGAGGAAGAGATTTGCATGGATCAACAACCATGATTTGTTGAGGATCCTTACTTTATGTGTAGACTTTGTGAATATATCTATGGTATCAAATAGGCCCCTCAACTTTGGTATGTAAAGATGGATTCCTTCCTTCTTTTAGTAGGATTCATCAGATGCCATTTAGATCCAAACATCTATCTCTTACAGTAGGATGATTCATTTTTAATTACGGTTCCTTATGTTGATGATTTTTTTTTATCACTAGGAAGTCTTCCTCACCATTGCAGTGGTGAGAGAGTCTTTTTAAGAAAAAATTTCCATGACAAACTTAGGCTTATTAAATTACTTTCTTGGGATTTATATTTCTCTAATTGACTTAGGGATCACTCTTGCATAGTCTAAGAATGCTCTTGATCTACTTGTTTAGTTTTAAATGGCTAATTATAAGCCAACTTCGATTCCCTTTATATATAGAGTCAATATTGAAGTATATTTTACTTCACCTTTGGTCAATGTTGCCTTATATCGATGACTTATGGGCAGCCTTATCTACTTAACACATGCTAGACTTGACATATCATATGCAGTGGGCCTAGTCTCCAAATACATGCAGGAATCCCATCAACTACACTAGAAAGCAACTAAGAGGATATTGCACTACATTCAAGGCACACATAGACTTTAGATTCACTATAGATCTAACACTAAAATCAACTTGGTTGAATATACTGACTAAGATTGGGATGGTGATATTTAGAATCATAACTCCACTTTAGGTTACAATTTCTCCATTGGTTTAGGTTTGATTCATTGGTCAAACAAGAAGCAAAACAATATTGATTCATAATATATTGAGGTAGAGTGTATGGAGGTTTTAAATGCTACCACTAAGGCCATATTGCTTTAGGGTATTCTTAGAGAGTTTGTTATCCACTTTATATGATCTACCATCATCTACTATGATAATTGGAGTATGATTAAGATTATAATAAGTTGGTCTGGCATTAGTGAAACAAACACAGAGATTCAAATGCACTTCATCATAGATCTCATTCATGAGTACATTATTAATATGACATATTTCAAGATGATAGAGCAGACAATAGACATATTTACCAAGATTTTCATAGAGAGCAAGTATCTTCACTTGAGGGTACTTCTTGAGGTTCGAGATATTTCATCATCATCTTCTGGGGGGGATTTCTAGCCTCTTATTTGGTATCTCTCTTTTTGGGGGATTTTTCCTTAGATTTTCCTCCCTTTCTCTACTTTATGAGAGATTACTTTATACATGGGTAACTCATCAAGCCTAGTTTCTAGGACCCATTTTTTTACACTACACACCTAAACTATGCTTATGGGGGGAGGAGGGTGTTAGAGTAGGGGTTATTTTTTCCCCATATTTATTTACTATGGGATTTTTTCCATCACTTTGAGTTTTCATACTTTCATTGAGAAGTTTGCTTAGGTGCACATGTTGATAGAATTACTAGAAAGTAACTCACTTGATCAACTATTTTGGATAAGAGAGTTGCTCCTCTATTCTTGGTTATGTTGACCACCTTTTGTGTATAAGTTACTATTCTATTATGAGGGTTTATTGAACACATTTTGTAGAAGAGTTACTCAACACTCTCATGTATGTAAATATCACTTGGTAACCTTTTTTTAGTTAATGGAAGACTGGATTTTTGGATATTATTTGTCTTATGAAATATTCTCATATTGATTTCATTTTAGATTACAATTGTGTGTTATGTTATTATTTGTCTCACACCTATCATGAACCTATGCATCCACATGATCCATTGATCATGGCCACAACTCTGATACTATACACATTCAAGATTAAAAAAAATCTTTTTTTTTAATATTTTTTGAGGTAGTTAAGGGGTGAATGGTTGTCTTTGCATTATTGACCATATTTTAGGGTATATTTATTTTTGAAATTAGTTAAAAATATGTATTCATTAAAAAATTAAAAATACATATACATGTTACAAACTAGATGATCTTATCTAAATTTTCACCAAAGCATTTAAAAAAATTAAATGATTCTCAAAAATTGATGGGGTGCATGACAGACTATCTACTATGAATTTTATAAAAAATTGTAGTGCCTCTTGAAATTTATGATGTTTGACCTACTTATACTTGACCATTTAAAAAAAAATAGTAGTTTATAAACTAGACTTAAAATAATACAATTCATTGTCTTGTATAATAATTAAGTGTAGGTGTCTCAAATAATCCACACAAGTGAGGTTTCTTGTTTTCTAGGAAAAACATCCACCTAAGACCCCCATTTGGTCCCCAATTCCATGCACTTACTCTAGAACTCCTAGTAAAGTTAGAAAGTATTTTTTAAGGCCTCAAAACCTTTAAAATGATTATATGATTGATCAAAATGGATATCAGTTAGAAAATTTATGCCTTTAAATCCTTAGATTCAATACTAAAATCTTGAAAATGACTAATTAATAATTATATTTTAAAAACTATCTTCTAAATTGTAAATCATGAAGCTATGAGACCAATTCTAGAGGATGTAGAGTGACCCTGATTTCTTATACTTACTAAAATAAATTCAAAGTATAATTTGACATAAATCTGAACTTATACTTAACATTTATTTTAGTAAACAAATCCCTTACCTTTTTTATTTTCAACTTCTTTGCTTTGTAACCCTTGCACTTTACATACTATTAGTCATGTGTATGCATTATAACATATGCATGATTTAGTGTGTATGCATTATAGTGCATACTATATACACACAATATTTTTAATATTTAACACTTAATAACACTTTATCTCTTACAATAAACTATAAATTTTGTGCACGCCTTAAAGGGTGTACCATAAAAGGGGTGGGTAAACCATTAGTGCTTTACAAGATTGTTGTTCTCTATACCACCACTTACAACCAATATAAGTACATCCTACATGATTTTTCAAGATGTTAAACATCTAAAATATTCCCCAACTAAGATAAAAATATTTTTAACATCCTCTAAAAATATTCAAATGGGTTGACCCTATTCTGGGAATTGAGCACGTTATAGGACTAAATCAGCCTAGTCGACTTTGTCTAGAACCTAATTTATCTATTTCCTAAACAACTAGGTCGATTGGGTTGACTATGTTAGATAAAATTATGTAAGGGTTTAGGGTTAGATATAGTTATATAAACACATCCTTCACCTCATTTCTAATAGAGAGAATCATTCATTTATGCTTCTTTTTTTGCTTATCCACTATTCTACTTGAGGAGTCATTACTTAGGGTTTCATACTTATTTGGAGAAAAAATTTGTCTTGTGGGAAATTTTTTTTTGATGCATAGGAGAAGTATTGTATCCTAGAGCTAACCTATCTTTTTTATCCTTACGAACCACAACAACCTATTACAAAGCACCATTTTCCAAGGGAGAGATTGAGGCTATATGGGTTTATCTTCAAGGTAAGTATTCCTAATACTTATCTTTTTTTAGTAGATATATTTATATGTATAATGTCTTATGAATGTATTTATATGTCCATTATGAGGATTACATATACATTGACTTGAGTAGAGTTCTTATTTGCATGTTTATTATCCCCCAATTGTGCCACAAGATTTGGTGAGATATAAATTATATTTACTTTAATTTATTACAAACCATATGACCTAGTTAGGGTTATTGTGTGGTATTACTCAACTAGACACTTTGTAACCCTATCAAGTGATATTTTATGGTGATAAACCCCCTAGTTAGGTTTAGATAATCCATAATGGACATGACCTCGATTGTCTAAATGTGCTAACAAGAGTAAGGGTTAATTTGATTTATCATCTTTGATCTAGGATTGATTTATAAATCAATTTCACTTTCCCTTATATGCATTCTAGTGAACTCTACATGACATTAACCCTTTTAATTTTTATTTCATGCTTTAATTTATTTTCATATCTATTTATTTCATATTTATATTACTAGATCGACTATGTTGAATTAATCTAACATTTTTTGCATAAGTTTTAACACAAATTTATTAGATCAACTCTATTTGTAATTGTGTAGGTCATCTTAATTTATATACAATTGGATCGATCTGATAGACTCAATTTATTTTTCCACATACAAGTCTTCAGGCTTGGTCAACCTAGTCAAATTTGTTAGCAAGTTAAAAATATTCATATGGATGACACAGTATAAAGGTAATAATTCAAAATTTGTAAAGAAAAGAAAATTTTATTATTAAATCATTAGGTTCATTCCAACCAACTTAGTCATTTCCTTTTTTCAATTTCTTTAAATTTTAGTACTATTTTTTCCAATTTTTTAGTTCTATAAAATTATAACCCTATAGTAAACTAAGTTAACTGGCTCAACTTAATTTTTTATTTGTTTTATCCCCCAAAAATGTAGTCAACTCATTCAATTATTTTTATTCAGACTGTCTGTCAATAGATAGGGTCGACCATATTGACTCTATTCTATGTTTTTTACATACTAGATTGATTTAGTTGACCTAGTATTGTGGTTTATTTTTAAGCAAAAGAATTAACTTTCATTTGACTATAATTAATTCACATTTCATATATTTGATTTCCTACTTAAATTAGATCACATAACATTAAAATATAAATATTAATTTATCACATTTAGTCACACTTTATCTTCACACACTACCAAATCACATAATATCAAAAAATAAATAAAAACTTATACCTAGGTCTACCTACTTGCATCTCATCACCAAGGGGGAAGTCAACTCAATTTTCTAGCTGAGTATAAATATGTAGTTGATGGTATATATTTGAAAATCACCCAACACCCTTATCACTATGGGATAATGAAGTGAGGGTGTAGCCCCAATACCAAGCTAATACCATCACCAATACAGATCCCTTTCATCCTTAACATACCTAAAACTAACTTTAGCTTGCTTCTTCTTAGTTACCCTATAAAGCCAATGCCCTATCACATTTTTAAAACAACTATAATTTAAAATCACATTAGGAATGTTCACTTATTATATTATCATTTACATTATAGTATTATTACTTTCTCTTTGTAAATTGTATTTTGTATTACAAAACTTGTACCAACTAGCATTTGTATAAGGTTTGTGTTGTGTGTTATAACTAAATCAAACACATTGATGTAGTTGTTTATGTGCTTAATTTAATTTAATTAGTCATCCATTTATAACCTATGAAAAAAAATGCTTGACCACTAAATGCAGTCGACCTATTTGACTCAATTTATTACAGGTTGTTTTATTTAGCCTTCCCTCAAAACACAATCTATCTGTTTGATTTAGTATTTCACAGGCTATCTTTCCTATAGAACATAGTCAACCTATTCGACTATGTAATCCCTAGACAGCCTCATTTATTAGGTGGATTATCTAGTTAAATAAAATATTAAATTCATGATTATGACTTATTTTCAACTTCCAATTAACCAAGAAAATTGCATAATTAAATATTTAGATCAAAACCTCACCTTTATTATTACTTTAGATGAAACTATAGAATTCCTACCAACCCTAACATTCC
This sequence comes from Torreya grandis, assembly GCA_037957365.1. Taxonomy (NCBI): domain Eukaryota; kingdom Viridiplantae; phylum Streptophyta; class Pinopsida; order Cupressales; family Taxaceae; genus Torreya; species Torreya grandis. The sequence continues at coordinate 191,330 of JARHVA010005598.1, read as the reverse complement.
AACTCCTACAACTATAAAACCTACTTCTCCCATTGATACAACTCAAATTATTGATCAAATAATTTAACAAATGAATGTTATGAAAATGACTAACCATTCTTAAATGATGTAAATGCAATCTCATATCTTACAAATGACTAGTGAACCACTTTAAGCCATCATATCTCATCCAAATCAGAATTTTTTCCCTCCTCTTAGTGATGTTAATGGGAATCTAATCCCTAAACCCCATTTACATATCAAAAAGCTTAAACGTATTCAAAATAAACATTTATCTCCATTAATTGCATCTATAGATATTGGAAACATCTCTCCAACTATCACCTATGATGGAACTAAAGATCTCACTACCTTTCTTAAATATTTTGGTAATATCTACAAGGAATGGGTTGAAACTAACACCTTTGCTACCACCAAGATCCTATCCAAAACCTTTATTGGTGATGCACTTTAATGGTACAATCAACTTCTTATATATTCCATTACATAACTAGAGGATTTAGTTAATGCTCTAGTGAAGTAATTCTAACATGATCACCTTATTAAAAATTACCTTATCAATTTCATTAATGCCAAATAAATTCCTAATAAATCTGCTCAAATGTTCATTAAATGATGTAAGTATATAGATCACAAAGTGGACCATAACATGAATGATGATACTCCTATAAAAATATTTGTTACCTCTCTTAAAGCTCCTCTTCAATACAAAGTTCATTTGTTTCCCTAAAACTTTAGAAGAAGCCTTAGACCAAGAAAAAAGGCAAGATTTTCATATGACTCAATTTGAATCACCTTAAACAAATACTAAGGATCCTTTCCAATAATTTCTCATAATATTTATTCATGTAATCATATCAACATCACTTACCTAATAATCAATAGCAATTACCTCCTACCTCCACCCCATCCACTAATGTTATCCAAATCATAGTTGATATTTCTTCCTACACTAATAAGGAAAGGATAACTAATGATGTAGGGGCATATTATAAATGCTCAAGGTTGGTCTAGGATGTGACTGAGAGTACTAGGGGAGGTGTAAAATGGATGATAATTCATGTTTGTGAGCAAAATTTGAATTATAATTCAAAATTAGTTAGCCTACCCAAAAGGATTTTTAAAATTTCAAGATGTTTTAGGTGGTCTAGTAAAGTGTGAGTGAGTGGTGATTATATGTAAATGATGAATATAGTTTTAATATAATTTTATGGTTTCATTAAAGGTCATTAAATTTTTTATGATTTAATATGTCAAGTGAAGGTTTGAGGTGGTAGCTAGGGTGTCCACAACCCTAAATTAGTGAAAGAAATGTGGAGGTTTCTTCAAGCAAGAAATGGTTAAGAATTGATATACAAGTTTGTAGAAAGTAGTTTTAGGAATATAGTATATGTGGTTCATAGTAGGTAGATAGTAGGAGATTGTGTGAGAGAGGAGTTGAGAATGCTCTAGGAATGCAAAACAGGGAGCAATGTAAAAAATTTGACATAAATGCTCAAGAAGTATCTTGAGTCCATGAATGGAATATTTTGTATTAGAGAATGATATCATGAATAAATAAAAGTGTTTATTGTGTGTATTATCAATTCTATAAGTGTGATTGAATCAAATTATATATTATCCATAAAGGCCCTTGAGGCCCTATGCATGTTCATATTTATGTGGAATTTTAGGTTGTTGGATGGTTGGTGGAGACATATAATGTGGACTGTAGGTTGGCAGTCTTATGAGAAGAGAAATCACTTATATTTGAATATGGTGGATACAAGGGTAAGGTTTAACCATTAACTTTGAGTTTTTACTTGATCCATATAAACCTTTATGTGTTATTGGTGGCATTTGAGAGTGTGTAATTAGTGGGAAACAACTTAATTTTGGAGAAATCTATGTATTACCTAGTTGAGTGGCAGAGTTAGAAAATGAGGTTTTGTTAATGTTCATTAAGATCTCCAATATATTTACTAGTGTAATAACACTATCATGTATTCCATATAAGTCATTTGTAGGACCTATGTTGTAGAGAGAAATGTTATGATAAGTTAAAATTTACAATATTAACCTTTCTACTTATACCCTATTTTATAATGAATAGTCATGTTGCAATATGAGGTCAAAACTTTTTTTTTGGTACTTTTCAAGTGAATAATTTAATTTTTGGGTTAGATAGATGGTATCCTCAGTCAAGGAGGTTATGACACCGTGGGAATCATTGTAAGAGAATTGGAAGAGAATAAATGGTCTATATTATTGATGTAGATATGTATAACACTTGTATCCCTACACAGTAAAAAAAAACCAAGGTTATAAAGTTTTAACATAGATTTAAAGACCTAAATAAATTTATTTGGTCCTTTGAAGAGCTATATAACCCAAGATATTGATTTTAGTATGCCCTCAGCCTATACAAGGAATAAGAAACCCAAGGATTAGGGTTTTGATCATAAAATGAGTTTGAACCATCAAAATAAGGTGAAAATTTCTAATATTTTTCTATCAAACATGCCTAAAGTGTTTTAAGTGGTTTGAACCTAAAAAATTATGGTTGTGTATGGATTTCATGATTGTGTGTTAGTACTAGGTCAAGGGAAGGCCTAAAGGAGTAAAGGTAGTGAAGAGAAAGCCCATTTATCTAAATAAGTAGGGTAATAAATGATTTATTAAGTTGGGGGAGATAAATGGGTATCCAAAAACATCTTTAGTTTGATATGATGGTCTGTATATTACCCAAACCTAGGAGCTTTGTTAGTTAGGAGAGTTAATTGAAGGGTGGCATAAAGGAGAAAGTACCTTGTGTCTAGGGAGTTGATTAAAGAGGGATATGTATGATTTGAACATCCCAAAATGGTCCTTTATATTTTATTTTGTTTCTTAATGAATTTTATTAGCTACTCCAAACTAGGAGACCTACTCAGAAATAGGGCTAGTAGACCTAGAAAACAAAAATTAGAATATTGATTGAAATGTAAGGTGATGAGTGATATAAGTGGGTTAATATGGGTTTAAAGTAATCTATTTTAATTTTTTACATGTTTTTAAACATTTTAAAACTAGGAATTTGATTTTTTGTCCATTTGTACAAGATAGACCTAGTGTTGATCTAAACGGATTGGCCATATTAAAAGAAAAGTGTAAGAATAGGAAAAGTTGATTGAAGCTCTACATAATTTTGGTATCAGATCCATATAGATGATCTAGGAATAGGTATATATAGGCATAAACTTGATGATTACATTTTTTTAGTGCATGTTGCATGAAATTTGTAGGTAAGTAAGCAAGAAGGCAGTTTACAAGTTTTGTTGAAAGACATAGTAAGAAGGCAGATAAAGAAAGGTATGATTTATTTTGTGGTTAATTTATTGGTTTGGATGAATTTATGATGGTATTTGATAGCTTAGGAAATAAAATAAATAAATAGTGTGGTGGAAATCCTTGAATCAAGAGAGATATTAACAAGCTCAAAAAAGATAAGCTCATAAATTGAACTTAGGAAAGAGGAGACAATCCTAGTGTGAAGGACAAGAGGTGGAAAGGACCTAGTGAGGTCTAAGATAGAGAATGAGATGGGTTCCAAGTGTCAACCAAAATAAGGTTGTCCTATTTATTCCAAAAAAATAGGAATATTATGCCCAAGTGAGGTACTAAAGATGAAAATGAAAGGAGAGGTAAAAAGAAAAGTGAGAAATAGGGTTAAATATGATTGCCATAATGAGAGAATGATGGAAATAGAGATAAAATAAATTAAGGATGCATTGGTAAGGATGGATAATGAGTTACTATATATGTATAGTGTATATAGTCTGAGATGTGGAATCAAACTCAAAAAAAGAGTCAAGTGCAGCTTTAGAGAGAGAATACAAGAGAGGGAAAACTAGAAAGTAATGGAACATTTGGAGAGACAATTGGAGAAGATGGAAACACAAATTTCCATAGAAGAGAAGAGAGAGGAAATTGGGCCTAACATTGATTTTTCATGTTTTATTTTATTTCAAGAAATGGAAAATGAAGAGCATGATTGGGATGAAGAAATTGATTGGATAACAGTCCATAGGGAAGAAGCAGTTGAATGCATCAGTAAAGGTACAAATGAAGATGAAGTGTTTTGCTACTTAAAATATGGTGAATTATTTTATGAATAAGATTTTAAATATGAAAATTAAAGAGCATGTGAAAAATAAGACAAAACATGACACATAAAGGTAGCAAAACTAGACTAAGAAGGCAAGGGAACAATAGGTAATGCATTGAATGCAATTTTTTATGAATATTTTAAAGATACAGATGATATTATATATAAATATAGAATAGGTTTGTTTTATGAGTACATTAGGGTAGTGGAGAAGTAATAAATGCATTAATTTCTTGATAAAAGTGTTGAACAGGTTAAATAATAAGTGATTGATTTACTAGTCCATGAAGATGAGAAGCAAAATGATGAGTTGACTGATTTGATAGTCAAGAAAGGATAAGTTGTAGTGGATGATATAAGGATAAAGAATGTTTCCAAAAATAATAGGGGCAAGCATAAGACCCTGGAATGGTCACCAAAGAAGTAAAATAATATGACATGGATAAGTATGTTGATGAATAAGCAAAAATAGAGCTGATAGAAGACACAATGGATAAGGAGTGGTAATTGTTATTAAATGACATGAAGATTTAAGAGAATTATGAAAGACAATAATAATAATAATAAAACTATAGGTACAAGTAGCAATATGAGAAGAATTAATGGAAATATAAAAGGATACCATAAATGAAATAGTAGAGGCATAGATGTGGAAGCAAGGAACATACACATTTGTATAAATATTTGAATGAAGAAGAATATGGATGTCAATTTATTTTCTCCCCTTAGTATTATGATGTAAAGGCATCTTAGAAATGCTCAAGGTTGGTCTGGGATGTGACTAAGAGTCCTAGGAGAGGTTTGATATGGATGAGAAGTCATGTTTGTGAGTGAAATTTGAATGAGAATACAAAATAAGTTTTCCTACCCAAAGGGATTTTCAAAATTTCATGATATTTTAGGTGGTCTAGTAAAGTATGAGTGAGTGGTGATTATATGTAAATGATGAATAAAGTTATAATAGACTTTTATGGTTTCATGAAAGGTAACTAAAGTTTTTATGAGTTATTATGTCAAGTAAAGGTGTGAGGTGGCAGCTAAGGTGTCCACCACCCTACGTGGGTGAAAGGAATGTGGAGGTTTCTTGGAACAAGAAATAGTTAGGAATTGATATACAAATATATAAAAAGTCTTTTAAAGGATAGACTATGTTTGGTTCATAGTATTTAGATAGTAGGAGGTGTGATAAAGGAGGTGAGAATGCTCCAAGAATGCAAAATAGGAAACAATATAGAAAAGTTGATAGAACTGCTCAAAAAGTATCTCAAGTCCATGAATGGACTATTTTGTATCAGAGAATGATATCATGAATAAAGAAAAGTGTTTGTTATGTGTATTATCCAATGCATATTTTTGATTGAATAAAATTTTATATTTTCTTTGAATTCCCTTGAGGCCCTATGTATGTTCATCTTTATGTGGAATTGTAAGTTGTTGGATGGTTGGTGGAGACATCTAATAGTGGACTGTAGGTTGACAGTCTTATGAGAAGAGAACTCACTTGTATTTGAAGATGGTGGATACAAGGGTAAGGTTTTAACATTAAATATGAGTTTTTAATTGATCCATATAACCCTTTATGTGTTATTGGTGGCATTTGTGAGTGTGTAATTAGTGGGAAACAACTCAGTTTTAGAGAAATTTGTGTATTACCTAATTGAGTGGCAGAGTTGGAAAATGAGGTTTTGTTAATGGACATTAAGAGTTCCAAAATATTGATTAATGTAATAACATTTTCATGGATTCCATATAGGTCCTTTGTAGGACCTATGCTATGGAGAGATGTGCTATGATAAGTTAAAAGTCATAATATTAACCATTATGCTTTATTTTGTAATGAACAGTCATGTTACACTATGAGGTCAAGACTTTTTCTTGGTAATTTTCAAGTGAATAATTTAATGTCTAGGTTAGATAGGTGGTATCCTCAGTCAAAGATGTTATGACACCTTTGGAATCATTGTAATAGGCTTGGAAGAAAATAAATGGTCTTTATTATTGTTATAGACCTGTGTAACAATTATCCCCCTACATAGTCAAACACAAACAAGGTTATAAAGTTTTGACAAAGAGTTGGGAAAGGATTTTAAATGATTGGATGAGCTAGGTAAGGAGAAAATATACCTAAACAAAGTGATTTGGTCATTTCAAGTGCTATATAACCCAAGATATTGATTTTAGTATGCCCTTGGCCTATATAGGGAATAAGAAACCTAAGGATTATGGTTTTGAGCATAAAATGAGTTTGAAATATCAAAATAAAGTGAAATTTTTAAATATTTTTCTACCAAAAATTCATAGGGTGTTTCAATTGGTTTGTACCTAAAAATGTATGGTTGTGTACGACTTTCATGACTGTGTGTTAGTATTATGTCAAGGGAAGGCCTAAAGGAGTAAGGGTAGTGAAGAAAAAGCCCATTTGTCTAAAGAAGTAAGTTAATAAATTATTTATTAAGTTTGGGAAGAAAAATGGGTATCCAAAAACATATTTATTTTGATTTGATGGCTCGTACATTTCCCAAATCTAGGAGCTTTATTAGTTTGGAGGGTTAATTGAGGGGTGGCTTAAAGAAAAAAGTACCTTGTGTCTAGGGAGTTGAGTAAAGAGGGAGATTAATTAGTTGCATGGCCCAAAATGGTCCTTGAAAATGTATTTTTTTTCTTAATAAAGGTTATCTATTATTCCCAATAAGGAGACCTACTCAGAAATAAGGCTAGTAGGCCTAGAAAACAAAAGTTAGAATATTGATTGAAATGCAAGGTGATGATTGATAAAAGTGGGTTGATATGAGTTTAAAGTAAGGTGTTTGAATGTTTTAAATTTTTTGAAAATTTTAAAAAATAATAATTTGAGTTTTGGTCCATTCATACAAGATAGACTTAGTCTTGGTCTAGAAGGATAGGTCAAATTGCAAGAAAAGTGTAAGAACAAGAAAAGTTGATTGAAGCTCTACATCAGGTAACATGAACAAATTCAATTGGGTGGTGGCATCCATCACACCTCAACCTCTTAGGTAACACCAACCCAAGGAGCACCTAGTTCACATGCCTACTCCAAAGCACATCATAAATGGTCCTCCTTTACCTTATAGACCTATTCATACCTCTCTTACATGTCCTATTTAAATTTAAACATCCTAAAAAATAACATATCAACACATTTAAATATCTCCAATTGCATCAAAAATACCCATGCAAGTCACTCTAATTGTTCAAATTCACATCACTCCATACCAAATATTGGGGCATCTTGTTATGCCCATCCCCATGTTAGTTTAGACTTTAGGTCATATTGTGATGTCCATACCTACATCCAAGTATCCTTTAGGTCATCCTAAGATGCCCAATATTCAATTTCAAGAAACATTCTGAGACACATAGCTTGTATTTCACATGCTCATCTTTGATATAGATGTTAGCATATACTTTTATTGTTATGTTTGTCTCAAGTTTCTTTATTTTTATGCACTTTATTTCATTTAGTTTCACTTTACTATCACCATTATTTCCTTTGGGTTCTTTGGTTTTATTTCACTTTATAGTTTATGAGTTGCATTGTAATACCTCAGATAGGACCATGTCTTCCTCACAAACACACTTTACTAGCACCATTGTTTCCTTTGAGTCCTTTGGTTTTATTTAAATTAACTAACAATATTGTGTCTCTTTGGGTTCTTTGGTTCTATTACACATTACATTTGGCCTCTATTTCCATTTTGGTTGTTAGATATCTCTTTCATTATCATCATTTATTATCTTTTTATGCCATTATTTTCCTTAGTAGCTTTATGATTATTTGGCCCTAACTTACCTTCCCCCTCTTTTGGGATGACTACTACTTTCATTGGTGCTTTTTCTAGATCTGTTGTAGGCTAGTATGTATTTTATAGTTACATTATTATCATATCATAGCCTCGTCCCTTTCATAGTACTATTTTACCTCCTTGTGATCATCTATGAGCATATTCATCATTGTATCAATTATTACATGCATGGATCTCTCATGATCCCCATCATTCCCCTTATTTTATTTCATTTGAGGCACACATAGGTCAATTTTTATATTACATACTTACTTTTGGGTAAGTCTAGGAGTCTTTAAATACCTTGGTCTTTAGGTCATTTTCTCTAATGACCAAGTGTAATCTCTCTTGTGTTTGTCACCCAATTCACTCATGTTTGGTTATCCAAATCCATGTGGAGAAAGAGGAATAGAAAAATACAAAAGAGTTAAAATCCAAATCATAAGAGGAATAAAAGGCAATGATTAAAAAGACAAAATAATCTTAAAAGTTAGATCACACTAAAAGACATGATACTTATTTGGCACATCTCTTATTTTAGTCAAATCTCAAACTCCATAATTGGCCTCATGATAGAGATAAATTCCATTAAGGTGTGGTAGGATAGTAAACTGGGGTAGGAGGTCTCATTATATCATAAACTTTAAGTGCCACCTACTTTCTCACATAAGTACCCAATATTCACAGTAGACCAATGGCTCTATAAGGGGTCCGGAAGAATGGTGAACATGTTGTGGAAAGGTATGTCCATTTTAATTTTCATGCATATAACCTTCATGGGTTAATCTATGTACTTTAATTTTTATCCCAAGCTTTGTGTTCATTAGTCAGAGTGTCCTAAGTCCTTGGTATCAATAATTTCTAGTCTTGCTCACTTACCTATTGTGTCTCATTCTTACTAAGAATGTTCACGTCACCCATGTGACACCTCATTTTCCCTTATTTACATCATATTTTCCAAATATTTCCCTTGTTAGATATTGATTTTGGTTGATCACATATACCTACTTACACCTCTTGGTTTATAGTTTTTGAGTTGCACTATAAAACCTTGGACAGGACCAACCTTCCTCACAAACACCCTTTACACCATTTGCTTATCACACCATCTCATTATCATATTATTCATGTCACTCGATGGTTGTGTTTTATTACATTATATCTTTAAAAAAGTACTAAGTTTGAGTCTTCATCCTTTAAATCTTTTGCTTTTCATCTATCCATCATGTTCTTACCTTATTTGTGTGGACTTCGCTTATCTTATATAGGACATGTTACATGTTTATACGCTTTCTTCATATTCATTTGAAATACTTGTATTACATCTTGATTTAAATTTCATTTTTGGTCATTTATGCTTTATTTAATTTTTATTCGACATGCTTATCTTACATGGGGTTACTTTTCACTTGTTTACATATCTTTGTTAGAGTTTTCTTGCATTGATATTTCATTTTTCATTTATGTTTTACATGCTTCCTAACATGATTTAGTATATTCTATATTCATTTTTATCATTTATGTTTTACATGCTTCCTAACATGATTTAATATGATATAAATTCCTTTTTTTAATTTATGTTTTACATGCTTCCCAACATGATTTAGTGTGTTTTACATTCATTTTCCATCATTTTGTCACTTACATACTTGATCTTTTGGTTCTTAACAAGCCTAACTTTCCAATTTTTCTAAGTAATTTAATTAGTTTTGAGATTTTTTTCAATTACTATTTTGACCATCCTATGTACGCATGCATTTATTCTATTATTAGTTTTATATCCATAGGGTTTATTAAACGTAGGTATTGCACCCTCCACAATCAAGACTAGGCTGTTTGCATGCAATTATTCAATGGAAAGGTAAGTCAAGGTATGTATATGGTACTTTCAGTTAATTTCATTTAAACTTAGTATTAATTTGAGTATTTCATTTTTATTTATCTCAATTTCATGTGTTTCTATGTTCTTTTTTAAAGTACCATCCCATGTTACAATCACATGACACGCGATGAGCTTAAAGTGGGGCATATGTATATACACAATATTTTTAATCTTTAGCACTTACTAACACTTTATCTCTTATAATAACTTATTTATTTTCAATATCTCTAAGTGCATGCCTTAAAGGATGCATCAGTTTATGGGTGGGAAGACCATTGGTGCTTCACAAGATTGTTGTTCCTTATACCACCATTTACAACCTACACAAGTCCCTCTTACATGCTTCTCTAAGTAATTCATCACCTTAAATATCCCCTACCTAATCTAAACCTATTTTTACCATCCTATAAATATAGTCAAATGGGTTGACCCTTTTCTATGAATTGAGCACATTATGGGACTAAGTTGTCCCAATTGACTTAGTATGGGACCTAACTACTCTATTGCGTAAACAACTAAGTCGATTGGGATGACTGTGTCAACTAAAATTCTAGAAGGGTTTAGGTTTAGGTTTGGTTATATAAACACATCCTTCACCTCATTTTAAATAGATAAAATCATTTATTTTCAATTATTTATCTACTTATCCACCATTCTTCTTGAGGAGTCATTGTTTAGGGTTTCATAATTCTTTGGAGAAAAATCTTGTCTTGTGGGAAAGTCTTTTAGATGAATAGGAGAAGTTTTGTAGCCTAGAGTTGACCTATATTTTTTATCCTTATGAATATCAAAAACCTCTTGAAAATCACCATTGGCCAAGGGAGATGTTGACGCTCAACAGGTTCATCTTCAAGGTAAGTATTCCTAACTCTTACTTCTCTTTTATTAGTAGATAAATTTGTGTATACAATGGCTTATGAATGTATTTATCTCTCCATGATTAGGATTATCTCTATATTTACTTGAGTATAATTATTCTTTGCATTTTTATTTTTTATGTTCATTATTACCCATTTGTGCCATAAGATTTGGTGAGCACTAGATTATAGTTACTTTACTTTATTATAAACCATAGGACCTAGTTAGGGTTATTATGTTGTATTACTTGACTAGAGGCTTTGTAACCCTCTCTAGTGATATTTTATTTTAAGATACCCCTTATTTAGGTATAGAAGACACATATTGGTCATGTGCCTAATTCTCTAAATGTACCAACAAGTGGAAGGGTTAGTTTGATTTATCTTCTCTAAGTTATGATTGATTTTATAAATTAGCTTCACTTTCCCTTGTATACATGTACATACTTTAGGTTTAGATATATATGAACCAAAGGATTGAGCATGCACACACAACCACATTTTTTTTTGCCTAAAAATAAAAAAATTCAAATTTGAAAATGATAAACATTAGGAATTTATCAACTGATTTCATGAAACTATGACTACGACTTCAAGCACACTTTTATCTTTCCAATTTTATTATTTTTTAATTTTTTTTTACCACTTTAATGTTTCTATCTATGTTGATTTCCATTTCTTTTTATCTACAAATATACATGTCTATATTTTTTTATAAATATTTTTTTTCATTCATCAAAGTGAAAAATAATATATGGTTGAAAACTAGCCTTAATTCTATACACATTAAAAAAAACCTAATTCTTGATTTTTTTTAAGGTAGTTAGGGGGTACAATCAGCTATCCATTTTTTAATCATTTTCAGTATATATTTACTTATAAAATTATTCAAAAAATAAATATGCATTAAATTTTTGAATATATATATATAATACTAAATGACACTCAAATGAAGTGCGACAACTAGCTATTTACTATTTTTTAATGAAAAAACAAAAATTCTCTTCAAATTTCAAAAATTTGTCCTCTATTAAACTTTACCATTTAAAAAAAAATGGAGTTTATAAATTAGACTCTAAATTATACAATTCATGTTCTTATATCATCTTCAAATTTTGAGTGTAGCCATCTCAAATAATATATAAAAATTGAGGTTTTCTCATTTTTTACGGGTAAAAAAAAGTCTACTTAAGACCCCATTTTGGCCCACCAATTCTATGCACTTGAAAATATTCATAATCTAAGAAACTAATATATGCAAAAAATATACAAAGAACATATTTGAAATTTTTTAAATGAAATTGCATTCATGAACTTTTAGTACAATGCAATGCTTTTATAGGCTATATATTTGAAATAGACAAGAAATTACATTTATAATTTTTTATACATTGTGATGCTTACCATAATAATTTATCATTACAATTACTATAAATAATTCAAAACATATGGATAAGTCTAAACAATGCATCTCCCTTGGCAATCTCTCAATCTTCAACAATATCATCCATACGACTATTGACATTTCTTACTTCAATCAAAATATTGTTCGCTTCCTTGATTTTGAATACATTAATTTCCTAAGGTAATTTTTTTACCCATTCCATTATAAATTAAATGACATTAATAAATTTACACAACATATTTTTATGGATTTTAATCTTAAACCATAAAGCCTTGTTTTCCCCCTTCAACCAATTGCTTTGTCAATAGATTTTTGAGCTTACACTCTTCCTCAATTATTTGTTCACATTCATAGAGATTTTCCTTATGACTTCCAAATTTTAGAATTATTAATTTTAATTTTTTCTTTGAAATTGGTAATGACGTCTTTGATGCAGAGGGAGAATGAAAAACAACTTGTAATGACCTTTCTTTTGCAAGGTATAAGCTACTACCCCTTTTACATCACTTTTAAGGATGTCCTAAAAGTTTTATAGGGTTTCCAAGCCAAAAAATTAGGTATTAAAATATCCTTTATCCTCCTTAATCAACATACAAAATTTTAGATTTAAACTCTAAAGGGAAGTATTCTATTTTCAAGATCTTTCTCTCTTTTAAGCTTATTTATAGTAGCCCTCTGAAGTCACTTTTCTTGATGGTGTGTCAAACACACAGGGTTATATATAAAACACAAGAACTTTTAATATACATATTATGGGTTTAAAACTCACTAATAATTTTTAATATCCGACTCACAAATTCAATCCACTAACTCAAACTTTCACACTGTTAATTAGGTCTCTTAGGCTTAAAATTGAGTTTTTAATCTTAGATGATCCAAACATTATAAGAATAAAAACAAGTATTTTATTCAAATTTAAGACCTAAAACCCAAATCCCATTCCAATTTTTAAGGTCTGATTAAATTCCTAAGTACCCAAACCATGAAATGGTCATAACCCTTCACTAGGTCTTTAACATAGGCTGAGAGAGTAAAAGTAGGTTTTCAATAAAAATGGGGTTTCAAGGACTGGTTTGAATTTTAAAAGGTATGTGTAATGATTATAAAAACTTAGGGATTAAAAAATATCACTCTTTATTTGACAAAAAGATTCAAAAACTATCAAAACTCACCTGTATAAGACTCCCAAAGGTGATGTATAGGCATGTGTGAGAAAAATTGAAGATTGTGATCAATATAGAATCTTTATTATTATTTTAATTCTTAAAAAAAAAAAAATTATTAAACTATTATACTTTTTCAATTCCTTACCAATATAATAACAAGCCTTAAAGAATGCAACATTGTCTTCTTCCCTTCAAACTTGTTATAGATACATAGAATTTATGGAAACTGAGTTTTTTCTCTATTTTGACTAAAGAATATTAAATTGGTATTAATGTATCAAGAGAGTAAATAATTTTTTTTCATCACACTCAAAAATATTTCATTTACAAACAAACACATTCCAAAATCTACTCTTTTGCATTGAAATTCTTGATTATTAAAAGCATACATAGAATTCTATGTTATGGACAGTATGCAAAGAAAAAATTGATCTTTTTATTTATTTTATTCTAAAATATACTTCTCCACCCATGAAACCTTAAAAAATGAGTTATAATATAACTCCTAAAACACTTATATTAACTAAAAATTCTCTAATTACTTCTTGTTTTTCCTCCTACGTAGATCCATTCATGAGAAACTAGTTTTCATGTCTTTTACAAGATTAAAACATAGGAGACATATCCACAAAGGTGGTCACACATCATAAGATATTATAAAACCTAAAATACACCTATAGTAACCATGAATTAACATTATATCCTAACCAAAATCAAACTAAATGACTCAAAATCAAAGAAAAGCCTTCAAATATTTGAATTTGGTTTTTGGTGAGAAAGTGCCAAAGTCAAATTGTATGTTATCCAACCTTCTAAAAACACCTAAAAATTATTAAAATGTGAAATTTAATACATTTATGACACCTATAATTAAATAATCAAATAAAAATTGATAAAAGCAAACCAAAAATGAAACTAGGAGTGATTTTCCTACACCATACTCCCAAGGGGCAGAAAAGTGAACTCATCAACTATTGTTCATGAGGTCTACAAGAGTAGTACCATGTTTATTTATCTCTTATTATATCATCCAAGTGTAATAATCATGAGGTTGGTGTTTCCACTTTAATATATACTAAAAATACTCTTTGTTTCTTATTTTTTAAAGAATTTTCTTGTCTAAGATGATCTCCATCTCCTCCTTAGTTGTTGGCAGCTAACTTGCCCATTCTTGGACTATTGTACCTTCTCCTCCTATTATTTCCTAACTATCATCACCTTATTTAAATTAATATAGGTATGAAACATTGAAAATGGGATAGATGATTTTGGAAATCTCTTCTCCCTAAAGTGAGCCAAAACCATGTCATTGATTTCAAAATTAACTTCTCTTCTCTTCAAATCTACATGTTAATTGTATTTGTCCACACTTGTCTCTAACTGCCTTTTCACTTGTTCATGTACTTATTGCATAGCCACAATGAACTCTTCTCTTTCAGCACTCTTTTTCTCCATTTTTATCAAGTCTGTTAATTCAAAAACTCCTCTTGGCTGCATACCATACATCACCTGAAATGGACTTATACCAATGCTCTTATTGGAAGAGTCATTATATGCAAAATCTACTTGTGGTAATACCAAATTACATTGCTTGGGATTATCTTTTGATAGGCACATAAGCAAGTTTCATAAGCTCTTGCTAACCACCTCAGTTTTTCCATCTATTTGATGGTGGTATGTTAAACTCAAACTCAAATTTGTTCCAAGCTTTTTCCATAAGGTCCTCTAAAAGTGATTGACAAATTTGGAGTCTCTATCAGGTATGATGCTTAGTGGGAGTCCATATAGCCTATAAACCTCATTAAATAACAAATTTTATATGTGTGTATCATCATTGATAGTTTTGAAAGGTATAAAGTATGTCATCTTAGAAAACCTATCCACCACTACAAAGAAATAGTCATAGCCTCTTTGAGTTCTAGGTAGCCCCATGACAAAGTCTATACTAATAAAGTCCCATGGTCTACTTAGAATAGGTAAGGGATGATATAAAATTGAATTTGTGATTTTACCCTTAGAAATTTGATAAACCTTACATATTTCTACATACTTTATTACTTCAAATTGCATTCTAGGCCAAAATTAATGCTTAGTGGGTTGCTCCAAGGTCTTGTCAAGTCCAAAGTTTCCTACCATGATCCAAAAATGCTTCTCTTTGATAAATTTATCTCTCATTGAACTCTTTGGCACAATAACTATAACCCTTTGAACAATAATCCATATTGTATCATGTAATACAACCACAGTTCTTTATTCAAGGTAGTTGGATACTTACAAGCCTTATATGCCTCTTGAAAATCTTCATCACTCTCATACAAATCCTTAAGGGATTCAATTCATAAAATCTCAAGCTAACTTTCATTGACTATAAATTCCCTCCTACTCAAAGCATTTACCACCTTATTACTCTGGCCTTTTTTATGTTTTACTAGGTAAAAGTAAAATTCTACAAATATTTTATCTATTGCATATGCCTTTGATTGAGCTTGTGTTGACTAGTGATGAATTGTAGAGCATGGTTATCTATGAAGATCATAAACTCTTTAGGCATTAGATAATTCCTCCATTCCCTCAAGTCCTTCACCATTGCATATAACTCCAAATCATAATATGATTACTTATCTTTAGCATCATTTAGTTTTTCATTAAATTAGGCTATAGGCCTGTCCTCCTAGCTTAAGATATCCCCAATGGCTACCCCACTTGCATCACATTCCACTTTAAAAACTATATTAAATTCAGGGAGTGCTAATATGGGCTATTCATTAATATTCTTCTTCAAAAGTTGAAAGTTTCTCTCAGCTAAGTCAGTCCACATAAATATTTTCTTATCTCCTCTGATAGTGTCTATAATGGGAGCAAAAATTCCACTAAAATTCCTAATTAATCTCCTATAAAAGCTTGCAAGGCCATGAAATTTTTTTACCTCTCTATTTGACTTGGGAGTTGGCCACTCCATTATGGATTTCACTTTTTCTCTATCCATTTTTAACACTCCTTTAGATATCACAAAGCCAAGGTCTAATAATTTTATCTTCATGAATACACATTTCTTGAGATTTATTAATAACTTCTCCTCTTGTAATATTCACACAACCAAATTCAAATGATGAAGATGTTCTTCTTTGATATGACTATAAATAAGAATATCATCCAAATAAACTACATCAAACTTACCTATAAAGGGACTAAAGACATAATTCATTGGACTCATGAATGTACTAGGTTCATTAGTGAGGCTAAATGACATGAAAAACCAATCATACAACCCTTCATTAGTTTTTAAGGTTTTTTTCCATTCATCTCCATGTCTGATTATGATTTGGTAGTATCCACTTTTGAAGTCAATCTTGGAGAAATAGTTTGACCCACTCAAATAATCCATCAAGTCTTTAATCATTGATAGAGGAATCCTATATCTTGTAAAAATTTTGTTGACGGCCCTAAAGTCTATACACATTCTCCATTGTCCTTTCTTCTTTGGCACTAACACTATTAGCATGACACATGGGCTAAGGTTCTCTTTAACTAGCCCTTTGTCCAAAATTTCTTGAACTTGCCTTTTAATCTCAACATTTTCCTATGGCATCATCTTATATGCAACCTTATTAGGAAAGCTTTCTCATATAATGATGTCAATATAATGATTAATTTTCCTCATGGGTGGAATCTCACTAGGTAGTTCATTTACTATGATGTTGACATAGTCCTTTAGTACATTTTGGACCTACTGAGGTAAATCATTCACCATGGTTTTTGTTATGACTATTCTAGGCTTGATTACCATTACAAATCTTAATTGTTCTTATTTCATTACATTCACAAACTATTTTTCATTTACTAGAATCACACTTGAATCAATCTTATGATCACCATATTCTTCTTTCATAGGCATTAAGGTATGGCTTATACCATCCTTCTCTAATGTGTAAACATTTATCCTTCCATCATGTGTTGTCTTGATATCATATTTCTAAGGCCTTCTAAGAAGCACATGGCACATGTCCATTAGCATAATGTCATAAAGGACTTTGTCTTTATGACTTCCAATCTAAAATTCCACCCAGCATTGTTTATTAACCAATACTTATGGCCCTTTTTATAGCCATGAAACCTTGTAGGCAATTGGATGGGGTAGTCTTTTCAATCTTAGTTTATAAATTATTTCAACTAAAACTAAGTTATCTACGCTACCTAAATCAATAACCACTTTGTATCACTTATCTTGACACTTGCATGAGGTCTTGAAAAGAGTATTCCTTTATGCATATTCCTTCTCTTTAGGTTTCTTGATCAACACTCTCCTCATAATTAGGTATTCACCTACCTCTAGCTCTTCCACATGAGATGGAGATCCAACACTTTCCTCTTTTGTTTCTTGAAAAACCTAATTTATATTTTTAGTCATATAACTTCCTGCTTGTTGATCCTCTAAACACTCCTAAAACCTATTTCCAATAAATGTATTACATTTGAAGCACTTACCTATGAAAGCACTAGATCCTCTTCTTTTTGATGCATATTCACTTCTAAAATATGGCCTCTTACCTCTAAATCCAAATATAGGATTAAAAGGTAGTTATTTTGAAGTGTTATATTTTCCATGCTTTCCTTGTGAAGTACCCTTACCTCCTTACTAACGCTTACCTCTATATCCTTTGCCTCTACCTCTATTCTATTGTGTGTGTCTTCTATTAAGCTTGTTTTCATATTTTAGTGCATATTGGTAACACTCTCCAAGTGTTCTAGGACTTACCAAACTGAGCTCGCCTTGTAGATTGTATCTCATCCCATTGAGATACCTATCTATCGTCTCCATATCCTCTTCCACATGGCTTGACCTAATGGTCAACTTATAAAACTTCTTGGTGTATTCCTTAACACTTATTTCCTTTTGCTTCAAAATTTTCAACTTCATGAAAAAAATAGTATGATAATCACTTGAAAAAAACTTTGATTTTAGTTTGGATACGATCCTATCCCAAGATTTAATCTTGGCCTTACCTTTCTTTCTTCTTTCATCCTATTGAAATACCACCAAAGGGCTGCATATCTTTTTATCTTAGTACAAGCAAATTTAACCTTGTTCTCATCAGGTACATTCTCATATTTAAGATATTATCTAGTTCTATTATCTAATGAATAAACTTTTCAACATCAAGGCTACCTACTTGATTAGGAAGTTCTATTTTGGGTTTACACCCATATCCCATGACCAAGGTCGATGCACAAAGTTAGAGGATAAAAATTATGACATGTCAGATTGGCCACGATCTTGGATCTTTGAACATAAGATTGAGAAAATCTATGTATGGAAAAATTAAATCAGAGATAAATTTCAAAGGAGAAAGAAGCTTGTCTTCACACAACAATATTTCAAAAAATGAGTTGTTTGCATAAAATGCATTAACCTATCTTTCCTTTTAAAAAACAAAAGGCGGGTACATATAAGGAAAATTAGGGCAACATGAGGAAGCCACTAATTTTCCTAATTAAACAATTACATTAAAATATAATTATCCTACATGAACCTTTTATAACTAACCTAAGGAACCTTAATTGACATAGAATGGCCATAAGGCCATGTAGGCAAAACCCAATGGATAAAAAACACTACACCAACACCCCCCTTAAGCATAGCTTAGGTTAGATGAGAATTAGGTCCCAACATTGAAAGCTTGATGAGGTACCCAAGTACATACTGAAGAACCTCCATAGGAGGAAGAAGGTGGAGAATCCTTAACCCCAATGAGAGATCACAGATGAACAAATTTACTCTCTATGAAGGGCTTGGTTAGAAAATCTACAATGTGCTTTGATGTTGGGCAATACCAAATATCAATGACTACTCATTAATAAACTTCCTAATGAAGTACAAGTGAATCTCTATGTGTTTGGTCCTTTGATGGAGAATTAGATTCTTACAAATCTAGATAGTGTTTTGGTTGTCACAGTAGATGATTGTTGGTTTATGAAACTAGATACCAAACTCAATGAGAATCCCATGAAGCTAGATTACCTCAGTGGTGGCATTGATATTCCCTTTGTATTTTGCCTCTATAGATGATAAAGCAATTTCATGTTGCTTCTCGCTTAACCAACTTATTGGACCCAAACCAAGTGAGAAAATATAGCCTAAAGTAGAATTTTGACTCTGAATATCTCTAGCCCAATTTGAATCTATGTATCCAATTAAATCAACCTCTATTCCTACTTCATAGTGTATCCCATAGTTATGTGAACCCTAAATGTAGTGAAGAATTTGCTTAGCTTATTTCCAATGTAATTCATGTGGCTCCTATATAAACTGGGAGACTATGCCAATTATATAAGATATGTCAAGTCTAGTGTGTGTGAGATAGATAAGACTTCCCATAAGTTGTTGATATGGAATCACATCAACCAATGGTGTAGGACAATCAGCCTCAAGTGTCACACTAGACAAGAAAGGATTAGGATATGGATTACAATCAACCATGTTAAACATCACAAGCAAATCAAGAGAATACATGGATTATGATAAAGTTATCTCAAAATCTGATTAAATAATTTCAATCCCAAGAAATTAATGCAACAATCCCATGTTTGTCATTAAAATTTTATCTAAAAGTGCAATTTTCACTACTAAGATAGATGATTGTGAGCTCACTGTAATCAAAAAGTCATCCACATAGAGAAATAGGATCAACATAGAATCATCCTACCATAAGATATAGACATTCAGATTTGAGTGACATCTGGTGAATCTAATTATGAGGAGAAAGGAGTCCATCTTGGCATACCATACCCAAGGGGCTTGTTTTAGTCTATAGATAGATTTCCTATGTCTACAAACCAAGGAAGAATCTTACATAAATTCTTGTGGTTGCTCCATATAGATCTCTTATTTGAGGTCACCATGTAAAATATCACTCTTGACATCCATTTGGTGAACATCTCACTGAAGTGTGGCTGTGATGGCTAGACTGAGTCTGATACACGCCATCTTGGCTACATGAACAAATGTCTCAGTGTAGTCTATGCCAAGAACTTGAGAAAACCCCTTTATAAATAGACAAGATTTGTACTTATCAATAAACCCATGTTTAGTCAAATAAATTCATTTGCAATTTACCAATTTTCTTCTTTTAAGAAGAGGGACCAAGTCCTATGCTTTGTTCCTGATTAGGGAACTATACTCCCCCTACATAATAAAATCCAATTATGGAATGATAGATTCCTCATGAAAGGTTTGTGGATCTAAGGCAATGGCCAAGTAGGCATGTGAAGTACCCTAAAAATATGAACGTGTTTGCCTTGTATCTGATGGATTTCTAACCCATTTCCTAGCACTTTAAAGTGTTTGTCTAGCCCAAGTGGGACCCAAATTGTATGAGATTGGAAAATCAAGAGGTGAGTCGTCATTATCTATAGTGTGAGTGTAATATGGAGGAGGAGAATCCTCATCACTGCTCTCATCACTTGAACTTAAATAAGAAGAGTCATCCTAATTATCATGAGGATTTTGATAAGGATCTAAGTCACTGTCTGAGGTGGAATCAATGTCCAGTGAGACTTTTAAAGAGTTTAGAGTTCCAGTAGTGAGTTCAAGTGGGCCCTCATGAAATTTGACATTCCTTACTATGAAAAAATCATGAGTTTTAGGATGTATAATCTTGTATCCCTTAGTACCCTTTTCATACCCCATAAAGATACAAGACTGACTCTAAGGGTCCATTGCCTTGCATTTATTCTTGGGAACACGAGCCATTTCTAGAGATCTAAACACTCAAAAGTGATCCATTGCAACCTTGTGACCATCCCAAGATTCAAAAAGAGTGATTCCTTTCAAGGCTTTATGTGGATCATGGTTTTGAATGTAACATGTACAGTTGATTGCTTTGGCCCAAAATTGAGGAGCAAGACACTTTGATTGAAGCATGTAATTGGCCATTTCCTTCAAGAAATGGTTATTAAATTCAGCCACACTATTATATTGAAGACTATATGAAACTGTATGTTGCATTTGAATCCCCTTTGATGTGAAAAATTTCTCAAACTTTTTGTTGGCATACTCCTCACCATTATCAGTCCTTAAGATTCTGATGGAACAATATGACTACTTCTCCACAAGTGCCTTAAATTCCTTGAAGTGATCAAAGACCTCAAAATTATTTTTGAGAAAAAACACCTAGGTGTAATTCAAAAATTCATCAATGAATGTGACCATGTATCTGGTCCTATTGAATGAAGGTTTTGGAAATGGACATGTTATGTCACTGTGGACAATTTCTAGCTTCTGTTTGGCTCTCTTTACTTTGCCCTTGTCATATTTCTCTTCTAGATGCTTGCCAATAATGTAACCATTATATAGTCCATTCAATAATTTGACTTTAGGTAACCCTAAAACCATGTGTTGATGACTGAGTTGCTTTAGGTAATGATAGTTTAAATGGCCAAACAATTTATGCCATAGTTTGCTCACTCTATCTACATGAGTAAGTAGTGTAATTGAGGGCTGATCTAAGGCAAAGTGTGAGAAAGTATACATCCTAGACTGATGATTGGCCTTTTCATAAGCTACTATGGTGTCATTATTTAGCTCTTTGATAACCACTAAATTAGGTATGAAATCAACTCACTTCTCTGCACTAATGTGAGTGATTTGGTACATTAACAAAAGACTAGTGGATAGTGAAGGAACACACATAACATCATTGAAGGTCCCATCACTTACTTCAACCAATCCTTTACCACTGAATTCTACTAAAGTTTCATCACCCATGATAATTGAAGGCATATAACATGGCTCCATTTTTGAAAATAGATCCTCTAAGGAGCCCATATGATAGGAAGCACCTGAGTCAATAATTGAAGTTGAAAGCTAAGAAGCTACTACAACAAGTGCCTTGCCCTTATTTTTACCCTTTTTGTTATCTTTATCCTTTGCAAAATTTTGTGTGGATGTGTTTTGGTTTGATGATTCAAAAACACTGATGTTATTCTTCTCAAGCATCTTAGTCAAGGTATCAATCTTCTTTTTCTTGCATTGAGATTCATCATGCCCAAGTTTCTTGCAAAATTTGTATTTGAGTTTCTCCTTCTTAGTTTTCTCACTTGAGGAGGCCTCATTCGATAATGCCTTAGGCTTGACATATACTTTATGATTATTTTTGTGCTCATGATCTAGTTTAGACTATTTCTTCTCTTGTTTTCCACTGCTAGAAGGCTTTTTTTGTCCAGATTGACAATCAAGGCATGTGATTTTGAAGACTTTAGTGCACCCATTTGAACCAACTATCTTACTCCCAAGTTAGATCACCAAAAAACTCATTAAATGATGGAATTTTCCAAGTGGATCCAAGTGCATGTTTGGTAGCATGAAATGTAAAGATGAAAATTGAATAGTCATGACCTAGTTTTGTAAGTACAAATAGAATCAACTGGTCATCTATTTTATCAATGCCACATTGTTTCAACTGCAATCTCAACGATTTATTTTTTTAAAAAAATTCTTGTAAGCTGTCATAGTCACCTAGGCTCAATGTGATGAGCTTATTCTCCATCCATGACCCCTCATGATGTCTTGCACTCTAAAAAGCTTATCTAGGATGGTCCAAACTTTGTTGGGAGTTTTTGAAAATTTAACATGAAATAAGAGGTTGGGAGATATCTATAAGCATAAGAACCCATAGGCCTCATCACATCTATTGTACCACTTAAGATTTTATACATATATAGCCAACTCATTTTTCTCACCCATAGTGATCCGATAGAGTCCTTTACCTCTCAAGGTGAGCTACATTTTAAACTTCTAATTGAGATAGTTAAATGGTGTGAGTGGTTCAATTTCTATATCCATTAGTGCAGATTAGATTGAGAGAAATTATAAAATTAAGATGAAAATAAAGAATATATTGCATACAATACGAGTACCTCCTTGAACTATCAACAAGACCTCCCCTTAAGTTACAATACAATATACACTCAATATTAGACATTGATCACCACCGAGAATGGATCTATGAGAAATTAGTGTGAGAGAGTATAAGAGGAACATTGGGCACAACCAATAATGTGTCTAAAAATAAAGGTATAAAAGGTTTGAAGTGATTTTTAAGCCATTACACCATGAATAAAATGGACGTTATAAATCACATAAAATAATATCACCAATGTGTAGATATTACAAAAATATGCACTTTCAAAAAAAATAGCACCTAAAAAAGAGTTATGTATTGAAAGTTATGGTACTTACAATTTCTTACTTCTACACATTCCTGAACCCTTTCCAAAAATGAATTTTTACCAAAAAAGATAGAAATGGTAAAAAATTAAAGTATAGGTACCCCATAACTCTAAGCAATAATTACCTTTCAAAAGTTTGGGTTTATCTTGAAAGATTAATCTATATTTTCTAGACTGCTTTGCTGATGTAAGTAATCAACCTTTAAAAATCCGAGTAGAGTTGCCCCACAACTCTAAGTTGGTCTTCATAGTGTAATCTAGGTTTTCTAGACTACTTTGCTTTCACAAGTAATCAGATTTTGAAATCCTGAGTAGAGGTACCTTGTAACTCTGATTTGGTCTTCACAGTGTAATTTGAGTTTTCCACACTCTTTGACTTCCATAAATAATTGCCCTTTGAAAACTCGAGTAAGGGAGTAATAACCCTTTGATACCATGTTATATTGGCCATGATCTTGGATCCTTACATAGAAGATTGAGAAAATCTATGTATGGAGCAATGAAATCATAGATAAATTGTAAAGGAGAAAGAAACTTGTCTTCACACAACAATATTACAAAAAATGATCTACTTACATAAAATCACATTAACCTATCTTTCCTTCCAAAAAGAAAAAGTGGGGTACATATAGGGAAAATTAGGGAAACATAAGCAAGCCACTAATTTTCTTAATTAGATAATTAAATTAAAATATAATTAACATATGTGACCCTTTTATAACTAACATAAGGAAGCTTAATTGACATAGAATGGCCATAAAACTATGTAGGTAAAACCCAATGGGAAAAAGCACTACACAAACATGACATTCCTCCAACTTTAAATTTTTTTTACAAAGGGAATACGCCTTTTTTTTTTTTTTGAGGCTCAAGATTGTGCTTGAGCCTCAGGGGAGTACACCCTTTTCAAAGGGTGCATGCGCTTTACAAATGGAATACACCCTTTCTAAAACAAAGGGTGTTTTCTCTTTGTAAAGGGTGCATGCCCTTTGTAAAGCATAAAGGGAATACTCCCTATCTCAATTTTATTTTTTTTCTTACAAGTAAAGAAATGGCCCAAATGCATTTTTTTCTTCTCTCATTATTAGTCAATTTTGTATTCACACACTATCTTTGGAGTTTCATCCTGCTAATAATATTTGACATTCAAATTGTTATAGGTTAGGTATGCTGATTTTTGTATTTTATTTTTTTCATTTCTATTTATATTTATTTATTTATTTATTCAAGTAGGGTTTTTAATTTAAGTTTGCATTAGATTTCTTACATTACCTAAAAAACCCTATATTTTTATTTAAATCTAGATATATAATTTTGATGGATCTATTGAAAGAAGAAAATGTTAGATAAAACCCCAAATAGTTTGGTTTTGCACAAGAAGAAGTTAAATTGTATGAGAAATACAATTCAAAATGTTAACAATTACAAATACTCATCAATGGTTTGCGTCACTCTTCAACTAGTAGTGCACACACTTCACTTGCCAATACACTAGAGTTTATTTTTAATGAAATGGTAAATGTGACTTCACAACTTGATGCAATGTTGCATCGAAGAGAAACCATGAAACAATTTTATTTTGACAAACTATCATATGAATATGTTAATAAAAAAATAACAAAATAAGCTATGTGTACTTTATTTTTTAAGCCTGGAACCAACCAACCTCCACCAATGAATTACAAACACATGAGTATTGATTGGTGTGTTCATGAAGAGATAGAAAATAACTTTTAGGATAGGTGGTGGATGGTGTTTGATGAGCCTCCATGAAACAATAATGAGGTTCCATTATACT
The DNA here is from genome assembly GCA_037957365.1 of Torreya grandis. Lineage (NCBI taxonomy): Eukaryota > Viridiplantae > Streptophyta > Pinopsida > Cupressales > Taxaceae > Torreya > Torreya grandis. The sequence goes on along the minus strand of JARHVA010005598.1, from coordinate 166,066 downwards.
TTTTGATGTATTATGAGTTTGTGTTGTTGAAACAAATTCTAAATTATTCTGACATGAACGCCTCCCAAGGTAGGGGAGGTGGGTCTTCATTTGATAGACATGGTGTTAGGCGAGACCAAAACCATCATAAATGAGCTTAGATAAATAGAAGGAAAATATCACATGCCTCTATTCCAAACAATTTTCATCATAACATATAGATGTACACCCTTGAAGTAGTTACTAGTCTGACACAAGCTATGATTAAGCATGGTATGCATACTTTTAAAGACTTCTACTCAGCCTATAGGTGGTGATACTAAAAGTGGTAGTGGTGGTGTTGGCGGTAGTGGTATTGGTGGTAGTGGTAGTGGTGGTAGTGGTTTTGGTGGTGTTGGTATAGGTGTTAGTGTCCCTCCTAATAAAATTATAGTTTATGTGCATCATTCCACATCATGTGGGAAGAAGTGTATGGGACCTCCTATTTAAGTGTAACATACATAGAGTATATTTATGGAGACTATCATACTAGAGTGTACACCATTTTTATATGCTTCAACTATGCATAACACTAGCATATTAGACACTACCATGCCAGAGTATATGCCACCTATTGATTCTTTCAACATTGAATGACACTAGCATGCCAGACACTATGTGAGATGTACTAGCTTCACTGACTCCTATCAGGATATACCAGGCTCTTATTGTATAAGAGTTATCAACTTCACCATCTATATTTGATACACAAGTTTAAGTTTCATTATATTTTGCTTATGTTTGTAAAATAATATTAAATTTATTTTCTAATATGTGTTTACTAAATTGACTAATTTATTTTATTGAACTTGTTATTTATTACTTTTATATATGATTGGTGATATTTTGGGTAGCTCATCAAGTATTGAATCTATTTTAGAGGTCGTAATTGGCACAGGTGTACCCTATACATAGGTTTGGAAACTTTTAAATTACATATTTATTCATGTACTTGTTTATTATTCTTTAAACAAAAAACTATGTTTTAAGATATATATTATAGTCATAGATTTTTATTATATTCATTGGATTCACACATTATTCATTTATTGGTTTTATAGATGATGATGTATTTTATGGGAACCCATCATGGACAAGAACAAGGTTTTGATGATGTTGCAGCTACATCGAAGAATCCACCATCTCCATAATAGGTCATGATTTAGGGACAAAGACTAGTGAGAACATACAGTAAAATTGTTTTTAGCTTTAAGAAATGATATTTTATATCATATTTCCATAATTGCATGCACATATATATCTAAAAGTATATGTATTCTCCATAGGATTCCCCATCGTGGGTGTATATGTGGTCTCATAGCCCTAGACAACCATTTAGATGGAATACAGTGAGTGTAGAATCATTTTACAAAATTTTACATGTTGGGAGCACAATAATTGAGAGTGGGGGTAAATCAATGTTTAAAAATTTATTTCACATGTACTTTTACATTCCTTAAATCATGAAAGCAATACAATGATATAACAATGCATAAATAAGCAATCACGTGAGTATGAAATAAGAACATAACACATAAAACACATATATGAGTGGAAAACCCTCAAAGGGAAGAAAACCCACTGTGATCCCTAAAAATGGACTACTATCCTATAAAATAAAAGATCAAATTATATTAATCACCAACTCAACTTGGATCACCAATCCCAATGAAGTCAAGCCCCCATTTGACTAGGCTTTAACAAGCACCTACTTGACTATGCTCATCTCTGCCTAGATTTTTCATTATTCACACCATTAGGTCTATTTGTGACTAGCTAACTTGGATGACCAAATTAGCACACTTAAAGGATGGAACCTATCTATAAACCATAATTTACATGTATTATTATTCTCTAAATGCTTCTTCCATCCAATTTCTCTTCTTGACCAATACAAATTTTGAGATCTACAATAACTTATTGATAAATAAGCTTATATTTATGTATTTTCTCTCTCATTAGACTAACCACCACCACCTGGAGGTACCTAGGTGAGTTGAATACATGATCCAATAGTTTTTATAGTCATTTGAGACCATTATGGGCTATTTTGAACAAGATATTTCACATCAGGTCCTTATTAGCATTTTAGGGAGGTTTAACACAAGTTTTGGTGTTAACAATTGTTCATAAAGGACTACCATTTAAATCCAAAACCAATGCCTAGAGATCTTAGATATGAACTTTCCCCATCTCTCCTTAATATCTCAAGTTCTCATGCAAAGGTTACACTTGCCAACAAACATCTAATAGTGCTTCTCAGGTCTTGAGACCTCATTATATGAACTCGAGAAGGCCTAAAATAGTGTTTTATGTAATTTACTTCAAACCATGGCCTAAAAATTTATGAACATGCTTAAAACAACATATATTACATTTTTACATGTTCACATATGCATACTCACCTTGAAATTTGATATTCATACCTCAATAAGCTAGGCAATGTCTAAGAGAGGTCTAGGTGTAAATGTAGCTTGAAGGTCCTACCCATATAGGTTTACCCTAAAACTATCATGAGTGATTCAATGTCTCACATACATTCTCAAATAGTTCCATATAAGCTTCACATTCTTGTGTTCATTCATTTTTATGTATAAACCTCTTCATGGTAGGACTAGGTTCATGATGAGGCTTCCTATGCAAATTTGACATCAATGACTTGTAACTTCATACAACCATTATGGAAACTATAATTTATAAACAAATCCTTATTTATAAGTAATCATTATTTATAAACAAACCATAATCTATAAACAAACCCTCATTCATATACACATTATTAGCACAAAAAACCTAAATTTTAACATAATCATAGTTAAAAAACCTAAAATTAAAAACATATGATGGAAAAAACACTAAGTTAAAATGAGGTCAGTGTAAAATATGCCCATTTAAAAACAAATAGATACACAAACACTATCATTGAAGCCCTGGTTTGTTTCCTACAAATATTTCCACATGCCATATTTTAGCAGAAAATCATGCCATAATATTTAATCTTAATAATATCTCATTTTTATCCATATTAATTAAAATATTAAAAAACATATAGGATTCAAATTTAAATACCTTTTGGTTCCATAAAATAGGTGGATATTACACTCTAAATTTCACCAATACAAATTCTTTAAAAAAGATGATGCTCTCAAGTTTTATGCCATAGAAAACACCTAAAATATTGTTTTAAGATGTATTACAACTCTAATGAATATCATATATAGTATAAAAAATATTATGAAACCCTTCACATGCAATCTCCATATGCTACATTTATTGCATACATTCATTCACACTCTAAACATGCTACTACTCCATACATGGCTTCAATTAAAATTTTGGATTAGAAATGTAATAATATATGTGAAGTTATTTAAACTTTAAGAAACAAGTACTATTATTTTTTTATATTAATTTTAAACTCTCTTATGTGTGTGTTGTATTATGTTAATTGAAGGGAATGTAAACATGTAAACATGTAAATATATGGAATAAACACATCAACAAAGACATATAACACAATACATACATTAAATAAAATCAATGTGAGAAAACTCCAAAAAGAGTGAAGCCATGATTACTCATATCCACTATGTTCTATAGTTTAAAAGCATTTTTCCTTATTGGGCCTACAAGGAAAAATGAACCTTATAGCTCCCAAACTCATATGCTTTATTTTAAAGCTTATCTTTTCTTTTCTTCATGATTTTTATTTTTGTTTTTCTTTATTTTATTTTAAAAGAATAATGAAATATATTTGTTTTATTCTATTATTAATACCTTACCTTTAATTTAGTTATTTTATTTCCTATATGATGCTTTCCCTCTTTATATATATATATATATATATATATATATATATATATATATATATATATATATATATATATATATATATATATATATATATATATTCTAATTTAATGAATAATTTATCTCCTAGTTAAAAAAAATTGATTTATTTATTAGTTACTAACTTAATATAGGTAAACAACCATCTTGGCTTAATAATATAACCCTTATTCCATCTTTTTTACCTTTTCAACTATTGGATGTTGTCTTGTGCATCAATAAGGTGTTAATTTGATTTCAAGTCATCTATAAATACACATATACATTATTTCATTTAGGGATCTATATATCATATAACAAGCAAGCCAAATAATTTATTATTGTTCACAAAAAAATATTGAGCATTTACAAGCATTTAGAGAAACATTAGCGTATTCAAATTGTAATACTAAAGTTTATGTTAGTGACACATTGTATTGCTTTAATTTCCTCACTAAAGAATTATTGTAATTACGCCAAAGGCGTGTTATTGAGGGGCGAAGCCCTTAGATTACCTCATGATATTGGAGATGCCCAATGGATGTTGCTGCAATTTTGGAGGGAGGATTCATGGGAAGGGTAATTTGTTTGAGATGAATACATGCCTTTGACATCAGAATAGTTGGCAACATAGCCTATGTGGCACCTCCTACTTTGTGACACGTCCTACAACGATAAGGCCATACTTATTAAACACTCGTGGAAAGGTGGTGCAAAATGCTATATGTAGTGATGTGAAGGACAAGCATAATCATGTAATAAAAGTTGTGAAGGTAAATGTTGATGGACCTGCTGCATCATGCATCAAAATTAGATTGGCCAGAATTGGATCCCCCTCTAACTCTCTTGCCTTCAAATTATCATTCATGAAAACACTCTCTCAATGCCTCTTGCCACATTACACACTGCCAACTAGGCTTAGTCAACTTTGTCATCCATTTTCACAAGATACACCTATGACATCAATGACAATACTCAACAATCTCCCCCTTTGTCATTGATGGAAACCACTCTCATAAACTTATCTCAATAGTCAATTTATCCCTCATTCTAAAATTTCTCCCCCTTTGACATAAATTACAAAGAGATGCCTACAACTTCTTGGATCATACTTCTTGCAACCAAAAAACTCAACACATAGGATTATGAGGCAATGAAGCATCATACACACATGCTCCATCTATCTTCATGTATACCTTCTTAGCACTAATCACCTATTCTTGGAGTTAATGAACCACCTAATTAGCTCCCCCTAAACACTTGACTTACTCAATGACTTACAGGGGTAGAAACAAAACCCAATTCCTATCTGAGATGTTCAAATGTTACCTTTGGAAGTGGTTTAGTTAAAATGTCTACAATTGATCCTTTCTACTAACATATTCAAGTTTAACACTTTATTCACTTACCTATTCTCTTAGGAGATGTTATCTAATGTGAATGTGCTTAGGCCTTGAGTGCATTATAGGATTCTTATCGACACTTATGGCACTTGTATTGTCATACATAGGGCTATAACTATCATACTCTACCTTGTAGTCTTTAAGGTTTGTCTCATCCATAGGACCTGAGTACAACATGAACATGTTAAAATGTATTCAACCTTAAAAGTGGATAATTTCACTGATAGCTACTTATTACTTATCCATGAAACTAGGCACTCATCTAAGAAGAAAGCTCCTCCACTATTACTCTTCATATCATCTAGACTTCCTGCCCAATTTGCATATGTATAGGTTGTTAAGTTGAACTCATTGCTCCTTAGATACCACAACCCAAATCAATGGTTCCCCTAAGATACCTAAGTATCCTTTTGATTTCTAAAAAATAGTTTTCCTTTATGTCTTCTTGAAATCTTCCCACAAGGCCTACTACTTGCATGATATCAAGTCTAAGGTAGTGGTGTATATAAAACTCCCAATCATTGACATATATGAAGTCTAATTCACCCTTGGAGATTCATCTTTCTTTCTCAATTTACACCTTATGATCATAGTTCTGCTAACTGTCTTGTAATCTTTCATTTCAAACTTCTTCAACATATATCTTATGTACTTTGCTTGTGAAATGAATATATATTTTTTTGATTGACTAACTTTGTAACCCAAGAAATAATGATAGTTATCCCAGCATAGACATATCAAACTCTTTATTCATCACATCTGTAAAGGCCTTAGTCATATTATCATTGTTTCCACCAAATATGATGTCATCCGCATAGACAACTACTATCAATTAATGGTCATATTTTGTCTTCATGTACATATTACTATCTATAACTCCTATGTTGAATCCTTGGTCTAAAAGATAACTATCTAATCTAGTATACCAATCTCTATGAGCTTTATTTAGACCATAAAGAGCCTTTTTAAAAATTCAAACATATTCCTTATTACCTGATAGTGAAAAACCCTTAGGTTGCTCTATGTACACCTCTTCTTCCAAATTCCTATTCAAAAAGGTAGATTTTACATCCATCTACTACACTTTGAATCTTACATATGATAAAAACAATCTGATGGACCCTAATCTTACTACTAGAGTAAAGGTTTCCTCAAAGTCTACCCCTTTAACTTGTGCATATCCATTTCATACTAATCTAGCCTTGTTCCTAGTGACTTCTCCATATTCATTCAACTTGTTCCTAAACACCCATTTTGTGCTAATAATATTTTTGTCTTTAGGCCTAGGAACTAGTTCCCAAGTCTCATTTTTTTCTACTGGTCTAAATCCCCATTCATGGCACCTATCTAAAACTTGTCTTTGCTTGCTTCTACAAGGTTCTTAAGTTTAATCTTAGACAAAAGAACATCATTCTCTTGATTTAGGTTACTTACTAGCGTTCTTATTATATGCATACCTACATCCTTATTACCAATGATTTGTGATATAGGATAATCTCTTTGAATCTATCTTGAGGGGACTTTTGAATCTTGTCTTTCCTCAACTTCTTCTTCCTCATCAATCTCTATTATTTCCTTTTCATTCTTTAAGTCTTGATTCTTTGATGTATCCATTGACTGTGAGTGTGATTTTTTTATCTCATCAATATTCACATTGGTGATTCCACTATCTTCTACAACCTCTTGTTCTATCATCTATAGGTTGAGATTACTAATGAATATCCCAAGAATATACCTTCATCAAACCTAGAATCAAACTTACCTAAATCTTATTCATCTCTTTTAATGAAGCATTTACTTCTAAACACTCTAAAGTGTTCCACATTAGTAGGTCTACCTTTCCATAGTTCATAAGGAGTCTTGCTTCCATTAGTCTTTATTTTCCCCTTATTCAAGACATAGACTGTAGTGCTTACTACCTCTGTCTAGTATCCATCAACTAACCTTGACTCATTTAGCATACTTTTAGCCATCTCTTGAACTGACATATTCTTTTTTTTACAACCCCATTCTGCTAAGGTGTCCTAGCTACTAAGAATTATCTCCTTCTTCCATGAACCTTATAGAAGTCATCAAACTCTTTAGACCAAAACTTTCCTCCTCTATCAGATCTTAGGCATTTGATCTTCCTATTCTTCTCATTCTCAATAAGAGCCTTGAATGCCTTAAAATTGTAAAGAAATTATGACTTTTCTTTCAAGAATGCAAACCAAATCATTATTGTGTATTCATCTATGAGTAACATGAAGTAGTTATCTCCTTGAATAGTTTATATTCTTGTAGGCTCATAGATATAAATGTATATTAACTCTAAATATCTTGTGGTAGATTACTCCTTGGACTTGAATTTTCTTCTAGTTTGCTTACCATGTTGACATGCCTTGTAAAGTATGCGTGTTGGTTTGGTGATCTTAGGCATGTTCTTCATGGACTTATTAGTGCTTATCTTGACCATATTATCAAATTTTAGGTGGCCTAACCTTATTGGCCATATACAACTTTTATCCATATTTCTCATAAAGTATCTCTCCTTTTTTATCTCACTTAAGCCATATATATTGTTCTCAGTCCTCTTATCATTGGAAATTAGCCTTTTTTATTGGGCTCTCCTTATATCACACCATTTGTCATGAAAAATTAGTGTGTGTGTCCTTAGTTTCACATTTGAATTACACTAAGGAGGTTATGTTTCAACCCTTCCACATACAACACATTCTCTTTTTTGGTCTTTCCATTGGCCAAACTCAAGATACCCTTGATAACTAGATTGGAAGTTGTGTTATATCAAAATCTTATTATTTTTGTAGCATTATTCTTTAATGAGATGAACTTGCTCTTGTCCTCTATCATGTGGATTCAACAACCACTATATATATATATATACCATTTCATCCTTGAATCTTGAATGTGAAAGGGAGTTTGAGTTAGCATAGATTCTTCATCTTTGGTCTTCAGCTCCTCCTTCACTTTATCCATAAGGTCTAATTTCTTAATTCACTTATCAATGGTTTGAATTTATATCCTTTTATCTTGACTAACTTTATTCATATGCATCATCTTGTAATCCTTTACAATATGTCCTCTTTGATCACATTTATAGCACAAAATTTTTCTTCTACTGTAGAGATTTGTATTCATCATATTATTCCATAAGGAATTGATTTTAGTTTAGTGTCTACGATCCATAACTCTATGTCCATATTTATTTCATGAGATATAGTAACCATTAAATGAATTCACATACATTGTCTATTTGATGTTGAGTGATGCACCTCTATTTTTGTTATCTCTTGAAGAAGTCATAATCTTCTTGACTTATTGATGATCAATTTGAGTCTTAAGTTTCAGATTTTATGCATAGGTGTTTCAGGTATGACTCTCTTTGTTCTCTTTTTGGTCTTCTTTGAACCCAAGACCTATCTTTTCATGTGGAGACCTTGGACTACTTAAAATATCACAAATAACTTTAGTACTCTTTTCAAATTTTTGATGTGTCTTCAACTTGACTATTGCCTACCAATTCTACCTTTAAGGACTCCATTTCTATTTTAAACTTGATGCATTCTTCCTCCTTGGTCTTAAGACTTGCAGTGACAATTTCAATCTAAGTTTCCAATTATTTAATGATCTCCTCATATTCATTGGTATTGTTACTTAGTCTCTCTTCAAAGATATTTGTTTTATCCTCATAAATTTTAACCAATGATCTTAGTTTTTAATTCTTATTTCTTTAGAACTTCAACTTATCTAGAGCACTCACCAATTCTACCTCAAGGTTCACTTGAACATCTTCTTCATCTGATTCTTCAACTTTCACAAGGCTTTTTATTTTTGAGTAACCCTCATTGTCTATTTCTATAGCCATGAATAAGGTTTTATTATTATCATGGTCATTACTATCATCATCACCATCAAATGTACTAGTGTCACTTACATCAGATGAGCTATTGTCTTCTTTGGTATAGAAACTTCTCTTGTTTTTGAATGGCCCTTTCTTGCCTTCATACTTCCTGAAACCCTTTTTACTCTTGTCAATATTATAGACCTTATTATCATCACCATGATGTTCATCATGTTCTCCATCATGCTTAATCTTATCCTTTTTAGGACATTTATAGGTAAAGTGACCAATCTTACCATAGTTAAAGCATTTTAATGGTAGCTTGCCCGTATACTTACTTTATCCTTTTCTTAGTTTTATAACAAACATGGCTTTTATCTTGTCATCATCAATGTCTATGTCAATATCATCCTTGGCCTTCTTACCTTGTGAATTTTTCTCAGATTTGAATGCAAATTCCTTATTAGAAGGTCTTTCATCACTTGTTCTTATTTCATAAGCAGTCAAGATGCCATGAAGATCATCCATTTGTAGTATGTTAAGATCTTTGATCTCCTCCAAAGCAAACACCTTTGAAAAAAACTTAAATGTCATATATATTAATACCTTTTGTATTACTATTAAGTCTTCCAACTTCTCTCCTAGGCCTCTGAATATATTTACCACTTCATATACTCTTAATAGATAAGATGCAATGTTTTCATCCTCTTTCATTCTAAGACTTTCCAACTAACTTCAGTGGGTATGCAATTTCTCCAACTTGACTTTGGTGTCTCTTTCAAAGATGGTCTAAATTTTTTCTCAAATCCCTTTAGCTATATCATATTGCATGACCTTTACAAATTTTTCCTCTAAAAGACCACATAGTATGGCATTCATTTCCTTAGAGTTGTTCTCACTTACCTTATTACATGTTACATCAGTTGGTGGTATAGAAGGTGGAGTGAATCCATCAATAATAGATTTCCATGTATCATATCCTAAGGAAATTAGATAAGTATTGATTATGATGCTCTAAAATGCATATTTAGTCCCACTGAATAAATAACCCTTATTGATTAAGAAACCTCCTTGTACCTGATGACTAGACATGTTTATGCTTCTAGGATCTCCTTTAAGCTATTAGGCCTACTTCAAAGGACCAAGATCTAATATCAATTATTGGAAGCACAATCACTAAGAGTGGGGGTGAATTAGTGTTTAAAACTTTCTTTCACATGCACTTTAACATTCCTTGAACCATCAAATTGATATAATGATATAGCAATGCATAAAGAACCAATCACATGAATATGAAACAAGAGCATAACACATAGAACACATAAATGAGTGAGAAACCCTCAATGGTAAAAAAACCCACCATGATCCTTATAAATTGAATATTTTCCTATAAGATAAAAGATCAAATTATGTCGAGCACCAACTCAATTTGAAGCACCAACCCTAATGAAGTCAAGCATCCACTAGCAAGGAAGCACCAACTCCCTAAGTGTCTTAGCACCAACTCAACCACCTCATGTATTTTGATCACCACACCTATTCTCTAATTTTATGGTATCTTTTCAAGACCTCCTCCTACTCTCTAAGTAATATTTCATTCACTTCAACTGCTTACTACTTAATATGCCTAAAATTGCCTTGTATATATACAAGTCTCATGCTCACACACCACTTGGTCAGCCACACACCTTCAACCTCTTTGTTTAACCATATAATAGGTCTTATATCATCTTTAGAAAATGATAAAAATAAGATTTAGACCTATTTTGGTCTACAAAAATTCATTAGGCCTCATTTCTCTTTTAGACCTCATGGAGACCTAATTGCATTAGGTCTATCCTCTTAATGCCAAATATTGATCTTTTTGAGCCCAAATGGATTTATATAAAAATTTAAAACCATTCAATCACTTATAAATGACATATATTGACCTCCTTAATTCTTGGTTATACATGTATCCTTCGCTCATATCATGAAAGCTCTTTTAAGACAAACTCTCATATTAGGCATGTATACATCAAAAGTCTGTCTAGTAAAAAAGAAGCTTAAACACACTTAAGCTATTGATTTATGAAAAATAAAACATGTAGATAGATTATTTATAACATCAGGGTCATCAAAAAATTCTTGGAACACTTTCACTTGGGATATAAAGGCTCAAAAACATCTCTGTAACTTATTCACTCAGAACTACCAAATTACCTCAAAGGCCAGTCATGGTGATAGACATTTGTCATGACTCATAATGCATGTAAATTATCCTATGATATCTATAGACCATATATATATATATATATATATATATATATATATATATATATATATATATATATATATATATGACAAATATTGGTCTTACAAACTAGTTTCTTGACCTTATCTCACATAGTTTTATCTAAACTAGACAGGTCACAATATATATATATATATATATATATATATAATATGGTATAATGATAAATATTGGTCTTGCAAACTAGTTTCTTGACCTTATCTCACATAGTTTTATCTAAACTAGACAGGTCATTTTGTGAGAAACTTTTTCACCATATTCACTAACCTAAAAAAATTATTTAAAGCATTAACATGACTTAAAATTCATAAATAAAATCTTTATACACTTGGTTGCATCAATATGACATGCTCAGACCCTCAAATCCATCTTCTCATCTCTACCTAATTTTTTTAGTATTCACACCATTAGGTCTATCTACAAATGGATAACTTGGATGACCAAATTAACACACTTGAATATTTTAACCTATCCAAAAACCATCATGTACATGTATTATGAATCTCTAATTTATTATTCCATCCAAATCGTTCTTCTTGACCAATACAACTTTTGAGAGCTACAATAACTTCTTGACAAATAAGTTTATATTTGTGCATTTTCTCTCTCATCTAACTAACCACTACTACGTGGAGGTACCTAGGAGAGTTGAATACATGATATAATAATTTTTATAGGAATTTGAGACCATTATGTGCTTTTTTGAATAATATCTTTTACATCAGGTCCTTATTAAGGTTTTAGGGAGGTTTAACATAGGTTTTGGTGTTAACGATTGTTCATAAAGGACTACCCCTTAAATCCAAAAAAAATTCCTGAAGATCTTAGATAGGACCCTTCCCCATCTCTCCTTAATAGATCAAGTTCCCATGTAGAGGTTACAATGCCAATGAACATCTAAAAGTGCTTCTCAGGTCTTGAGACCTCATTATGTGAACCTGAGAAGGCCTAAAATAGTGTTTCATGTAATTTCCTTTAAATCATAGCCTCAAAATTTTTGAAAATGATTAAAACAACATATCTTACCTCTATCCATGCTCACATATGCATATTTTCTTTGAAATATTATCTTCATAGCTTAGTAGGCCAGGTAGGGTCTAAGAGAAGTCTAGTTGTAGGCTTAGTTTGAAGGTCCTACCCCTATAGGTTCACCCTAAAAATCTCATGAGTTCTTCAATTCCTCACATACATGCTAAAACATTATCATAAAACCTTCACATTCATGTGTTTATTCATTTTTATGCACAAAACTCTTCATGTCATGACTAGGCTCATGACTAGCCTTCATATACAACTTTGACATCAATGACATATACCTTCATGCAAACTTAAGGAATTATTTGCCTTAAAATTATCTCTCTTTCCTTCAAATTATCTCTTTCCTTCAAATTATCTTTCATGAAAACACTCTCTCAATGCTTCTTTCCACATTACACACTACCAATTAGGCTTAGTCACTTTTGTCATCCACCTTCACAAGATACACCTATGACATCAATGATAATACTCAACATTACATTATTAAAAAAAATCAAATTTTCAATATACAATTTTAATGCATTAATTTTTATATTTCATATGTTGTGCAAACATAAAAAATTTCATCAGTTATCGATGAAATAATAGATGACTCACATGCTGAGAGGAGATTCTCTCCTCGTATTGAGGCATCTAGCACCCTTGATTCTATGTCCATACCAACAAAGTGTAATTTATTTGGGGGAAACAAGGAGAAAGAGATCTAGTTTTTGTGTTATGGGTCTAGTTATAGGCACAATCAATTTTGTATGTTGATATAACCCACATTGTATGCCTATATGGCACATTTTGTCTATGTACATGTTATGGTCTACATTTTTTCTTGATATATGTTATACTATTTATGTTAAATTATGACATATAACTTTTCATGTATCACATATATACTATTAGACAATATGATTCCTTTACCTATGCATATTTTATATTTTGATCACTTAATGTTTACACATATTGTTGGTTAATGATCATCATTACTTTATATAGGGTTAAAAATATTCACATTATTCTCTAAGTGAGGTGTTTCATCATAATGTATATTTTACATTTACATGTTATATTTATTGTTTACTTGTTTCATTTACATTTAATTACATACCAATTTGCAATTATGATGTAAGTAGACTTGGGATCAATTTCATGGACATGTAAATATTATAAATTATACTTGATCATAATTTTTAAGAGGTCTAGTGATGCACTTGTGTATGTATTTATGCTTTATTATCATAACATGGTTTTTAATGTACTCTTGTTGTCCCTCATGTAGGATTTTAAATCTTTAGTATTATATGATATGTCATCACCATAAGTATTCTTTATTTTTTGTGTAAGATCTCGTCTATGTAAGGCCTTAGTAAAATTTTATTTAAAAGAACAACATATCATGTTGTCTGCATTTTTGTGCCTCATTTGGGATTTTAGGATTAGATTATATTTCATCATCTTAGGTATTCTTTATTTTTTGCACGAGATCTAGCCTATGCAAGGCCTTGGTAAAAGATTATTGAAAAGCACAACATATCATGTTGTCTGCTAATTATAAATGTGTTGTGCTTTAATGATTCAAGGAATTTTAATCCATATCATATCATGTTTTAATTACCATGGTGTAGACATTTTCTTTGTATTTTTTCCACTATTATGTATAGGATTCACATACATGTTTTTCTCCCCCTAATCCATTCTTTGGAGAAGTCACTAGACACTGCTATTTTATAATTGAAACTCTAACTCTAGTAATCAAATGGTTTATTCATCACTTAATATAGTTTAATGAAGAATACAACTTTATTTGATTGATTTTGCATGTTTATCATTTTGTGAGAAATGAATATCAATAAAAAAAATTATACAATTTTGTCAACATCTAATCTAGTTCAAGCACTTGCAAAAAATAATACTGCATTTAAAATTTAACTTTATTTTAATTATTTAATCAAACATTTTTATAGCTTTATAATTTTTAGTACTCATCTTACAAAAATATTGCATGAATTGATCCTTTCACTTTCATCATGTGGGATAAGCTTTGTAAGATGCTTTATTTACAAGAACACAATAGATTTTTTAGCAATATCTTTGTTGGGAGCCCATGACCAAATGCAACCCCATAACCATTGCAACATCATAATGGTGCAAGTCATGGCTCAAGACACTCTTCAAAACATTTTCCCATATCTATAATTTTAGGGACTAATAAGTACACACACCAAGAAACTCAATTTCTCCAAACTCTCTAATTTCATAAGAGTTAGAAATTTTCCACATGGTGGCACATACACAAGTGTGTTTTTAGTGTGTTTGGTAATAAATATCCTATCATAGATTCAATTTATTTATAATACCTATACACCTTATCTTTCATGTTTCATGTAGTTCAAAGTTTTAGATGAGTCATCAGATCTTCCTCCAACTTTGATCATGCATTGAATAATAACTATGAGGGATAGAGATGATCCATCAGCTCCTACACATGCATGAATGAGTCCACTAAGAAATCTCAAGAGGATTTCATACCAATCGATGAAATACATATGCAGACACATCTAGATAGGAAATTTAAGGCTAGAATGGTCATTTTCTAGTCTCAATCAAGCCCTATGAGTGAAAGTTACAGTTGGTCAGAGGCATCCCTTAAGAGAATTTGCTCATCCCTGAGTGTGAAAAATGAGTGAACTTCCATCATGCATTGCAAGAGAACCGTGAGGGATAAATTTGAGACATTAACTCCTACACATGCATGGATGAGTCCTCTAAGAAATCCTAGGAATATTTTATCTAACTTGAGATAAACAAGATATAGAAATGAGGTTTATCTTGTGACTGAATCTCTCAAAACAAGGCAAAAGTTGGTCAAAGGGGTCTATATATTCTAACTCATCAAACCAATTGATGAACTATCTACAAAAACATGTTTAGATAGGCATTTTAAGGCTAGAAAAACCTTTTTCCAGTCTTAGTTGACCCCTAGGAGAATTTTTTTTAGTTGGTCAAAGGCATCCCTTAAGAGAATCTACTCGTCCCTGAGTGTACAAAATGAGTGAACTTATATCACACATTACAACATAACCATGAGGGATAGAGATGATACATAAACTCCTAAAAGTGCATGAAAAAGTCTTATAAAAAAGCCTGAGAGGATTTTATCTAACTCAAGATGGATTAGATGCGGCAATAAGGTTTCTCTCACGATTAAATCTCTTAGAATGGGCTAAAAGAAGGCTAGCAAGGGTTGTGTATTTTGACTCATTAGTCCAATAGATTAACCATATGTGCAAAAACATCTAGATAGGAATTTTAAGACTAGAATGGCCTTTTTCTAATCTTGATCAGCCCCTAGGAGTTAAAATTTTAGTTGGTTGGAGGCATCCCTTAAGAGAATACACTTGTCCTTGAGTGTACAAAATGAGAAAACTTTTGTCATGCATTACAACATAACCATGAGGGATAGATATGAGTCATCAACTCTTACACATGAATGGACAAGTCCTATAATAAAATTGAGGAGGGTTTTATCTAAATTGAGATGGAAGAGATGTGGTAATCAAGTTTCTCTCATGGCTAAATCTTTCAAAATGTGCTAAAAGTTGGTTAGTAGGGGCCATATATTCTGACTCATCAGACCAATCAATGAATAATATATGCATACATGTATAGATAGGCATTTTAAGGCTAGAAAAACATTTATCTAGTCTTAGTCCACCCCTAGGAGAAAAAGTTACAATTGGTTGGAGGCATCCCTTAAGACAATCCACTTATCTATGTGTATGCAAAATGAGCAAATTTGTCACATGTTGTAGCATAACCATGAGGGCTAGATATGATATATCATCTCTTACATGTGCATGGATGAGTCCTCTAAGAAATTTTAGGAGTATTTTATCTAACTCAAGATGGATGAGATAAATCAATGAGGTTTCTCTCATGGCCAAATCTCTCAAAATGGGCCAAAAGTTGGTTAGCAGGAGTCTTATATTATGATTTGTTAGTCCAACTGATGAATCATCTATGTGGACATGTCTAGATAGGTATTTTAAGTTTATAATGGCCTTTTTTTGGTCTCATTCAGCCCTTGAGAGTAAAATTTATAGTTGGTGTGATTCATCCCTTAATAGAATTCACTCGTTCCTAAGTGTGTAAAATGAGTGAACTTTTATCATGCATTGTAGCATAACCATGAGGGATAGAGATGAGTTGTTAGCTCATAAAAATTCATGGATGAGTCCTCTAATATATATCAAGAATATTTTATCTAAATTTAGATGTATAAGATGTCGAAAAAAGGTTTCTCTCACGCCTAAATCTCTCAGAACAAGCTAAAAGTTGGTCCGTGAGGGTTGTATATTTTGACTTGTTAGCCAAATTGATGAATCATCTATGTGACACATCTAGATAGAAATTTTAAGGTTAGAACATTTATTTTATATTATTCATTGAGACCTAAGAGTGAAATTTGTAGTTGGTCAGAGGCATCCCCAAAGATAATTCACTCATCTCTGAGTGTGCAAAATGAGTGAACTTCGATCACGCATTGTAGGAGAACCATGAGGGATAGAGATAAGCCATCAGCTCCTACATGTGCATTAAAGAGTCTTCTAAGAAATGCCATGAGGATTTTATCTAAGTTAAGATAGCTGAGATGTGGTATGAGTTTTCTCTCTTAGCTAAATCTCTTATAATGAGCTAAAAGTTGGTCAGTGGGGGCCATAAATTTTGACTCATCATCTCAATCAATGAACCATCTATGCAGACACATTCAAATAGGAATTTTAATGATAAAATAGCCTTTTTCTAGTTTCAATCCATCCCCAAGAGTAAAATTTGTAGTAGGTTAGAGGCATCCTTTAAGAGAATCTACTCATCCCTAAGTGTGCAAAATGAGCAAACTTTTATCATGCATTACAACATAACCATGAGGGATAGAGATGAGATGTCAGCTCCTATACATGTATAGACAAGTCTTATAAGAAATACCAAGAGCATTTTATCTATCTCAAGATAGATGATATGTAAAAATGAGGTTTCTCTCATGGCCAAATCTCTCAGAACGAACCAAAAGTTGGTCAATAAGGGCTATATATTCTGACTTGTCAGCCCAATCTATGAATCAGCTATGTGGACATGTCTATATAGGCATTTTAAGGCTATAAAAACCTTTATCTAGTCTTTATCAACCCTCAGGAGAAAAATTTATAGTTGGTTAGAGGCATCCTTTAAGAGAATCAACTCGTCCTTGAGTGTACAAAATGAGTTAACTTTTGTTACACATTACAACATAATCATGAGGGATAGATATGAGCATCAACTCTTACATGTGCATATATAATTCCTATAAGAATGATCAAGAGGATTTTATCCATCTCAATATAGATGAGATGTAGTAACGAGGTTTCTCTCATGGCCAAATCTCTTAGAATGGGACAAAGTTGGTCAGTTTGGGCCATATATTCTGACTCATCAACCCAATTGACGAACCATCTATGTAAACACATCCAAATATGTGTTTTAAGGCTAGAACAACCATTTTCTAGTCTTGATCAGCTGCTGGGAGTGAAATTTCTAGTTAGTCAGAGGCATCCCTTAAGAAAATCTACTTGCTCTTTAGTGTGAAAAATGAGCAAACTTCTGTTGCATGTTGTAGCATAACTATGAGGGATAGAGATGAGTTTTCAGCTCTTACATGTCTATGGATGAGTATTATAAGAAATCCTAGGAGTATTTTATTTAACTCAAGATGGATGATATGTTGTAATGAGGTTTCTCTCATGGCTAAATCTCTTAGAATAGGCCAAAATTTGGTCAGCAGGGGCCATATATTTTGACTCTTTAGCCCAATCAATGAATCATCTATGCAAACACATTCAAATAGGAATTTTAAGGCTAAAAAGGACATTGTCTAGTCTTGATTGGACCCTAGGAGTGAACTATATAGTTTTTTATAGGCATCCTTTAAGAGAATTCACTCATCTTTGAGTGTGTGAAATGAACAAACTTCTATCACACATTATAGCATAACTGTGAGGGCTAGAGATGAGTCATCAACTCTTACACATGCTTGAATGAGTCCTCTAAGAAAATTTAAGAGTATTTTATCTAAATCAACATGGACAAGATGTGACAACAAGGTTTCTCTCACATACAAATCTCTTAGAATAGGCTAAACGTTAGTTAGTGGAGATCGTCTAACTCATCATCCCAATTGATGAAACATATGCAAAATGTCTATATAGGTGCTTTTAGGATAGAATGGCCATTGTCTAGTCTTAATTTACTCTTAAGAACAAAGTTTGTAGTTGATCAGAGGCATCCCTTAAGAGAATCCACTCATCCCTAAATGTGCAAAATAATCAAACTTCCATCATGCATTGTAGGAGAACCATGAGGGTTAAAGATGAACCCTCAGCTCCTACACATGCAAAGATGAGTCCTATAAAAAATTATAGGAGGATTTCATTTAAATTGATATAGACATGATGTAGTAATGAGGTTTCTCTCACATCTAAATCTTTTAGAATAAACTAAAAGTTGGTTATTAGGGGTCATATATTATGACTAGTCAACCTAATTGATGAACTGCCTATGTGGACATATCAGATAGGCATTTTTAGGCTATAACAACAATTGTCTTGTCTTGGTCAGCCCTTGGGAGTGAAGGTTTTAGTTGATTAGAGACATCCCTTAAGAGAATCCACTCATCCTTAAATGTACAAAATGAGCGAACTTCATTATACATTATAGGATAATTGTGAGGGATAAAGACAAATCATCATATCCTACATGCATATGGATGAGTCTTATGATAAATCTTGGGAGGATTTTATCTAACGCAATATGGATGAGATGTGGTAATGAGGTTTCTCTCATAGCCAAATCTTTTAGAACCGACCAAAAGTTGGTCAATGAAGGCCTTATATTCTAACTCGTCTACCTAATAGATGAACCATCTATGCAAACACCTCCAAATAGGAATTTTTAGGCTAAAAAAATCATTTTTTAGTCTTAGTTGGCCTTCATAAGTGAAGGTTGAAATTGATCAAAATCATCCTTTAAGATAATCCACTCGTCCTTGAGTGTGTAAAATGAGTGAACTTCCATCATGTGTTACAAGATAACTGTGAGGGATAGAAATGAATCATTAGATCCTACATGTGCATAGACAAGTCCTCTATTAAATATTGGGAGTATTTTATCTAACTCAAGATGGATGAGATGTAGTAATGAAGTTTATTTCATAGCCACATCTCTCAAAATAGACTAAAAGTTGGTCAGTAGGGGTCGTATATTCTGACTCATCAACCCAATCAATGAATTATCTATGTGGACACCTCTATATAGGTATTTTTAGGCTATAATGACCATTTTCAAATATTGGTTATGTCTTGGGAGTGAAGGTTATAGGTTATCAGAGGCATCGCTTAAGAGAATCCACTCATCCCTAAGTGTGGAAAATGAGCAAACTTCCATTGTGCATTGTAGGAGAACTGTGAGGGCTAGAGATGAACTGTCAACTCATACATTTCTATAAATGAGTCCTCTAAGAAATGATATGAGTATTTTATCTAACTTGAGGTGAAAAAGATGTAGAAATGAGGTTTCTCATGCAGCCAAATCTCTCAAAATAGACCAAAATTTGGTCAATGCGGGTCGTATATTCTAACTCGTCAACCTAACTGATGAACTATCTATGTAGACACCTCTAGATAGGAATTTTTAGGCTAGAATTACCATTATCTAGTCTTATTTTGGCTTGAAGAGTGAAAGTTTTAGTTGAAAGGAGTCATTCCTTAAGAGAATCCACTTGTCATTAAGTGTGCAAAATAAGTGAACCTTCGTTGTGCATTATAAGAGAACCGTGATGGCCAGATACAAACCATCAGCTCTTGCATGTGCATGAATGAGTCTTATAAAAAACTAGGAGGATTTTATCTAAACTAATATAGATGAGATGTGGCAACAAATTTTCTCTAGTAACCAAATGTCTCAGAACATACTAAAAGTTGGTCAATAGGGACCATATATTCTAACTCATCAACCCATTCGATGAATCATTTATGAAGACACCTCTAGATAGGTATTTTTAGGCTATAATAACTATTTTTTGGTCTTTTATGGGCCCTGGGAGTAAATTTTTCATTTGATTATAGGAATCCCTTAAGAGAATCCACTCATCTTTGAGTGTGTAAAATGAGAAAACTTCCATCATGCATTGCAAGAGAATTGTGAGGGCTAGAGACAAACCATCAGCTCTTACACATACATATATGAGTCCTATAATAAATTATAGGATGATTTTATATAACTTGAGGTGGATGAGATGCAGTAATGTGGTTTCTCTAGCAGCCAAATCTCTCAAAATAGACTAAAAGTTGGTCAATGGGGGCCATATATTCTGACTTGTCAACCTAATTGATGAATTGTCTATACGAACACCTCTGGATTAACATTTTAAAGCTAGAATGATCATTATCTAGTATTGATCAGGCCTTGAAAGTGAATGTTTTAGTTGATTAGAGGCATCCCTTAAGACAATCCACTCGTCACTAAGTGTACAAAATGAGTGAACTTTCATCACACATTGTAAGAAAACTGTGAGGGCTAGAGATGAACCATCAGCTCCTACACATGTATGGATGAGTCTTCTAAGAAATTATAGGAGGATTTTATCTAATTAAAGATGGATGAGACATGGAAATGATTTTTTTATCACATCCAAATCTTTTAGAATAGACCAAAAGTTGGTTAGTGAGTCTGTATATTCTGACTCGTCAACCCAAGTGACAAACTATCTATGTGGACACCTCTAAATATGAATTTTTAGGATGTAATGACTATTATTTGATATCATTTAGGTCTAATAAGTAAATTTTATAGTTTATCAGATGTATCCCTTAAGAGAATCCACTCATCCTTGAGTGTGCAAAATGAGCAAACTTTCATTATGTGTTACAACAGAATCATGAGGGATAGAAATGAACCATCATATCTTACACATGCATAGACAAGTCCTATAATAAATCCTAATAGGATTTTATCTAACTCAAAATGGACAAGATGTGGCAATGAAGTTTATTTTGTAGCTAAATCTCTTAAAACAAACCAAAAGTTGGTCAACAGGGACCTATATTCTGACTCGTCAACCTAATTGATGAATTATCTATACAAACTCTTCTAGATAGGCATTTTTAGGCTAAAATGACCATTTTCAAATCTTGGTAAATATTTGGGAGTAAAGATTGTAATAGATCAGAGGTATCCCTTAAGAGAATCCACTCATCCCTGAGTGTGCAAAATGAGTGAAATTCCATCGTGCATTATAGTATAAATGTGAGGTTTAGAGATGAACCGTCAACTCCTACACGTACATAAATGAGTCCTATAATAAAGATCAAGAGGATTTTATGTAACTTGAGATGGATGATATGTGTCAATTAGGTTTCTCTTACAATCAAATCTCTTAGAACAAACCAAAAATTGATTAGTAGGGGCCATATATTCTCACTCATCAACCCAATTAATGAACCATATATGTGGACACCTCCAAATAGGAAATTTTAGGCTAGAATGACCATTTTTCAATCTCAATTGGGCCCTGAGAGTGAAGGTTTCAATTGATCAGATGCATCCCTTAAGATAATCCACTCATCTATGAGTGTGCAAAATGAGCGAACTTCTATTGTGCATTGTAAGATAACTATGAGGTATAGAGATGAACCGTTACCCCCTAAACATATATGAATAAGTCCTCTAAGAAATTACAAGAGGATTTTATCTAACTTAAGATGGAAAAGACATGGCAATGAGTTTTCTCTCATAGTTAAATCTCTTAGAATAGACCAAAAGTTGGTCAATATGGGCCAAATATTCTAACTCATCAACCCAATTGACAAACCATCTACGTGAACACCTATAAATAGGCATTTTTAGGCTAGAACAACCATTGTTTGAATTCAATCAGGACCTAAGAGTGAATGTTGTAGTTGACCAGAGGTATCCCTTAAGAGAATCTACTTGTCCCTGAGTGTGCAAAATGAGCAAACTTCCATCGCATGTTGTAGGAAAATTTTGAGGGATAGAGATGAATTTTCAACTCTTACATGTGTATGGATGAGTTCTCTAAGAAATATCAAGAGGATTATCTATAACTTAATCCTAAAAATACATGGTAATGAGGTTTTTCTCATAGCCAAATCTCTTAGAATAGGCTAAAAGTTAGTCAGTGGGGTCGTATATTCTGACTCGTCAACCTAATCAATGAATCATTTGTGTGAACACCTCTAGATAGGCATTTTAGGATAGAATGATAATTGTCTAGTCTTGGTTAGCCCTTAGGAGTGAACTTTGTAGTTGATCAGAGGCATCCCTTAAGAGAACTCACTCATCCCTGACAATGCAAAATGAGCAAACTTTTGTCATATATTGTAGGAGAACCATGAGGGATATATATGAACCATCAACTCCTACATGTTGTGCAGACTAATTACCTAGTGAATACTAGATTATTAAGTCTGATTAAAATTAATTATCAACCCAAGGTGCATATGCTTTTCAAGGATGTCAGCACTATATATGCATTACTGATTCAAAAATCATCTTACTTTTCTAGTTGCAGTACAATGAAATTATGTAGAAATCACTAAATAGATATACTATGAAACTACTATGATAGAGCTATATAATTACTTCACACTTATGAATCACACATCCATCACACTTATATAATAAAACTAATTAAAATCAACTTACACAACACACTTAAAGCTAAAAAGTTAGGATCTTCACTAAAACTCTTTTTGAGGGGGGCCTTCCTCATTCAAAACTGAGTTCCAATTTTTCTCTGAGAGAATTCACAAACTTCTCACAAAATCAATCTCTTCATTACTCAATTTTGTAACAATTAAAGATTGTTATAGGAAGATACAATATTCAGAGTGCAATATTTCATTTCCAATACTTCTACTATTATCTATTCAAATTAACTAACTCCTAATATGATCTAGGTTCTACCATTAAATATAGAAGGTAGTTTATTAACTCTTAACCAAAAACACCAAACTAAGAAAAATACAAATACTTAGAAACTACTCTAGTCAACCTTCAAGTGGTTAGTAATCAAAGTTACTTATTTTAGGTTTGATTGGGTTAGAGACAGGGCATATTATTTTGCTATTTTATTTCCTTTTGTCTTTTTTTATTATCCTTGTCTTTCCCATCTTTGGTAGCACATCCAATATGTCCTTATGTGTAGGTAATCTATACAAGAACTATGATTCTTTCCAATCATCCATTTGTTTCCTAAGACAACTAGATGTGTCTTTGAGTTCTCCTCAACAATAGCTTTATTTTGCATAGTGGCTACAGGTAACCTATAAGTGAAGCCTACAGTTGCTATGGGCATTATTTAGTGGACACGAGCAATCCGTAGGTGAATCCTATAGTTTCTATAGGCACTCTGAAGTGACTATGATCAACTTATAGGTGAAACCTATAGTTGTTACGAGCACTTTGTAGTGGCTGTGGGTAACCTGTAGGTGAAACTTGTTGGCCATTTTTTGGCCCACATATCAAAGTTTGCCTAAGTATGAAAAAGGGAACTTTCAAGAAAGAAAATGATAAGTATTTGGGAGGGTTTTGAGTATTTTAGTAGTGACATCTTCAAGTTTTTTGAAGACATAGTGCAAATCAGGTTTTTAGTAGTGCTTAGCTTCAAAGGTTTTATAAGTAGAAGTAATTCAGGTTTACAAACCTGAATTACTCATAGACAATGTATTTTAGGTTCTTCGAGGGGCATTACTTAATTACTTCATAAGTTGTGAGTAGTAAAAATCCCAAAATAAGTAAAGGGACTTGATGAACCTGATTTGGTCTTGAAAATAGTGCTTCTTAGGTTCTTCAAGGGATGAGTATTTTTCAAAAATTTGAAGGGGCTTTTTAGGGAAAAAGGGACAAGTCAACTTTTCTAAATGAACACTTCATTTTTTGAAGGCTTTTTATTCTCCAAGTGGACACTTGTAATTTTCCTGAAGGGTATATTACCCTTCAGAGGGACATTTTAAATTCCTAAAGGGTATCTTTCTATTCAAGAGGATCATTCATGGGATTCTGAAGGGGCACACAAAAAGCTCAAAGGGTATCTTACCCTTTGGGAAAGTCCATTATGAAAAGCTCGAATGGTAATTTTGAAGACAGACACAAACAAAATTTTTGAAGGAATTCCTTCAAATAAATTATCAAAAGAAATTCCTTTGAGATATTTTCTAGAAAGAAATAAGCTAAAAAAAGAAACTCAAGACCAAGTGTCCAAAGGAAATGACAGGCCAATAGACATCAAAATCAGGATAAGTGACTAATCGTTAGAAGTAATTGGGTTTGAAAAGCCCTAAGTCTTAAGTCTTGGGAAATAGAAAAGTGAGAAGAATTCAAGATGAATAATCCCAAAGTAAGTAAACTTGAAGAAGCCAAATTACTCTACATAGAATAAATTAGGTTTCTCTAAGTACTCTACTCAAAAGGCTTTATAAGTGAAGGATCTAGGAAAGTCTAAAGTTGGGGAGTTCAAAGAACCTGAATTATTCTACATAGAGTAAATCAAGATTCTCTAAGGACTCAACTTAATCTTGGTCTAGCAATGCGAGAATCATGATGCAAAAAATGGGAGGCTATCATGAGGTGTAATTGGAGCATAAAGGGACAATCAGTATAGGATAAGTGGCACAAGGATGTTCAATAAACATGAGAGAGTCTGAGAAGTTGGTAGCTAGAAGTTATGAAGGCTCTCATCTATCATGATTCATTTCCCGTAATCACCATTCAATGCTTAAATATGACATGCTAAGAAGAAACATTCTAGCTACTCACAACATGACTTTTTAGACATGCCAAAGAAAGTCTTAAAGATGGGAGGGGATCAAGAGTATTGTCTAGTGATCTTGAGCAGTTCATTAAGGGGAAATGAGAAAATGCAACATTAGATTTCCCCTCATCAATAACTTATTCTTTCTTCCCCTTCTCTTTTACCCTTTTTTATATAAATAGAGGCCTTCATGCTAAGAAAATTATCTCCAGATTGGTGATAGAATCACTCTGCAAAAATCGCTTTGTAAAAGACTCTTTTGAAGCATTATAAGGAAGACTTCTCTATTTTTGATTAAAATAAGTATGAACATCTAGTTTCATTTTGTAGAATATATGATTATTATTCATCACCTATGATTTCTTTTAGCACCTTGCTTTTAGTCCTCTCAGTTTCGTGTAGGATTTTGTGAAGTATCTATGTGTCGAGCTCCTTTTAAATGTGACTAGTTCATAGTGTGTCCCCTTAGACCTATCTTGTTATCCTTCAAAGTGTAAGGCTTCTCTATAACCTCTACACAAAATCTCCATGCCCATAGCCTTGAAATAGAACTAGAATAACATGTGTCTTATTTGGATTCATTAGTAGTTGGCTTTTTTCTCATACCAAGTGGATCACTTCTTTTAGTGCATCACCTCCCTTAGCTTAGATTTTATTTTCAGTCATCCTCCTTCCCCTTTTTCTTAGTAGACAGTATATTTTAGTGTGAGATCAAGAGCTGAAATGAATCACTTGAGGAACTAGCCTCATAAAAAAGTCTAGAGGTTCAACCTCACCATAGGGTACCCACATCCTAAGGTTGTTCCCATGCTTGTAGCTGGAAGTGAGGGAGCCTGAATAACTTTCTCACAAGGGTGCAATTCTTAGCTATAATAGTTATGGCACACTTGGAGGGACAACTACCATTTCACTTCTAGTTTTATGTAAGATTGGTCAAATTTGATATTGTTTTGATCAGTTTATAGCAATGGTAGCTTTCATCCTTCAACATCTGATGACTCCAAAGAACACCTAGCTATCTGATGGTAGAGTAGTAGTTGTATTTCATGCCAAAGATGACTACAAGATCAACTTCTACAGGAATTCCTTTTGAGTTTGTTGAATTACCTTTAAACTCATCAAGAAGTTTAAGGTTTTATCATACTCACCCTTATGTAAGAAGCTATCCTTCTAAACCAGTCATAAGGTATACCTACGCAAGAAGATCTTTATCAGCCCCTTTTGCTACTATGATTCCCCAAAGACCTTTTATAGGCTTCAGTGGCCAAATCCATTTGAAATTACCATAGTATGATCATATGCTAGTAGCATCCCTCAAAAGTGTTCCTTATTACACAAGATACCAAGCTATAACTCTTATTGAGCATATAACGAACATAGCCAACTTTTGTAACATTCATAATATCACAGTGGAGAATGTGGCTATTAGGATATTGGTTGTATCCTTCAAAGGAAAGGCATTGGACTGGTATAGGGGCCTAACTCCTAATTCTATTAGTTCATAGGATGAGCTAGGAACATCCCTATGTAAAAGTTTTGTGGATAAAAGCGATCATATGTCACTTACAGAGTAGTTGACCACAATCATGAGAGTTCCTCATGAGGTCATGCAAGACTTCAATACAATATTTTAGAAGGCATGGGATATAATTCCAACAGTTGTTGGACCATATTTGAACTTTTGTTTCTTGTATTACTTGAAGGATCTCACTAGTGACATAGATGTAATGATTCAGTCTATGGGAGGAAACATGCTACCATATGCATATGAAGTGGCCGTTAAGGTAGAAAATTACCTAGTGTAGGATAATAAGCTTACTTCTAGACCCCTCATGCCTCTTTTTCCATAAAGTAGACCACCTCCTACAATCATTCCCCCACTTGATGTTATACTTCCAACACAAACAATTGTTGATGTGCCTTCACCTAAGCAAGAGAAGTCCTCTACTAGTGGATCCAATGACTCCCAAGAGTAGAAGAATTACTTGTAATTGAAAAGCATACTCCAATCCTTGGGGAATGATGTGATCAATTTCAAGAGGTAGTAGGCTTACAACAAGCGTTATCAAGCTCCATATCAACCTTAGTAATAGCCTTACCAAGCTAATAAGCCACCCTACAAAGGAGGTTTCCAAGGATAGGGGCAGCCTAACTATGCTAGGCAGCATAATTATAATTTGAATGTTGTAGGCCCTTCTAACTCCTTGCTCCCAATTCATAATAACATGGCTCAGGAGGCTGAAGGGAAAATGCCTTGGAATAATTCTTTTGGACAATAGATAATCCCAATTAATGGATCCAATGAAGCTTTTAATGATCAATGGCAGTAGGCTATTGCTTATGGATATAACTAGGCTCTTATAGCCCAAAGCACAAAGGTGCCCATGCTAACAAAGCAAGAGTAGCCTCCATAAGAACAAATTTCAGATTAGGGCTCAAACCATATAGAAGTCTCAATGGTCATTAGTGAATAAGAGGAGTGTTATGCATCCAATTAGTAGGCTACTCCCAATTTGTCCCATACCCCAGTCTTAGTGAACACAAGGTTCAAGAGAAGGAATATGGGTGACAATCAAGAAGCTTTCAAAGAACCTCTTGTCATCACTCCTTCACTAAAAAATCCAATAGTAGTTGCTCCTAAAACCCAAGAAAAGGTTAGGGGTATGCCAATCAACATTGTGGAGTAAATGAATAAATCTAGCGTGAGCGTACCAATGTGGGAAATGATTTCCATGCCTTTCCAAGTAGACATTCTTCAGGAAGATTTGTCAAAGAAGAGTGTTTCTATAGCTACAGGTAAGCAACCAAGCAAGGAAGCTAAAGTCTTCACTAATGTATCCAAGAGTCCTTTGGGAGAAATTTCAAGTGATGTGACCAAGACCCCCCCATTCTACATCTCAATAATCATTAATGACTCCTTGGTGCATAATTTCTTGGTGGATAGTTGGGTCAACACCTCAATCATGGCAAAGTCTATTATTGACTAGTTGAACATCAAGTATGAGCCACACACCAAAGGAGTCCTACATCTTGATGGTTCTTCCACAAAGCCATCAGGTATCATTAGGACTTTGAACCTAACCTTACACGCTTGTCCTAGAATGTTTATGGTGTAAGATGTGATGATCTTGGATGTCATTCCTCACTTTGCATTATGTTTTTATAGAGAGTTCATAGCCAATATTGGGGTTTACCTTGTAGTAGATTAGTCTTACATAGTGTTTAGAATAAGGTATGGAACTAAGGTCTTGATCAAGGCTAAACCCATGGCACAATTTCACATTGAACCCCATCAGCCAAATAACATAAGCCTCAATTATACTATCCTTGATGAGGTTGAGTTTACAATTGGTTAGGAGATAAACACTCATCTTGAAGAGGTTCCAAACTTGTTCTTGGATGAACTATGGGGAGATAACCAATTTTTCAACCCTTTGGAAGGTGTTGAAGAAAGAGACATGGGTGTCTATCTACTATATGAAGAGAATCAGCCCATGCCTTCCCTCATTGGACCTAAAGAAGACCCCAATGGTTTATGGAAATTGTTCATTGATGGATCAAGGAGCAAAAATGGTCTAGGTGTTGGGGCAATGTTGGTTTACCCTTTGGGTAATAAGTTTTTCTCTTCCTAGAGGTTCCATTTTGCTTGCTCTTCAAATGCATCAAAATATGAAGGCTTGATTTATGGCCTTTAATGGGCCAATAAAAGAGGAATCAAACTAATCCAAGTTTATGGGGATAGAGAACTCATTTGAAACCAAGTCAGAGGCCTGAACATTACAAATAATTCCTTGATGAGGTCCTACAAAAATTGAGTGTGGGACCTAATTGAGGATTTTGAGGCCTTTAAAATTCAAGCCATCCCAAAAGATCAAAACCAGCATGTTGATAGGCTGGCAGTCATGGGAGCTCAGTTTGACATTCTAAATGAGCTGAAAGAAGCTAAGGTTCAACCATAGGTCAAGGTGGTTGTGATGCCATTAGTGATGAATAATGAATCCCACTAGTAAGTTTTTGAGAGTGATAAGCAAATTTTTTATTTCTTACAGTAGAAAGTTGAGTTCTCCTCCCCCAACCAAGCTAAATTGTAGCATCAATATGAGGATTAGATTGTACAACTAAAGTCAAATAAAATTCCTAAGGGGTTGGTTACACTTGAGGGTCTTTTTCATGAAGGAGACCATATGAGAAAAGACAAGGTAGTAATATCAACTGATGAAGAAAACTATGAGAGAGTCCTCATCTTCAAGGATAAGCTTCTCAAGCTTGGGAAGGTAAGTAGCAAGGATGAGAGGCATGTTTTCATAGCACTTTACCAAGAGTATACAAACATTTTTGCTTGGGAATATAGTGACCTAAAATATTTTGATCCTAATTTAGCTCAGCATACCATAGAGTTGGAGGCCAATGCCAAGCATCTGAGGCAAAAGCAAAGACCTATTAACCTCAAGATTGAAGAGCTGATGAGGAAGGAGCTAACCAAGTTGATCGAGTCTAGGATCATCTTTAATATCAAGCATTCGTCATGGGTAGCCAACTTGGTGCCTGTAAGAAAAAAGAGTGGGAAGATTAGGCTTTGTGTAGACTTCAAAGATTTGAACAAAGTCTCCTTGAAGGATCACTACCCCATGCCATCCATGGAGTAACTTCTCCAAGTAGTTTTAGGATCAAAATGTTTCTCTCTATTATATGGGTTTTCTAGTTATAACCAATTTTGGGTGAAAGATGAAGATCATTACATAACTGCCTTCACCACCAAATGGGGCATGTATGCCTACCAAAAGATGCCCTTTGGTCTATCAAATACTGGTTCAACTTTTCAAAGAGCCATGGACATGGCTTTTCAGGGGTTGTTAAACTAAATAGTGTTGTTTTACTTGGATGACATCATGGTTTTCTCCAAGAATGTCAATGAGCATATGGACCACCTGAAGCTAATTTTTGAAAAGTGTAGAGAGTATGGGATTTATTTGAATCTTATTAAGTGCATGTTTGTCATGCATGAAGGCAAGCTAATGGGCCACATCATCTCAAAGGAGGGGTTGTCTATTGATCTTGATAAATCAAGTGTTATCTTGGCCTTATCTTTACCCAAGAATAAGAAGGGACTCCAAAGTTTCCTTAGAAAGATAAACTTTGTGAGAAGATTTATCCCCAATTTTGAAAATTTGGTCAAGCCCATCACTGCTATGCTAAAGAAGAACCAAGTGTTCACTTGGTCAAATAAAGGTAAATCAAAATTTGAGGCTATCAAGTAAGCCATTCCTCAAGCACCCACACTTGTGAATCATAATTTCTCAAAGGATTTCATATTGTATGATTTTGCTAACATTGATAATTTATTAGCTATGTTGATGCAAAGAAATGGTGAAGGACTTGAGCTACCATTAGAATTTTTTAGTCAAAGGCTTAAAGATTATAAGGTGAGGTATACCTTTGTAGAAAAGCAAGTCCTTGTAGTAGTAAGGAGTCTCAAGAAGTTCAAGCCAATGATATCCAATAGAAAAATCCACCTTATGGTGTCTCATCTTGGGGTAAGAGACTTCCTTCTTAACAATGATTTGAGTGAAAAAAGAGTTGGTTGGATTACTAAAGTCATGGAGTATCACATAGAGATCAAGGTCACTAAGCTAGTAAGAGGTAAAGGCTTATGTGAGCATATGATTGATAACCTTCATGAAGATAAATAGGTCATCTTGGTAACACAAGATAACCTACAAGTAGATGCACTTCCACCTCACGCTAGTTGGCTCCATGATATGATGCACTTTCTGCTAACAAGTGAGTGCCATCAAGGTATAGATAAATACAAAAGAAGGTATTTTAGACTATAGTCCATACCTTATGCTTTAGTTGATGGGGTTTTGTTCAAAAGATACATCAATGGAATGATCCTAAGATGTATAGATTATGATCAAGTAGCCAAGATTTTAGAGTATTTCCATGATGGACCTATAGGAGGTCATTTTGCTCTAAGGACTACTGCAACAAATATCATGAGGGTTGGTTACTAATGGCCCAACCTCTTCAAGGATGCTTATGAATTGGTATGGAGGTGTCAGGAATGTGTTCTTTACATAGGTAAACAAAGGTTAGCAACTTTCCCTCTCAACCCGATTCAAGTGGAGAAACCATTCATGTAGTGGGGTTTGGATTTCATTAGTATGATCAACCCCCCATCAAGTGCAGGGCATAAGTGGGTGCTTACTACAACTGATTACTTCATCATGTGGTTGGAAGCCATTGCATTAAGGGAAACTAATGAAAGTGTAGTCTTAGATTTTTATGATAGCATTGTGACCAGGTTTAGCATTCCATCCATTATCATATCTGATAATGCATTCACTTTCCTTGGTTTGAAAACAAGTGAATGGGCTCTCAAAATGGGTATCTACCTCAATATTTCATCAAATTATTATCCTCAAGCAAACAAACTGGCTGAGTCCATAAATAAAAATTTGTTGAGGATTATCAAGAGGAAGATAGCCTTATGGGCTGATCGAGTAACTCCTAAAGTTATTGTTGCTAATTCTCTATATGTTCTTGTATGTGGAAGGGAGGCCAAGTTACCCATTTCCCTTAATTTTCTTGCATTAGAGCTATCCCATTAGCTGGAGCTGCTAGAGGATGAAACCATGAATGTGAGATTGGTATAACTCACAGAACTTGAGGAAACAAGGGACCTTATAATGAAGATGCTCGAGGCACATCAAGCTTAGGTAAAAAGGGCTTTTGACATGAGAGTTATATCAAGGAATTTTTAGGAAGGAGACTTGGTTCTCAAATGGGACTCAAAAAAGGATAAACTAGGCAACCATACTAGGTTTGACAGCTTGTGGAATGGCCCGTATTTGATCCATAAATGCAAACAGCATAACACTTGTCAGCTCACCCAACTAGATGGGGAGATATTACCCATCCCAATCAGTGGGATTCATCTAAATCCATGTTATTAGAAGAGTTTTCAGCCATTGTATTTTGGTGTACATTTCATATAGCTTTTCATGTTTTTCTCTAAGTGCTTTGTGCACATCTATTTCAGTTGTGTGTTTTCCCTTCCCTAATTGCCAGAGGCATAGTTTGTTTCATTTAAATTGTCCTTATTGCTTCAAGAGAGATTTCCAAAAAGAGTTGACTTCATGCAAAAGTAGTGAATCCATGTCCAATGGATAAAACAAAGCAAATGAGCTAGGTTCTCAAGCATAACAGGCATGTTTCCCTGTGAATCACCAAAAATGTTGGCCATTTTTTGGCCCACATATCAAAGTTTGCCTAAATATGAAAAAGGGAACTTTCATGCAAGAAGATGGTAAGTCTTTGGGAGGAATTTGGGTTTTCTCACAGTGACAACTTTGAGTTTTTTGAAGGCATAATGTAAATTGGGTTTTCAATAGTGCTTAGGTTCTAAAGGTTTTATAAGTAGAAGTAATTCAGGTTTACAAACCTGAATTACTCATAAATAGTGTATTTTAGGTTCTCTGAGGGACACTACTTGATTACTTCATAAGTTGTGAGTAGTCAGAAGCCTAAAATAAGTAAAGGGGCTTGACAAACCTGATTTTGTCTCAAAAATGGTGCTTCTTAGGTTCTTTAAGGGATGAGTCTTTTTCAAAAATCTGAAGGGGCTTTTTGGGGCAAAAGGGACCAGTCAACCTTTTTGAAGGAACACTTCAATTTTTTTGAAGGGCTTTTTCTTCTCCAAGTGGACAGTTGCAAATTTCTTGAAGGGTATGTTACCCTTTGGAGGGACCATTTCAAAATTCATGAAGGGTATCTTTCCCTTCAAGAGGATCATTCACAGGTGTCTGAAGGGACACATAGAAATTCTGAAGGATCTCTTACCCTTTGAGAAAGTCCATTGTGAAAAGCTTAAAGGGTAATTTTGAAGACAGACATGGACAAAAAATTTGAAAGAATTCCTTTGGACAAATTATCTAAAATAAATTCCTTTGAGAGATTTTCCCGAAAGAAATAAGCCAAAAAATAAACCTGAGACCAAGTGTCCAAAGGAAATAACGGGCCAATGGACATCAAAATCAAGATAAGCGACTAACTATTAGAAGTAATTGGGTATGAAAAGCCCAAATTCTTAAGGTTTGGGAAATAGAAAAGTGAGAAGACTTCAAGATGGACAAGCCCAGAGTAAGTAGACTTAAAGAACCTAAATTACTTTGCATAGAGTAAATTGGGTTTCTCCAAGTACTCTACTTAAAAGGATTTATAAGAGAAGGATCTAAAAAAGTCCAAAGTTGGGGATTTCAAAGAACCTAAATTACTCTGCATAGAATAAATTAGGATTCTCCAAGGGCTTGACTTAAGCTTGGTCCAAAAATGCGAGAATCATGATGTAATTAATGGAAGGCTGCCACATGGCGTAATTGGAGCAAAAAGGGCCAATCAGTAAAGGATAAGTGGTATAAAGATGTTCAATAAACATGGAAGAGTTTGAGTAGATGATAGCTGTAAGTAATGAAGGCTCTCATCCACCATGGTTCATTGCTCACAATCATCATTTGAAACTTAAATATGTCACACTAATAATAAATGTTCTAACTACTCATAACATTGACTTTTCAGATTTGTCAAAGAAATTCTTAAAGATGGGAGGGGCTTGAGAGTATTGTATAGTGATCATGAGTAGCACATTAAGGGGAAAAAAGAAAGTGCAACATCAAATTTCTTCCCATCGATGACTTCTTCTTTCTTCCCCTTCTCTCTTCCCCATTTTCTATATAAATAGAGGCCTTTGTGCCAAGAAAATTATCCCCAGATTGGTGATAGAATCACTATACAAAAATCACTTTGTAAAAGACTCTTTTGAATCAATACAAGGAAGACTCTTCTATTTTTGATTAAAACAAGTGTGCATATTTAGTTTTATTTTTCAAAATGTATGATTGTTATTGATCACCTGTGATTTCTTCTAGCACCTTGCTTTTAGTCCTCTCAATTTTGTGTAAGATTGGATGAAGTGTCTATGTGTTGAGCTCATTTTAAGTGTGACCAATTCATAGTGTTTCCCCTTAGACTTATTTTGTTATCCTTCAAAGTGTAAGGCTTCTCTCCAATCTCTACGCAAAATATCCATGCCTATGGCCTTAAGACAGAACTAGAATAACCTGTGTCCTATTTGGCTTCATCAATAGTTGGATCTTTTCCCAGACCAAGTGGATCACTTATTTTGGTGCATCACCTCCCTTAGCTTAGATTTTATTTTCAGTCATCCTCCTTCCCATTTTCCTTAGTACACAGTACATTTTAATGTGAGATCAAGAGCTAAAGTGAAGCACCTGAGGAACTAGCCTCATAAAAAAGTCTATAGGTTCAACCTCACCATAGGATACCCACATCCTAAGGTTGTTCCCATGCTTGTAACTCGAAGTGAGGGAGCCTGAAGAACTCTCTCATAAGGGTGCAATTCCCAGTTATAAAAAAATATATAGTTATCGTAAAAACTCTATAATGGCTACGAGCAACCTGTAGTAGTTATGGCTTAGCAAGATTTTACAACCTTTCATGACCCTTTAAATGCTTGTTAGATAAAGTCACACCAATATAATTCAATAAAGGAAAAAGCATCAATAATACATAACATAACACATGTGTGTGTGTGTGTGTGTGTGTGTGTGTGTGTGTGTGTGTCTGTGTGTGTGTGTGTGTGTGTGTGTGTGTGTGTGTGTGTGTGTGTGTGTGTGTGTGTGTGTGTGTGTGTCAATGTACATACAAAATCATAACTTCATTCATTCACTTGCATTAGTGGTGGATAGTTATGGGATTTACATACAAAAATATAGACTAAGCATGGATGAGGCTATAAAATTAAGAAATTGGTGGCATCATCACTCCCCCCTACTTAGCCTCTTGATCGACCTTGAGCAAGCCTTAGTTGCATTCTAAAACCACAAAATTTTCTAAAGTCTAGGGGTTCAAGACAGCCTGAGCCTTCCAAGATGTAAAAACCTTTAGCATTCTCAATGTGTTCCAATTTTTTTTCTCTACCTCTCTATCAACTATAACATTTCCTTCCCAGTTAGGAATTGGGAACCAAAATATAAGGGGTTGAAACATCAATCCTAACCATTGTATTCTCCACTTTTTGACAAGTTCAATATATAAGCATACTCTGTGGATGGCCTCCCTAAGGTTTTAAGGGGAGTACAGTTTATTTATTTTCAAGGGATCTGAGAGTTATACCCATCTTTGAGAGCAGGGAACAAAAATTTGCTTGCCATCTCCTTCCATAAGACTCAAATAGTGGTTCTAGACTTCTACCTACTTTTTGACAACCCATTTCTTTGGAGTGTTTGTGTTCATAAAGGATGTCCATTCATTTATTACAACATTTGGATCTCTTGATTCACTCCTGATCATCAAGATAGCTTCTTTTTCTTTTTATTGATATTCTTTCATTTTTTCCTTCTTCCTATTTCATTCAAGACATATGAAGAAAATGCATTTAGTAGGACATCCCCCAAATAGATGTTTGGATTCCATTTTGTATCACTAGGTACAACATAGTGGTGGATGTAGAACTCACTTAGCTGATCTTGGAAGTCAGGATCAACATGTTTATATTCTTCAAATAAATATTTTGGGTCACAAACCATGTAATATTGATCATTATGAATCTTGTCATACATGAATTTAAGTCATTTCTCTTCCAAGTACACAACATACACCCTAGAAGGGGGTCTACACTCCATCAATAGTTTATTAGTTTCATGCAATTTTCCAATCTTTTCCTTTAGATATTTGATCCTAATTTTAGCAAATTCCAATTTTTCTTGTAATTCATCATGTTGTTCTCTTGATTCAACATATCCCTTAAATCTCTGCACCAATTTTTTATGGTAGGCTTCATTATTATTGAATTTTTACTTCAAAAAAATCAAAAGATCATCAATCTCTACTAGAGTGGTGGATGAGAAATCCACATCAATAACCTCTTCTACTATAGGTGTTATTTTAGTAGGCAATGTGTTGTTCCCAAAATCTGTCACTCATTTTTGGGACAACATATGAAATATTCTGGTCCTGCAGGCCAAAATTCTCTCTTCCCTTCTCAAAAATTGTTCTGAGCATTAAAATTCTTCATTATTCAAGCTTTTTCATCTAAGGGACTAGCAGGTTCGATAGGTTCAATGACTTCAATAGGTGACCTCTCTCAAAGGAACAAGTTTCTGACACTTAGCAATTTCAAGGCTAGTTCAATGCCAAGGTTCAACCAAAAATGTCCATTGGCAAGCTTCAAATAAAGGATTGAACCATTGAACCCCACTTCCAAAAGGTTCAAATGTTCAATGGGTTCAAAGGTTCAATGACATTAGCAGACTTAAAGAGTTAAACGCTTCAGCAGGTTCAAAGTTCAACTGCTTCAGTAAGTTCAATGGCTTCTAAAGACTTAGAAGAAAAGAAGGCTTTGAAGAGTGAACCATTGAACCATTGAACCTTGAACCAAATTGGTTCAATGGGTTCAAAGGTTCAAAGTGGTTGGTTCAAGTGGTCAATTGAATGAGCGAAACAAAAGATTGAACCATTGAACCAAAGTTGGTTCAATCGGTCAGTTCAATCGAACGGTTCAAAGGAGTGCTCCAAAGCCCAAAAGGCAAGTGCCCTTGGGAGGGCAGTGAGAAAAAGGAAACAAAGAGATATCTTTCAAAAATATTTTATGTGGCCAAAGTTTACAAGTGAAATTCTTTAGACAAAATGTTCGAAGGAATGATCAAAAGCCCGATAGAAAGCAATCGAGCAAAGGGAAGATTTCCTTCAGATAAAATGTCCAAAGGAATTCCTTCAGACATTTTGTCTGAAGGAATTGAAGAAGAAGACTGCCTGAAGGACCCTAAAGGATAGGTACCCTTGTGGGGGGCTCTTAGCAACCAGGAAATGGACCTTCTCAAGGCCCGAAGGGACACCTTCCCTTTGGGAGGTTCCAAAGACATTAAACTGAAGGAATGTTTCTATAGACTCTATAGACCCATTTCTACAGACTCATTTCTATGGAATATATAGGCTAGGTTCTATGAACTAATTTCTACAGACTCCGTAGGTTGGTTCTATGGACTAGTTTCTATGGACTTTGTAGGTTGGTTCTACGGACTCATTTCTATGGACTCTGTAGGTTAGTTTCTACAGACTCTACAGGCTTGTTTCTATGGACTCTGAAGGCTATTTCCTATAGACTCCACAGGTTTATTTCTATGGACTCTGTAGGCTTGATTCTATGGACTCTTTCAAAGCTCGAGAGACTTAGAGAAAACAAAGGCTTTTAAGAAAGAGGATGAACCATTTAACCTTGAACCAAAATGGTTCAAAGGTTCAATGGGTTCAATAGCTCAATAAAAGCTCTAGGTAAAGGAAAGAAGTGGAAGATTCCAGAGACCAGTTCAAAGAGATGGTTCAAGTGAATGAACAAGAAGAGTGATAGAATCGAGGAGCCGAGAAGGCCATCTGAACTATTGAAATAGTTAACTAGTGACGTCCCCATAGACATCAAATTTAGGGTGATGAAATATCTATTTATTTTCAAATGTGGTGAAAAACCTAAAAACAAACTTAGTGACCATCTAAAGAAGGAGCCAAAAGATCCAACAGAAAGGGAAAAGATAGGTTGAGAGCTCAGATTGCAATAGGAAAGAGGGAAAGACCAAAAATATTTGCACAGGAGTTATTCCAGTAGGTGGAACAGTCCACCAAGTAGATATTTGAGCTTTCAAACATTAAAGGCATGGCATATTTTTCTCCCTTAGAGTAAAGGTGAAGTAGACAGTGATGCAGATATTAGGAAAAGGACTAGACAACCCATGCTGAGAAGACATTTGAGATGAATCGACACACTACAGTTAAGGTAGATGCCATGTTCCAGCATGGCCCTCTTTGACAAAAATTGAAAATGCATTCAAGGCATTGAATGCATCATGGGTCATTCCATGAAATAAATCACCAAGCCTTTCTTAGCTACTATATATTGTAATCTCCTATTTTATGCAAGGGAGATCTCTTTGGTTAAAGAAGCAAAACTCTGCCAAAATTAAAAGGCGATTACTGAGACTTTGAGCTCAGATTGTTGATCATATTTCTTTATTTTGAATGAGAAAGCAGGTTAATTTTAGACTGTGTTGTGATAGCTTGTGTCATTTTAGGATATTTTTCTTATGTATGTTTCCTGAATGCATTCTTGTCCATTTTATTGAAATAAGCAGAACTAGTGGAAGTAATCAGGAAGGTGTCCTGAAGCCAACTATGGAGAGACTTTGTGCTACCATGATTGTCTTTAGTGTGTGTGTTTTTAGTTTCTTTCTGTTTAAAGGGCCTTGGGATGAATTTGTGCCCTCATTGTCCTTCGTATTTCACTCTTGGGAAATCGAGGTGGAGACTTTTTGCTACATCTTAGTCTGCTAGTTACTACATCCCTTGTTACCAGTTACTTGTTACCTACTTGAAAGGATTCTTGTTGTTTGTTGCAAGACCACTTCTAAAAGAAGAGAAGTGCCTTCATTATTTTCACCTTGATTCCTCCTTTGCTTATGAGCATCATCTCTAAAAAAAGAGAGATGGATGGTGTTGTCCTACCCCTGAGTGTTATTTTCTTCATATATATATAGTATATAGCTCCTCATAGTTATAAGGGAACCTCCCCTTGATGAGAGGAGAGATTTGTCCCCTTTTGATGTGGTAAACCCACACATTTGGCTGACCCATCTCCCTATGTTGTGGTTAAAGAGACCTATTTTTCCCATTAGTTAGCTAGTGACAAAATATTCACCCAACACAATGGAGGAAATCTATGACAGAAGGGTACCAAAGCTAGAGCATAATCTGCTATAGGTGTTTTTGTGGTCATGGTAAATGATGTTGTAGGTTTCTCCAGGGAAGATACTATAGGTCCCTCCAATCCCTTTTCTTTGTCCATAGAAGGCTCTACAAACTCTACTTCCCCTAGAAGTGTTTCAATGCCTCTCTTTCCTTTTAGTTCTGCTATCTCATTTATAGTACATATATTTCCTTCAAATCTTATTTCAATGTCTATAATTCCTGAGTATGAGGGAATATTTCTTGTTATACTCCTTTGTCCATAGTTTTTTCTTCATCCAATTCCTCTTGTACTACCTGTTGTTCTACCATTCTCAATTCCTATTTTTTAAACCTAATGTTTTTGAGGAGATCAATGTCCTCCTCAGTGAATCTAGATGGTGAAGGTGATTGTTCTTCTTCTTCTACCTTAACAAATTTCTCATTAGAATACCATTCATTTATCTCAAACCCATCAGGGGTCTTCCTCACTCTAGGCTCCTTCTTTGGTTTTTCATCATCACTAATATCTATGGTTAGGGAAGCTATAGTGGTCTTTTGTTTCTTCACTCTTTAAGATCTCCTAGGAGGAGGTCTCCTTCTTTTTGATACCATAGGTTTGTTCCCTTTGGTTTTATTTTTCTTTCAGGAGGGGTGACTGATGGAATTTGTTTTTCTTTCACAATAGTTGACAAGGGAACTTCTTTTTGTATAAAAAAAGATAATGTGGAATAATCAATTTGAGGTGAGGAAATAGTGAGAGGAAGAATATGATACGGTGGGCTTTCCTCCTCTATGTCAAAAAAAAGTAGGACCAATTTCCTTCTCTTTTTATTTCCCATAGCAGTCTCAGATGGACCCTTAGTAGCTATGGC
The DNA here is from genome assembly GCA_037957365.1 of Torreya grandis. Lineage (NCBI taxonomy): Eukaryota > Viridiplantae > Streptophyta > Pinopsida > Cupressales > Taxaceae > Torreya > Torreya grandis. Next base: position 126,126 of record JARHVA010005598.1, on the reverse strand, counting down.
CTAGCCAATAGCACTAGTTCCCATAACATCTTCTTATACAACTTGTTGGGCCTAGTCCTCAGGGGATTCCTTCTTATCAATGCCCTTTTCTTGCTGAGGTTCATTATTTTCTATGGCCAAAAATTGTTCCCAACTTAGGTCAGGTCTAACAGAGTTTATTCCTTATTTAGTTACTAGCCATATTAGGCAGTGATGGGATAGGGCTCTTTCAATACCCTTCTGATATTTTTTGGACATCCTTTTCAAAATATTCCATAAGAAATTTGGAACATTAATGACTTTGTTATGCCTTAACTGATTTAGAAACTTAAACTGAAGAGTGTAAATGAGGGAATACCTTCCCTCATAGGTCATGTACCTGATGATGTATGATACTATCTCTCTCCATGTTGCAAGAAAGCTAAGTCTCTCCACACCTCCTTTCTTTAATATTAGTCTTTCATTTGCCTAGAAAAACTATTGTCTAGCTTCTTGGCCATTGGGTTTATCTTGCTAGTTTTCTCCCATACTTGGCAGCCCAGTTGCTTGGCTCACCAAGTCTTCAGTGATTGGGAATGTGATGCCATGTACAGTGGCTTGGTTTCCATCAAAGGAACCTGTAAATGCTCTAGCAAGAGGCTTTGAGAAATGTTACAACTTCTCAAAATAAATGGTCTAACTAGCTCTATGGAAGACATCCCAACTGGTTTGATCTCCCTAAATTTTCCTATGAGCTATGGATTCACTCCTCACAATGGACCCTCCCATTTCATATTTTCTATCAGTCCTTTCAACCAATAAATAGTAACACACTTTGTTTGGCCTATGTAAATCTACATGTAGTAAAGCAAGGTTTTGTTTTGTTCAATAATGGTAGATGTGAGGTTGTAGGTTACAAGGTTTTGTTCAACAAAGGTGGATGTGAGGTTGTAGGTTATAGGGTTTTGTTCAATAATGGAAAATATGAGGTTGCAGGTTGCAATTTATGGAATCTAATTTCCATACATAGGGTTCCCATAGTGCATGGGGTTCTAACCTGCAGAATCCTCCCCCCACTTGAGCTATTACGTGTCCTCAAGTGATGTGGAGTGAATAAGAAGGAAGAGATAAGACTGGTCATTATTAGGATTATAATTGTGAGTTTAAAGGTAATGTGATGGACATGAAATGAATGACATAATTCATGATTTGATATGCTTATTAATATTATGCATGTTATATTAAAATAATGAAGACTTTTTCAATGATTAAATATATGGTGTACCTATTTATTAATGGTGTTCCTGAGGTGATGCCGAAGAGTCACACGTGTGTTGGCATGCAAGTGTTTGTATGTGAATGAATGATGGGATGCAATGATTGGTCTTGCAATTTCAAGGGTACCAAAATGTGTGCAGACTAATTACCTAGTGAATACTAGATTCTTAAGTCTGATTAACATTAATTATCAACCCAAGGTGTGTATGCTTTTTAAGGATGTCAACACTATATATCATTATTGATTCAAAAATCATCTTACTTTTATAGTTATAGTATAATGAAATTATGTAGAATTCACCAAATAGATATACTATGAAACTACTATGACAGAATTACTTCACACTTATGAATCACACATGCATCACACTTACATACTCAAACTAATAAAAATCAACTTGCACAACACACTTAAAGCTAAAGAGAGTTAGGATATTCACTGCAACTCTTTACGAGGGGGGGATACCTAGTTCAAAACTAAGTTCCAATCCTTCTTTGAGAGAATTCACAAACTTCTCACAAAATCAATCTCATCATTACTCAATTCTATACCAATTAAAGATTGCTATAGGAAGTTACAATATTCAGAGTGCAATGCTGCAATTCCAATACTTTTGTTATTATCTATTCAAATTAATTAAATCATAATCTGATCTAAGCTATACCATTAAATATAGAAGGAAATTTATTAACTCTTAACCGAAAATGCCAAATTAGAAAAAATATAAATACTTAGAAACTACCCTAGTTAGCCTTCAAGTGGTTGGTAACTGAAGTTACTTGTTTTAGGTTTGACTGGGTTAGAGACAAGGCATATTATTTTGTTGTTTTATTTCATTTTATCTTTTCTCATTATCCTTGTCTTTCCCATCTTTGGTAGCACATCCAATATTTCCTTAAATGTAGGGAATCTATACAACTATGATTCTTTCCAATCATCCATTTGGTTCATAACATAATTGGATGTGTCTTTGAGATCTCCTCAACGATAGTTATGTTTTGCATAGTGGCTGCAAGCAACCTATAGGTGAAGCCTATAGTTTCTACGAGCATTTTGTAGTGGCTATGGGTAACCTATAGGTGAAGCCTATAGTTATTTTAGGCACTCTATAATGGCTACGAGAAACCTGTAGGTGAAACCTACAGTTGCTACAAGCACTTTGCAGTGGCTATAGGTAACCTATAGGTGATGCCTACAATTGTTGCAGACACTCTATAGTGGCTACAAGCAACCTGTAGTAGCTATGGCTTAGCAATATTCTACAACCTTTCATGGCCCTTCAAATTCTTGTTAGATAAAGTCACCAATATAATTCAATCAAGAAAAAATATCAATAATTTATAACACAACATGTATATACCAATGTACATACAAAATCATAACCACTTCCATTAGTGACAGATAGTTATGAGATTTACATATAAAAATACATAGACTAAGCATGGATGAGGCTATAAAAGTAAGAAATTAGTGGCCTCATCACTACACATGTAAGGATGAGTTCTCTTAGAGACCCTGAGAGGATTATCTCTAACTTTATTAGGATAAGACATGATAATGAGTTTTGTCTTTTAGCCAAATCTCTCAAAATAGGCCAAAATTTTATCAGTAGGGGCTGCATATTCTAACTCATTAGCCTAATCGATGAACTGTCTATGTGGATACATCAAGATAGGCATTTTGAGGTTATAAAAACCATTGTCCAGTCTTGGTTAGCCTTGAGAAATGAACGTTATAGTTGATCAAAGGCATCCCTTAAGAGAATTCACTTGTCTTTGAGTGTGTAAAATGAGTGAACTTCCATCACATGTTACAGGAGAACTGTGAGGGCTAGAGATGAACCATCAACTCTTACACATACACATATGAGTCATATAAGAGATCCTAGGAGGATTGTCTCTAAATCGATCAGGATGAGATATGACAATGAGGTTTTTCTCATATCCAAATCTCTCAGATTAGGTCAAAAGTTGGTTAGTGAGGGTCGTATATTCTGACCCATTAGCCCAATTGATGAACTATTTATGTGGACACATCAGGATAAGAATTTTAAGGTTAGAATGATTGTTGTCTGATCTCAATCACCCCCCAACAATGAAGGTTACAGTTGATCATAGGCATCCCTTAAGAGAATCCACTCATCCTTGAGTGTTTAAAATGAGTGAAATTCTATCATGCGTTGTAGAAGAACTGTGAGGGTTAGAGATGAATCATCTCCTACACGTGCACAAAGGAGTCCTCTAAGAGATCCTATGAGGACTCTCTCTAACTTTATCAAGATCAAATGTGACAATAAGCTTTCTCAAGGAGCCAAATCTCTTGAAACATGCCAAAATTTGGTCAACAGGGCTGTATATTCTAACTCGTTAGCCCAGTTGACAAACCATCTATGTAGACACATCAAGATAGGCATTTTAAGGTTATAAGAATCATTGTAAGGTCTTGGTCAGCCCCCAACAATGAAGGTTACAATTAATTAGAGGCATCCCTTAAGATAATCCACTCATCCCTAAGTGTGAGAAATGAGAAAATGTTTGCCACGCATTGTAGGAGAACCATGAGGGCTAGAGATGAATTGTCAGCTCCTACACATGCACAGATGAGTCCTATAAGAGAGAATAGATAAGACTATTTTCATGTTTTTTTGAAAGGACAAACAGAGAGAAGGTGAAAATGGTTTGCTTAAGGTAGATAAAATGAATATGAATTGTTTTTTGGCTTCTCTTTATTTCAAGAAGATAATCTTCTCTACTTATGACATCAAGCACATAAAGGTGGAAACTCATCTGGTGCCACTAACCTAAATTAAAATTATTAGTAAAAAATTTAAACAAAAATAAACACATAATGATAAAATAGTTGAATCTTAAAATACATCAAATCAAATAACTTTGCTATATTTATTTAAAACACTAGATAAACTTATAAATTCAATCTAGCATACCTTTAATATTATCTCTATTTGCAAGTGTTTCAAGAATCTCTTTGTAGTCAGATTCATTCACTTTCCACAAAGTTTTATCGTGAGGTTTTCCATGACATTTGATCATTTGAATATTTGTAGAAATAACTAGGTTTGAATAATGAAGCACCACCCTGTGTGTTTCAAAGTCCTCAAATAATAATTATTTTATTTTTTTATGATAGTACTTATGAAGTTAGGTTCTGGTAACTACTATAGATCCAGTGGGATAAATTCTCTTCTCCATCCATAACATTTGTGGTTAATTTTTTCTGCCTATACACAATGACACAAGTAGTAGTTTATTCCCTCATAATTATTCTCAGGTGCAATGATTGCAAAAACATGCCCTAAATTTAAAGTATAGTCAAATTGTAAGCACATATAGGAAAAAATAAAAATATCACTAATATCTAACTAAGGTTGTATATTTAAATAAAGAATAAATTGTACCTAGTTGTACAAGATCTGAGATGTGATTAAATTTAAGTGATGATGTCATTTCATGATCTATCAATTATTGAAGTGAATGGATACTCTCTACGGATGATATGGGTCTATAATACCATTCATCAACCCATTATTTTGACTCACACTCATTACAAATAAATTTCATACGTGAGGAACTAAAACATGCCATATCCCTAGTATAAATACTCCATGAACTTGAATTTGAGCTTTCAATGGAGTGGAAAACACTTAGTCTAGGTACTTTAATTCAATCTTCATACATTGCCTTATGTTGTTCCTCTATTAACCAAAATAATATTAGTACATGAGAATGTTTATCTGATCCATGACAAATATTTTCATTACACCAAGTCATAATACTTGTAGCATCGATCAAATTATCACCATCTTTGTGTTTTGATTGCTCTATTTTAAGGCTCTTTTTACACATGCACTTGCACCATCATGTTCCCCTTTTCCATGCCCAACCTCAAAGAAGCTCCAAAAATGTTGAATGCCATTATTCTTATGCATTCTACTTAACCAATAAAACATTTAAGAATTATTAAACTACCCTGCACAATTGTCTGACCAAATGTAGTGTGTATCAAACATGATTTAACCTGCATTCATACTTATATAAAATGTCTCAAAACAACCCTAGACAAACTCTAGAGAATGTGATTTGTCATCGCTAATATAAAAGTGGTACCCCTTCAAAATCTTTTTTTGTCATTTGTGCTATCAGGTGCATGTCTAAACGTAATATGAACAAAAATTCTAACTTGAATTGAATTATATTATTGGGATTGAACCTCATTATGTGGTTATAGTGTGTATTTTTTAACAAAGTCCACAACTGAAATAATGATGCCAACTGAAAAGTTGTCTTTGCATACCTTTAATTGATTATCTAACCATTTTGATTTGTGTGTATGTCTTGCATATTGGTGGATAATATTATTCTTGAATTCAAGCATGAAATTAGATATAGAAACTTTGGTCATAACTAATTCACATCTTGATGACTCTTTTCCATCTTTTAACAGATAATTTACATATTTGTACTTCTCATAATCAACTAGTTTCTTTCCAAATTCATGTGAAATATCTTCATGTATACAACCCATCAAATTTGACAAACTACCGCAACTATTACATGTTCCATCTAAACATTATTTGGCAAAAAAAAATTGTTCCTTAGGTCTTTGATAGAAAAGACCTTGGATTAATTATCTTAATGTCTTAGGTGGGGAAGACACCATACATTCCTACAAAATCTTGTCAGTATGTAAAGTACAATGTATATGATGAGAAACATCGAAATGCATAGCAAATTCAATATGTACCATATAATAACATGTGGTGTGTTCTACTTTGATTTTAACATAGAAAGGCTTGGACATCTCAAATGACCTTTGGCTAATTATCAATTAGACATTAAATTTTTCAATAAATTTTTTATAAAATTTTGTTTGGGTCATGTCTAAGAAATGTTTTGCATGTGGATCATGATTTTTTTAGCCTTTTCTTCTTTTATCAACATCTTTTACATTAGATGAGACCCTTGTGTTATAAACATCTTTTTCAATCAAATGTATTATTATTTCAACTAATACCTTATCTTTTCATGGGAGTCTACCATGAAACACCCAATAATCCGTGAGTGAAGGGTCATCAAGCCTTGTTCTTCTTTTTATGATATTTATTAGAGTTTTTCTATTTAAGTTCAAATATTTACTTATTTTAGTAATAATTCAAGCTTTAGATGTTGACTTACTCACTATAGATTCCATTATTACTTGTCTTGCTACATTATTATCTTTATTCTGACTTTTATTGCCTATTACCTTAAATGACTTAAATAGATTCTTTACTATTGTACTATTTATTCTCTCTATGTTTAATGTTCTTAACCCTAAATTATGCATCACATGGCATATTTTTTGTATTTTCATTAATTGAACAAAGAGTTGACATTATTTTGTATGGGTTTTATTCTAAAATGCATAGTCCCATACACATTGAGCACGACGTTAAAGTGATCTTTTTGACATTTTACCTTCCATAGGTTATATTATTTTTTCATCTATTTCAACCAAATACATTGGTTTTTGTCTTATTATCCTTGGAGGTGTGGGTGTAGGAGCTATATTTTTTATTAAATTGGGAGGCGTTACCACTTCAACTATAGTAAGGATAGCAGAGGGTTGACTATCTACATTAGACCCTATAGGCAAATTAAATTCCTCTTCATTAGGAGACAAATGATTTGGGGTCATTACTTGATGTTGATTATCATCATACTCAAAAATTTAATTATGAATGGATGTTTCATTATATTATGTTTGTCCATATGTTTCTATTGGCATAAATTGAAGTCTACACAAAGAAAGAAATGAATAAAATAATTCTTCACAATAATATCATCTCTAGCTGTATCATTTTTGTTATATCAAAACCATATGAGAAATGCAAATATATAGGAAATTCATTCTTATAATTGGGGAGATCAGATCTTAATCAATATCTCACCCAAATCTCCCTCAAATATATGTGTAATATTGTTATAACATATAACAATATACAACTGACTAACTAAAACACTGAATATATTGTTACTAACAAATATTCAAGTAACTAACAGACACTAATAAATCATACTTGTAAACTATTAACGTAATATTGTTATAAAAAAAATATTTACATTATTACATATTAATAATGTGATCATACCTCAACATTCACCCCTTTGTGAACATTATTAATCCTATCTACACCCCCTTAATGTGAACATGGTGAAAATAACTCTCTCGTATTTACACCTATATTCATGATTTGATGATTTTTAGAGGACAATCACAAACCTTACATGATAGTTTTATAAATGGTTGACCAAAAACCAAAAAATAATGGTTTTACAAGTGCCATACCACTAGCCACAAAATAATGGTTTTACAAGTGGCTTATCATAAACCACATCATGATGTATAGTATAGTTTCTAGCTCTCATCACTATCGTGTTTTAAATAATTTACATAGGAATATTCAATTTAATTATGATAAATGTGAATAGGTATACAACATCTATTTTTATTTCAAACCACACCATGCTGAAAATAACACACAACTAAAAAACAAATATGCCACTAAAGTAGAAAGTGGCCCCATCGCTAGTGGCTAACGAGAGGCTATGAAACTTCTAGCCTCTGTTTCCTCCTTCCTCCAGTAGAGGGAGCAACTTACTTTCTCTATAAGTTCTTGATGTATTCTCGTGTAATCAAGCATTGACATTTTCATGGTCAGACATCTTCTTGCTTAGTGTCTGCCTCATATCCAACTTCAAAATTCTTTCAAGTTTTGAAGTCTTGATTTTACATATTTTGGGCATCGGTTTCCATTGAAAGTGCATCTATTACAATTCTGACATAAGATTTTGACTTTTTACTCATTTTTTATTTTGAAAATATGACTAAATGATAATGATTCTAAGCCTAAATGACTTTGACTCTTAAAACCCATAAACAATCTTTAATGATAAAACATTAAATACTACAAAAACTAAACTATTTTTATCACATTTTATAAAGACTCATTAACAATATTAACACTTAATACTCTAAAATATTAATAAACTTTAACTAATGACTCAAAATTTTAAAATTACCTAAAAGACTAATATGATAGACCAAATAAATAGAATTTACTAATCGACTCAACTTAAATTTATAATATAGTTATAAATCAATTACAACATAACTTGACACTATGCATTGAAGATTGAGAAGCATACAAATTTTAAGGTATAAGTGGCGATCTAAAATACCTAATACTATGGATAATACCATTAATGGAAAAAAAATATTACGCCATTATTTCCATATGAAAGTTGAATAGGTAGATGGAACACTGTAGATGGGGTAAGTCTACCACTGACATTGTGGTCAATGCATGGATTGGAGATAAAAGTGAGATGTCCACATTTTTTGATGAATATAAGTGCAAAAAGACATACATGACACAAAAGCTTACATGTTGAACTTGGAAGCTCCAATGTATTGCACACATGTACAAAGAAGAGACTGCATGCTTTCTCTAAAGTTGTAGAACATCTATTGATTTAATGGTGAAGCTTCAATTTTGATGATCACAATTGAAGACCATGATGCAGATTATGTGGTGACAAGATAGATTAGAAGAGGATCAAAATAACACATTTAATTAATTTATAGGTGTATCGTAGACAAAAAATAATCACAAATAAACCTCAATTTATGTTCTTGTCTATTCATTGACAAATAAATAGGCAACATACACAAACAATGTTGTCAAATTTCAATTAGATCACAGTGAATAATCTGGTTACATCTGCCACAATAGGTTCAGGATTGAAAAGTGAATAACCAGATCATACATGAACAGATCTCATGGAGCAATGGATGATGTTGATTATGAGCTAACATACTAGATCAATATTTAATATCCTAATTTCATAATGGGAAATGTAGAATGTGACATAAATTTGCATATATAAAACTAGAATGGATCTTACCATAGTTGTAACAGCCAACAACTAGAAGGTAAATGCCATTATTTGGGGCAATAGAATAGTGTTTCCCCTTTACGAACTAACAAACCATTCTCACAGAAATTTCCTGCTCTAATACTAGATATTGGTATAAATCAAAGTCTACACAGAGAAAGAGCCGAACAAAATAATTCTTCACAATAATATTATCTCACACTATATTATTTTTGTTATATCAAAACCATATAGAAAATATAAATATATAGGAAATTCATTCCTATAATTGGGGAGATCATATCTCCACCAATATCTCACCCGAATCTCCCTCAAACCTATATGTGTAATATTGTTATAACATATAACAATATACAACCGACTAACCAAAACACTAAATATATTGTTACTAATAATATATTCAAGTAACTAACACACACTAATAAATCATATCTATAAAATATTAATATAATATTGTTATAACAACATTTACATTATTAAAAATTAATAATGTGAACATACCTCAACATTCACCCCCTTGTGAACATTATTAATCCTATCTACACCCTCTTAATGTGAACATGGGGAAAATAATTATCCCATGCCTACACCTATACTCATAATTTGGTGATTTTCAGAGGATAATCATAAACCTTACATGATGGTTTTACAAATGGATAGCCAACAACCAAAAAACAATGATTTTACAAGTGGCTTACAACTAACCACAAAATAATGGTTTTACAAGTGGCTTATCATAAACTACATCATGATGTGCAGTATAGTTTCTAGCTCTCATCACTATCACATTTCATATAAGTTACATAGGAATATTCAATTCACTTATGGCAAACATGAATAGGAATACAACATCTATTTTTATTTCAAACCACACCATGCTGAAAATAACACACAACTGAAAAGCAAATATGTCATTAAAGCAGAAAGTGGCCCCATTGCTAGTGGCTAACGAGAGTCTATAAAACCTCCAACCTCTATTTCCTCCTTCCTCCAGTAGAGGGAGTAACTTAATTTCTCTGTAAGTGCTTGATGTATTCTCATGCGGTCAAGTGTTGATGTTTTCATGGTCAAACATCCTCCTACTTGGTTTCAACCTCATATCTAGCTTCAAAATTCTTTCAAATTTTGAAGTCTTGATTTTGCATATTTTGGATGTCAATTTCCACCGAAAGTGCATCCATTACAATTCTGACACAAGATTTTGACTTTTTATTCATTTTTTATTTTGACAATATGACTAAATGATAATGACTCTAAGCCTAAACAACTTTGACTCTTAAAACCCATAAACAATCTTTAGTGATAAAACATTAAAAACTACAAAAACTAAACTATTTCTATCATATTTTATAATGACTCATTAACAATATTGACACTTAATACTCTAAAATCTTAATAAACTTTAAATAATGACCCAAACTTTTAAAAGTATTTAAAATACTAATATGATAGATCAAATAAATAGAATTTACTAATCGACTCAACTTAAATTTTTGATATAGTTGTAAATTGATAGCAACACAACTTGACACCTATGCATTGAAGATGGAGAAGCATATAACTTGCAAGGTATAAGTGGCAATCTAAAATACCTAATACTATGGACAATACCACTAATGAAAAAAAAACTTTTACACCATTATTTTTATATGGAAGGTGAACAGGTAGATGGAACACTACAGATGGGGTAAGTTTGCCACTAACATTGTGGTCAATGCATGGAATGAAGACAAAAGTGAGATGTCCACAATTTTTTAAGAATTCCAAGAGTAATAAGATCTACATGATGCAAAAGGTTGCACTTTGAACTTGGAAGCTCCAATGTATTACACACTTGTATAAAGAAGAGAATGCACACTTTCTCTAAAGTCATATAATGTCTATTGAGTCAATGGTGATGCTTTAATTTTGATGATCATAAATGAAGATTGTGATGCAGATTGTGTGGCCTAATAAGATAGATCATAAGAGGATCAGAACAACACGTTCCACTAACTCATAGAAGGCATACCATAGATAGAAAACAATCACAAATAAACCTCAATTTATATTCTTATCTATTCATTGACAAATATAAAAGTATCATACACAAATAACGTTGTCAAATTTCAATTAGATCATAGTGAATAATTAAGTTACATGTACCACAACAAGTTTGGGACTAAAAAGTGAATAACTAGATCATACATGAGCAAATCTCATGGAGCAATGGATGATGTTGAGTATGAACTATAATACTAGATCAATATTTAATATCCTAATTTCATAATGAGACGTGTAGAATGTGACATAAATTTGCATATATAAAACTAGAATGGATTTTACCACAATTATAGCAGCCAACAACTAGAAGATAAATGCCATTATTTGGGTCAATAGAATATAACTACCCCTCCATGGACTAATAGACTATTCTCATATAAATTTCTTACTCTAACACCATATATTGGTATAAATCAGACTCTACATAGAGAAAGAGCCGAAAAAAATAATTCTTCACAATAATATTGTCTCACACTGTATTATTTTTGCTATATCAAAACCATACGGGAAATACAAATATATAGAAAAGTTATTCCTATAATTGGGTAGATCATATCTCCGTCAATATCTCACCTGAATCTCCCTCAAAACTATATGTGTAATATTGTTATAACATATAACAATATACAATTGACTAACTAAAACATTAAATATATTATTACTAACAATATATTCAAGTAACTAACTCACACTAATAAATATAACTTGTAAACTATTAATGTAATATTGTTATAACAATAATATTTATATTATTACATATTAATAATGTGAACATACCTAAACAGTTTCATCACTCATTACAAATTCATTACTTACATACTCTAAATTTTGAATTTCATCATGCAATAAAGATTGATTGGGTTCTCTTATCTCATTTGAAGACATATCTAAACTAAATTCTATAGAATTAGGCATGTTATTTTCATTTGAAATATTACCTGGTGTAGACGAAGCACCTTCACCTTGCCTAGAAGCCCTTATGGATGCTCTCTTATTTGCTTGTCTTTTTCTTTATTTTTCTCTTTTCTCTTCAATTTTCTCATTTGTTAGCTCTTTGATTGGTCTTTTACGATGACTTCCCAACCCCATTATCTATCTTTACCAAAATAATACAATTTTAGATTTAAACTTGAAGAATTTGTAGTGATTCGAACAAAATGAATGAATAATTTACCAAATTTGCATAGTTACAATAGAAAAACCAATTTGTAATTTGCAAAGAATAAACAAATGAGTAGTTTTCATGGGAAAGACAAGAAAAAATCATGAATCATAAAGGGCATGCTTGCTTTTAAAAGCACGCATGCCCTTTGTGATCCAAAAAAATGGGCAAAAACATTTAATGAGAAAAAAGTTGGTTTGCAAAGGGCATACACCCTTTGCAAGTTTAGAAAAAAAATTGCCACTTTCCCTCCAAATTTGCCTCAGTTTTAGGCTTGGGTGTTCTCGAACCTAGTCTAAACTCTATCATAAACCAGCCAAGGAGATTTCCAAGAAATTTAGGGGTTTTTTCATCTTTGTCGACATGTCTAATCAGATATATTTTATTATTATTATTTTAAACTTATAGATATCTGTTGAGAGGAAAGCTTAGTTTTAAAATATATAATGTTTTTCAATGTCAGAATATTATTTATAATCATTACTTAATTTCTACATAACAAACTTCATTATAGACTATATAAATGTCATCACAAATTTCCTTATAAATTTTTAAATATTAATCGAACACTTGTAAAACTTATATCTCAATAATCTACACATTATCAACTATGCTTTAAAAAAATTTGATTTTCATTAAGTTAAGGTCAAAAAGTTATGTCCGTACACTTACAGTTTTAATTTTATAGTTGTCTTTAATTTTAAAATTATTTAAAAACTATATATATAATAAAATTTAATAAAAAATATTCTCGACAATTTTTGACATTTCACCTTGTTGGGTGAATATTTTGTCACCAGCTAACTGAGGGTAAAATAGGTGTTTCAACCATAGCATAGGGAGATTTATCATCCAAATGTGTAGGTCTATCACATCAAAAGGGGACAAATCTATCATCTCATCAAGGGGAGGTTCCCTATAACTATGATATATTAATATACTATAAATATAAGCTGAAAATGACACTTAGGTTAGGATAACACCATCCATCTCTCTTTTTTTAGAGATGATGTTCAAAGACATAGGAGAATTCCTGGGTGATTATTGGAGGTACTTCTCTTCTTTTAGAAGTAATACTTAGTCAACACCCAGATTCCTTCCTGGGTAGTAAAAGTAATTAGACACAGTAACACAGCAGGATGAAGTGTAGCACAAAGTCTCCACCTCAACTGCCAAAGAGTGAAATATATGAAGGACAATGGGGGCACAAAGTAGTCCTAAAATCCTTTACATAGATATATAAAACAACACACTAAAGACCATTGTGGTAGCACAAAGTCTCTCCATAGTCGGCTTCAGGACACCTTCCTGATTACTTCCACTAGTTTTGCTTGTTAAATTAAATGGACAAGAATGCTTCTAGGAAATAGACATAAGAACAATTTCTTAAATAACACAAGCTATTCTAGCACAAAGTCTGAAAGGTCACTTGTTTTCTCATTCAAATAAATAAATATGATTAACAATCTGAGCTCAAAGTCTCAGGAATTGACTTTCAATTTGGGCAGAGTTTCATTTATAATAACAGAGAGATCTCTCTCTCTAAAATGAGAGATTACAATATATAGCAGCCAAGAAAGACTTGGTGCTTTATTTCATGAAATGGCCCATGCTACATTGAATTCCCTCAATATCTGTGGGAGGGCCATGCTGGAATAGGTCATTAGCCTTGACTTTGGTTTACAGAATCATATCGAATGTCTTCTCCTAAGCATGGGTAGTCTGGTCTGTTTCCAGATATGTATGCAGCTATCCACTCACTTTTATTCAAATGGAGAAAAATAGGCTGTGCCTTTGAATGTTTTCACGCTCAGATGTCTACTTGGTGGACTATTCCACCTACTATAATAACTCCCCTATAGATATTTGAGTATCTCTTGTAGCTTTTCCTCTTTCTTATTGCAATTTGAGCTCTCGGGCTATCTTCTTTCCTTTAGCAGGCTCTTTTGACTTCCTCTTCAATTGTTCACTGAGTTTGTCTTCAGATTCCATGCCATATTTGAAAATAAATGGGCATTTCATTACCCTAAATTTGACATCCACGAGGATGTCATGGTCACTTAGTTGCTTGAACTACTTTGAACCTTGAACCTTTGAACTTGTGGGGTACATCAGTTCAATGGTTCAATGGTTTGGCTGGTCCTATCGACTCTTTGGTTCAATTAGCTCCTTGGTTCAATATCTTTCCTTCCTCTTCAGTTGAACCATCTCTTTGAACTTATCTCTAAAATCATATGTTTCCTTCGCTCGAAGCTTCCTTTCAAACTTTGAAATTCCTTGAACCTTTGAACCTTTGAACTTTGAACTATTTTGGTTCAAAGTTCAATGATTCATCCTTTCTTCGAATCCTTTGGTCCTTCAAACTTTATTGAACTCTTTTCTTTTCTATTGAACTCATTAAACCTTTGAACTTTGAACTTTCTAAGGTTCAAGGTTCAACGGTTCATCCTTTCTTTCTTAGCTCTTCAAATCCTTTGTTCTTCTAAGTCTCTTAAACTTTATTGAACTCGTTGAACCTTTAAACTTTTGAACTCTTTTGGTTCAAGGTTCATTGGTTCAATGGTTCAATCTTTCTTCTTTGAAGTCTTCTTTTCTTTAAGTCCTTTGAATCTATTGAACTTTTTGAAACGGTTAAACTTTGAACTTGCTGAAGTGCTTAACTCTTTAAGTCTGCCGATGTCATTGAACCTTTGAACCCATTGAACCTTGAACCTTCAGAGACAAGGTTCAATGATTCAATGGTTCAATGGTTCATTCCATTTGTTTGAATCCTGCCAATGGACCTTTTGGTTGAACCTCGACGTTGAACCAACCTTGAAATTGCCTAAGTTTTTAGAACTTGTTCTTTTGTGAGAGCTCTCCTGTTAGGTTGTGGAGCTAAAAGCTTCAACTTATGCAGACATGGAGGAGTTTCTGAGTTCAGAGATACCAGCATCGGTAGTAAGACCAACGTCGGTCATCTACAATGCAAAAGGCAACTGGCATCAGCAGGAAGTCAGCCGATGTCGGTCAGCACCAGTTAGACAGGGACTGACGTTAGTGGCCTGTGTGTTCCAGAACTATTTGTTGCACAAACAGTTAGTTTGTTGAACTGAGTGTTTGCATGTAAAGGCTATTTCGTGTCTTGATCTGCATGGATAATTATAGTAAACTAAGAGTCTAAGTTATTGTTTAAGTCTGGGATCTATTTATAGACCTATTGGCATGTATTGTAATTATGAGCTAAAGAGGAAGGCAAAGAAGATCCTTCCTTGTAAGATCATTGAGTTGCAGGTTGTTTCAAGCTCATAGGAGATCTACATGTGTAAGTAATGTCTATTGAATTGCAAGGTGCTTTAGGTTCATGGGAGATCTACTTGAAGTACTTTAGAGTGCTTGGTGTACTGGTAGAGTTATTACTGACTGGTTGGAGAGGTGAACACCAATTCTGTGTGTGAGTTGTGTGTTGAGACCATTTTTGGTAGGAGAGTGAACTTTTGAATAAGAATTACTGTACACTTGAGGTGTGGGAAGCCTCTAGAAGGTGGGAGAAGAAGTGGCATCTTCTTTATTGTATTCTTTTATGTATGAGTATTAATACAAGATTGTGTATTATCTCTCATATTATGTGTTATTTGTGAATTCTAGTTACTTGTTACTTCTGGTTAATTCTGCATGTTTAATTGCTTGTATTTGGTAATCATATTGTGCTCTTTCTAAGGAGAAAGATCCTAACAAGTGGGATCAGAACAGGTGTGTTGTTCTGGATTCCCCAACAATTGATATCAGAGCTTTTGGTTGGGATACTAACAGGTTGGATTAGATCTGGTTAGTGAGTGTTGATTACAAGTTACTCACAGGGGTTTCTGTTTGAGTGGGAGTAGAGCAATGGCAGAAGAAAGTAGACTATGAATGGAGAAGTTTAATGTCAAGAACTATCAATTATGGAGGATGCAGATTGAAGATTATCTGTATCAGAAAGATTTGTACTTACCATTGGGTGGGGTTGATTGCAAGCCCCTAGATATGAAGGATGAAGAATGGGAGGTTCTTGATTGGAAGGCTCTCGGATCTATAAGGTTGAGTCTTGCATCGTATGTGATTTCCAACTTATCACACGCTAAGACAATGGTAGAGTTAATGGAATCTTTGGCAAATTTATATGAAAAACCCTCAGCTTTGAATAAGGTATTTCTTATGAAGCAATTATTTAATTTGCAAATGTTGGAAGGTGGATCTATACATAGTCATCTTAGTGATTTCCATGGTTTGGTAAACCAGTTAAATTCAGTCAATATTGTTTTTGATGATGAAATTAAGGCTCTCTTAATCTTATGCTCATTACCTGAAAGTTGGGAGAATTTGGTAATGGCAGTTAGTAATACTGTGTCTGCTTCAAAAATCTTAAAAGTGAATGATGTTGTGAGTGTAATCTTGAATGAAGAGATTCACAGGAAAAGCACAGGTGAATCATCAGAAAATGCTTTGAGTGTGGAAAGCAGGGGAAGGCAAAGAGAGAAGATAGATCATGGGAGATCAAGGTCCAAGATAGGCAGGAGATCCAGGTCTAGGTATGGCAGAATAACCTGCTGAAAATGTGGAAAGCAAGGGCACTTAAAGAGAGATTGTTGGTTGGGTGAAGATCAGCATGAAGGACATGAAGAAGAAGCAGATGTTGTGGATTATGTTACATAAGATGCTCTGGTATGTTCCTTAGATAAAGTAAAATCTTGGGTTTTAGATTCTAGTGCCTCTTTTCATGCATCCCCAAATAAGGAATTTTTTCATGAGTATGTCTAGGGAGACTTTGGAGAAATTTGTTTTGGGGGATGGTAAGCCTTGTCAAATGGTTGGCAAAGGGAAAGTGAAGCTGAAATTGCAGACAGGTAACACATGGGTGTTGAAGGAGGTCATGCATGTCCCAGTTCTGGAGCAGAATTTGATTTCTGTAAGAAGTTTGGGTGATGAGGGTTGCACAGTAACTCTCACAGTGGACTCTTGGAAGGTTACTAAGGGTGCACTTGTTGTAGCAAGAGGTAAAAAAGTAGGTACGCTTTATCTATCTACTTGTATTGCTGATTCTCTTTCTGGGTTATCTACTTTAGTTGTAGATTCAAAGGTGTGGCTTAATAGGCTTGGTCACATGAATAAGAAGGAGATGCATGTTCTTGAGTCAAAGGGTATGCTTTCAGATTTGAAAATCATAGATCGAGGTTTCTGTACGCAGAAGAAGAAGGTAGCGTTTCTTGAGGAATCTGATGTTCGTGACAAGAGCAAGAAAGCCTTGGTTTTCAAAGAGAAGGTGACAGATAGAGATCAGTGGAAGGGGCTAAATAATTCTGAGCAGAGTAAGGGTGATTTAGACAGGGTTTTGATCTAAAAGGAGCTCGCAGGAAAAAGTCATTTCTCACTAGTAAAACACAGAGACCGATGTCGGTTAGAAAACTGATGTCGACATCCAAACAAGGACCAATGTCGGCTATGTGCAGCCCGATGTCGATGACTCATGGACAAATAAACACCGGCATCAGTCAGGGAGAACCGATGTTGGTGATGAGGCAGTCGCATGGAACTGACGTCGGTCGGGTGCAGACTGAGATGTGACCGGCATCGGTCACTGAGATGGATTTTGGGTAGACAGCAAGCTGTCAAGGAGTCTCAAGCACCCATATGGAGGACTTAAAGGGTATGTAAGCCTCAAATTTTTCATTTCCCTTCTTTACACTACTTATTGCTCATTGATGGTAAAGAACCAGGAAGTTGTTAAAGAAGCAGAGCAGGTAGATCCAGGAAACAGTGAGAGCTTGGCATGGATGAAGGATGTGATTCCCTGGAGAAGAACCAAATAGGATTTTTGGGTGGAGTTGCCAATTGGAAGAAAGCACTGAGAGACGAAGGGATGTTCAGGATGAAGAAGAGCGTAAATGGACATGTGAGATGGAAGGCCAGGGTATAAGGTCTTGAATAAGCTGTAGGACAATGGAGGTTTGACCATTGTGTTTCTCTTTACCAGGTTGGATAATATTAGCTACATTATCCTATTACTATATGATGTGCTTGTTGTAGGGTTACATATACAGGGAGTTACTAAACTAAAGGTAAAGCTAGTTCAGAGGTGTGTCATGAGGAATTTGGGAGCAGCAAGATTCTTTGGCATGAGTGTGTTTTAGGGACATGGAAGGTCACAGGTTGACTTTGTTTCAGGATGATTGTGTGAGACCGGTTAGCACACCGATGGTTGGACAGTTCACAGAACAGGGTCTTGATTCACATAATGAGGTTAAGTGCATGGTATGTACTAGACCTAAGTTTTCCCAAGCAGTGGGAGTTGTCACAAGTTTGGGGCCAATTCAGGAAAGAAGCACTGGAGGGCAGTTCAGTGGATTCTTAGAGGGACCAGCAGCAGGTCGACATGCTATGCAGGGTCAAGTTCTTTTCTACATGGTTTGTAGATGCGGATGTGGCAAGTGATTTGGATGACATGAGGTGCACCATAAGATTTGTGGTGGTTGGTCTTCAAGAGTGATTTTGAAGAGGGATACAAAGCCAAGGGAACAAACTAGACGGTGTACAGGTATAGGTACAATTGTAGCTATTTATCTCCAAGTGGGAGATTGTTAGGTTGTGGAGCTAAAAGCTTCAACTTATGCAGACATGGAGGAGTTGCTGAGTTCAGGGATACCAGCGTCGGTAGTGAGACCAACGTCGGTCATCTACAATGCAGAAGGCAACCGGCATCGGCAGGAAGTCAGCTGACGTTGGTCAGCACTAGTCAGACAGGGACCGACGTCGGTCGCCTGTGTGTTCTAGAACTGTTTGTTGCATGAACAGTTAGTTTGTTGAACTGAGTGTTTGCATGTAAAGGTTATTTCGAGTCTTAAGCTGCGTGGATAATTATAGTAAACTAAGAGTCTAAGTTATTGTTTAAGTCTGGGATCTATTTATAGACCTATTGGCATGTATTGTAATTATGAGCTAAAGAGGAAGGCAAGGAAGATCCTTCCATTGTAAGATCATTGAGTTGCAAGTTGTTTCAAGCTCATAGGAGATCTACATGTGTAAGTAAGGTTTGTTGAATTGCAGGGTGTTGCAGGTTCATGGGAGATCTACTTGAAGTACTTTTGAGTGCTTGGTGTACTAGCAGGGTTATTACTGACTGGTTGGAGAGGTGAACACCAATTCTATATGTGAGTTGTGTGTTGGGACTGTTTTGGTAGGAGAGTGAACTTTTGAAAAAGAATTACTGTACACTTGAGGTGTGGGAAGCCTCTGGAAGGTGGGAGAAGAAGTGGCATCTTCTTTATTGTATTCTTTTTTGTACGAGTATTAATAAAAGATTGTGTATTGTCTCTCATATTGTGTGTTATTTGTGAATTCTAGTTACTTGTTACTTCTGGATAATTCCACATGTTTAATTGCTTGTATTTGGTAATCATATTGTGCTCTTTCTGAGGAGCAAGATCCTAACAAGTGGGATCAGAACAGGTGTGTTGTTCTGGATTCCCCAACATCTCCTATTGAAGTTGTTGAACCTATTAAACCTACAAGTCCCTTGACTGAAAATGCTTGAATAATTGAAGAACTTGAGCACTCAGAATATTTTTTGAGAAGGGAAGAGATAATTTTGGCCTATAGGACCAAAATAATTGATATGTTGTCCCCAAAAATGAGTGATAGATTTTGGGAACAACATCTGGATCCAGTTGGGGAACTTCCTTCAGTCAAAATTTTGAAATAACTGAGGGGAGCAAAAACCAAAATCTCCAGTGCCTTCATGTATGTCATTGGGCTATGGAGTCATGCTACCCAAAAAAAAGGGGCCAACAAGTGAAAATGAAAAGCACAAAATAGAAATAAAGACTATACAAATATACATATGTACAACGTAATCTTATTTGATACTTCAAGAATTGAAGTACTTCAGATGCTTCCCATTGTGAGGCAGAGAAAATGGCGTGCCATCTTAATACATCATCAAGAAACCATTTTCTCCCTAGAATCGATGATTGGCGAATGGACATTGTAGAGTAAAATTCTACTCTAACTTTCATTCTATTTTTCAGTTGCACACCACAAAATTTTGCCTTCACATACTGTGGTCTAAGATGGCAAAGTTTGAAACAGAGCACGGGCTCTATTTTCCCTTTTTGATTCATTTTTGTCTAAGTGTCAGGTAAAGCGGAAGCTGACAAGTGTCATCCTATGAGGCATCTTTTCTCAAGTGGAAATGCCAAGTGTCATCATCTAAGGCACCTTTCATATTTTCTATGAGTTAGTCGGAATGTGCCACGTATCTCACAATGACTCAACAGAACACGCCAAGTGTCAGTGTCTGCAGTTACATATCGGCACACACATTTTTATCTCTTTGTAGCAAAAGGCTTTCAAAAGGCTAAGAATTGAGATCAAGCAAAAAGTGCCAAGTGGTAATAGCAAAATGTCTCAGTGTTGCTTTTCTTAAAAAAATGACGAAAGCTGGCACGTATCCCAACTAAGAAGAAATGAAAGTCACCACGTGTTGGCATTCAAAATATGTTTGGTTCAAAGCCTTGGTTCAATATCCTTGGTTCAATGCCTTGGTTCATGTGTAAATGGCATGCAGCATTGAACCATTGAACCATTTTTTGGTTCAATCGGTCAGTTCAACAACTTAGTACAATTGGGTAGTTCAAAGGAGCATCCCAAAAAACCAAAGGGTCAAGTGCCCTTTCAAAAGGCAATAAGGCACAACCAAATCTTTCATGTGGAAGCTACCAAGTAACATATATCGAGCCCCTTTCTACTCCATTCCCAGAAGCTATGAAAGATGCCACGTATCTTACCAAAAGTAGCATAAGCTGCCACGTGTCGCCATCTGAAAGATCTTCTTCATGTTTCATTATTGAATAAAGACTGTGGTGGGTCTTGAGTTTTATTTCTAAAAAGTCTGTGGAAGCTGCCAAGTGTCACCATCCGTAGGAGCCTAACATGTGCCCTGAACATTTCCACAGTATAGCTAAAGAGCAAAAGAGACTGCCATGTGTCTTTTGTTGAAGTAAGCAGAGATCGATACCTGTCCCTGTGTTCCTTTTAAAGTTACTCAGATAAGAGATGTTGTGGGTCTTATTTTCTTTCAAGCTATTAAGATTTTGAGGAAGCAGATGGTGACAAGTGTCAAAGGTGAAATGATCCTGAGCCAAGACACAAAAGAGTATAAGTTATGCAGAAAATGTCGCATGCCTTCGATAGTTGTTGCAGAACATGAGAAGTG
Organism: Torreya grandis; assembly: GCA_037957365.1. Taxonomy (NCBI): domain Eukaryota; kingdom Viridiplantae; phylum Streptophyta; class Pinopsida; order Cupressales; family Taxaceae; genus Torreya; species Torreya grandis. The sequence goes on along the minus strand of JARHVA010005598.1, from coordinate 104,500 downwards.
TCATTTTCTAGTGTCTCCTGAAGTAATAAGAAGATTTTTAGGGAATTGACTAAGTGTCCTCTTCCATTTAATAGAACAGAGTGTCTTGTGTATCTATTTCAGCAAGCAAACTACAGTGAAATAAAATGTTTCAGAATCTAAGAACTATCTTCTGATAAACACTTCCAGCTCAGTTAGATTTCTTTTGGCAGACTTAAAGCGTAGACCCAAATGCATTAAAAAAATCCTAAGGCCAGGATAAAGAGGAAGAAGAGACAAAGAGGGAAACTTAGTAGGAGTTATTTCCAGTAGATGGAGCACTTCATCGAGTAGATATCTGGGGCCTGCAAACATTGAAAGCGCCGTCTGTTTGTCCACTGTGAGATGAGGTAGGATAGACAGTTGCATGGCAAAGCAAGTGATGGAATGAGAGATTTACGCTTGGGAGGAGGCACTAGAGATGAATTGACATGCCATAGTCAAGGCAGGGCCCTGCTCCAGCATGGCCCTTTTTGACAAGACCAGAATGCATCCAAGACATTGAATGCACCAAATGGGTCACTTCATGGGACAAAGTGCCAAGCCCCCCTCAGGCCTCTATATAATGTAATCTCTTGTATCATTGGAAGGGGACATTTTTTATTAGGAATATCATTTGCCTTTATTATATTTTCTTAAGTTGTAAAGTTTATGTAACTGTGCATGTTTCTGTGCCTTTTATGTGGCTGAAGAATTAATGAGAAGATAGAGTTTTGTGCCTTTGTTGATGTTTCTTGTATCATTACAAAAGTAGTCTAAGTTACGAGCCTCTATTTCTATTGTTTTTATCTTTTACATTGATCATGTCTCGTCTGCTCTTTAATGTAATTGAATCTTACATATAGTTTCACTGTGCTTAGAATTAAGGATCAAAATTACATTCAGACGCATCACCATAGTTAGATTTTCTTTCTTTCCGTTTGCATTTTTGTTTAAATTCCTATCCCTTTTCCCCCCAACACTTGATATAAAGAAGAGACCAGCTTCTAAAAAATTTGGAGGTTGTTTCAAGTCGCATGTCCCACATCTTGAAACTTCCCATTGTTGGTGTCTGAAATAAAGCGTAATTTTAAACATCAATAGTTTTTGGCACGCCCGGTGGGACCAGTCTTGAAGTTTCTTTCAAGACCGTATGAACCAGAGAGCTACAAGGAGTCAAAGCTATGGACCAGTAACCAGATCTCAATCTGCTATAAATCTAGGTATTCTTGTACCACCTTTGGTAACTAGTCTAAGAAGGAGAGCTAACCACTTTGTACCAATACCAAGAGAAAATATGGGAGCCCCTATACCCCCAAGAAATTATGCAAGCTAGAACACTAGTAGTCCTCTGATCCTCCCAGTACCACCAGCTACTTGGGATCCTATCCCAGTGAATGCCCTAAAAGGTTTGCCCAAATGCAATGGGCAAGACTCTAAAACACTTGGAGAACATCTTCAAGATGTATCAGATGTATGCGCTATACATGTTGTCACACAGCAAAATGTGGCCATAAGATTATTAGCAGCTTCTTTTAAAGAGAAGGCTCTAGAAGGGTATCGGTCTTTGACCCCAAATACCATATCTACATGGGATCAGCTCAGAGATCTATTCTTTCAAATATTTGCAGAGAAGGGTGATAAGTCTTCTTGGCTACAGTAGTTAATCACCATTCAAAGGGGACCACAAGAAGCCATGACTGACTTCAATTCCAGATTTCAAAATACTTGGGACAAAATCCCTATTATATCTAGACCATTACCGGGTATGGCCATAGTGTTTTATCTTAAGGCTTTGAATTCAGATATATCTATTATGATTCAGTCACTTGGAGGACATACTTTGCCAGAGGCTTATGAATATGTGATCAGAGTTGAGAATCATTTAATAGATGCTGGAAAGTTACCTCCAAGGCCTCCCATGCCCATGTTCCTAGAAATTTCCTTGCCATTACCTCAAGAATTTCCTCAATCTGTAAGCCCACCTATGTCTATGTACACTTACCTTCAACCATCTGTGAAAGAACATGTCCCTGCGCAGTCATCTGAGATGGATGATATCAAGAATATCCTAAGGACGTTTTCCAATGAGCTGATCAATATAAAAAGATAGCAAAATACTTTCTCTAAGCCTCCATATCAAGGCTATCAAGGAAATAGATTTTCATCTCAGCCAAGCCAATATCAGGGTCCTCCAAGACAAACTAACCATCAACCAGTGAATCAATTAGTTGCAGTTCCCACACCCTCACAGACTATTCCTCCCAACTCAAATAGGGAGATGGTTCCAGGGCAAAACAATTATGTGGATGATACTAATTCCTAGTGTTTCCCTTGCAATGATGCTCATACACCTAGCAATTATCTTAGGGGTAATCTACAACAAAAGGTGGCAGAGCAAAGAAGAATGGATGGTCAGTTTGCAAATTCTAGTGACAATCAAGCCTACCAGTCTCTTGGTATGCAGAATTTAGTCTTAGTGGCTTAGATGCAAGGAATGTCTTTTTAACAAGAAGAATAAATAGCCCCAAAACATGCTTTGTTCTCATGGGTTGAAGATGAAGAATCAGTTTTCTTGAACGAAGCATCTACCTCCCAAAAACCAGTGGTGCAATTTGATTATTACACCAGATCAAAGAGAAGGATGGTAGAACAACCTGAGATTTTAAATAGTCAAGTCATGAATAATCCTCTATTTCAAGGACAAAGAAACACTGTTGTCAGACAAGAAGTGCCTCAGTCGGTGCAAAATCAAGGGACTCCTATCCAAATTCAGGAAAAAACAAGATATCCTTATGTTCAAAGAACTCAGTCTTTGTGACCAATAAATGTAGTGGATCAATTGAAAAAGACTCCAGCACAAGTATCAATATGGGATATATTGGCTATTCCTGAACAGAAGACACTACTACAAGAAGCTCTGCAAGGCCAAGTAGTGCCCAAAGGTACTGTTACCCAAGAAGGACCTGCTAGAAAAGAAAAGCTCAAAGATACAGTTCCTCTGAAGACAACAGCCTTTGTGAATGATGTAGCACAAGTAAGTAAATCCAAACTAGAGCCTTTCTATTTGACTCTGATAGTTGGAAAGAAATTCTTGCATAATGCATTAATAGATTCAGGAGCTAGTACTATAGTGATGCCTAAGCAAATAGTTGATGCTTTGAAAATAAAATATGAACCCCTTACAAAAGGAGTTATGCAGCTAGATGGCAAAACAGTACAAATAATAGGGAGAATTAAACAACTCCTATTGCAGTTATATACTTGTCCCAATATAATTTTCAACCAATATGTAGTAGTCATAGATATACCTCCTATTTTTGGGTTTATGTTTATCCAGAGACTTTACATCAAAAATAGGAGGATATATGTCTCTTGATTGGTCTCACCTCATCCTGAGAACCAGATACGGTTCGAAGATGAAAATCCTATCTCAAACACTATCAAAAGATCATATCATCAATGAACCAACATAAAAATTAGAGGCAGATCATGCTATGTTAAATAAAGAAGAAAGGATTTTTATTGAAGAGTTGGGTGACTGGACTGAGCATGATCAAGAAGAAGAAAATAACAAGTTGTTGGCTATGATGCATAGTGACCCATATGGGAACTATGACTCTACTGGTCTGGGCACATATGTCATTTTTGATGAGGACCATGAAATCTCAAACATTCTAAGGGAAGAGGCACCAACAACTCAAAATTTAGAAATGTGGACCTTAAATTTTGATGGGGATAGAAGTAAGCATGGTGCTAGAGCAGGAATTTGTCTTACTGCTTCAAGTGGTGAGAAAATTTTAAGGGCTATCCATTTCCAATTTGCTTGTACTAATAATGATGCTGAGTATGAATCTTTAGTACATGGGCTCCTGTTAGCCAAGAAAAGGGGAATAATGAATCTAATAGTAAAAGGAGATTCAGAATTAGTAGTAAAGCAAATTAGAGAAAAGGTAGCAGCTAAAAATGTAAGGATGAGATCCTACAAACATAAGATTTGGGACTTAATAGAAGATTTTGAAGCTTTCAATATCGAGATAGTCCCTAAGAGTCAAAATTTTGAAGCTAATAGGATGGCCCAGATTGGCTCACAGTTTAATCCAGCAACTGGCCTATTAATTAACAATGAGTCGGTAAAAGTTATAGTGAGGCCGACTATTCCAAACAATGAGAATTGGAAAGTGTTTGAAAATGATTCTTAGGTAGTCTCAATCTTACAAAAATTAGTTGAGTTTGATGATCAGTTGCAAACCAAAATTAAGGAAGCATATGGAGATTAGATTATACAATTGAAGACTAATAAGCTCCCCAAGGGCTTGATCACCTTAGAAAACTTATTTAATCCAGAGGATGTAATCTTGGAGAAGAAAAGGTTCTAGGTAGACAAAGCAGATTATTTTGAAATAGAGGTGAGTCAAGGGAAAAAACTAAAAGTTGGGAATTCTGCAACTCAAGTGGAAAAAGAAAGACTAATTGAATTGTGCAAACAATATGACATAGTCATAGCCTGGAGCTATGAAGAACTTCATGGATACAATAGAGACATTATTCAACACACGATAAAACTAACTGAAGGATCTAAGCCCATCAGACAGAAAGAAAGGCCAGTAAATCCAAGGATTGAGCCTCTAATGGTAGATGAGTTGTAGGAACTTTTAGATTCCAAAATAGTTTTTCCAATCAAGCACTCAACCTGGGTATCAAATCTAGTACTAGTTAAGAAAAAGAATGGAGATGTAAGACTGTGTGTAGATTTTGGAGATCTAAATAGAGCATCTCTGAAAGACCACTATCCCTTGCCCTCCATGGAACAAATTCTACAAACTATGGCTGGATTAGAGAGATTTTCTTTTCTAGATGGTTTCTCTGGATACAATTAGATTTGGTTGGCTGATGAAGACCAGTACAAAACTACTTTTACTACCAAATGGGGAACATTTGCATACGCTAAGATGCCATTTGGCATGTCAAATATAGGAGCCACCTTCCAAAGAGCTATGGATGTAGCCTTTGGAGAACTTATAAATAAAATCATCCTGGTTTATCTGGATGACCTCACTATTTTTTCAAAAAATGTTGTTAATCATTTTGATCATTTAGAATTTGTCTTTAAGAAATGTCAAGATTTTGGAATATCACTAAATCCCAAGAAATGCATCTTTGTTGTGCCTCAAGGCAAATTATTGGGACATATAGTATCTAAAGAAGGAGTTTCCATAGATCCTAAAAGAATTGCAGCTATAATGAACCTACCTCTTCCAGTAAATAAAAAAGCAGTTCAGTCCTTCTTGGGAAATATTAATTTTGTCAGTAGGTTCATATCCAATTTTGCAGGCTTGGTGAGACCAGTGACACTCTTGCTAAAGAAAGACCTGATTTTCAAATGGACTATAGAAGGAAGGCATGCCTTTGAAGAGGTCAAGAAGGCTATCTCAATAGCCCCAGTACTGAAAAACCTATATTTTTCCAAGCCTTTTGTAATGTATGTCTATGGAGGAGAATTAAGTATTGTTGTTGTTTTAACCCAAGAGGATGATAAACTAGAGGGAGAACACCCAATAGCCTTTTCCTCAAGAACTCTCAGGGATTATGAAACCAGGTACAACTTTTTAGAGAAACAAGCATATGCCATGGTAAAAGCCCTCAAGAAATTTAGGCACATGGTATCATGGAGAAAAATTCTAATACTTGTAGCTCACTCAAGTGTCAGAGAATACATCATGGAGGGAAGAAATTACTGAGAAAAGAGCCAACTAGATTACTAAGATCCTTGAATATGATGTAGAGGTCAGACCCACTAAGTTAGTCAGAGGCAGGGGTTTGTGCCAATATATGACCCAACGGCTTGAAAGGATGGTACCTAAAGAGACAAATTCATAAGGAGAGACAGAGATGGTGTTAAAGATACAAGAGGTTGATCAGGAATCCTAGGTCACAAGCAAGATTCATTTTATGAAGTATGGAATTTATCCGAGGGAACTCTCTCAAAATAAGATAAGATATTATAAGATACAAGGAGTTTATTTTATTTTAATTGAACAGGTCCTTTTTAGAAAAAAATTTGATGGTAAATTGTTAAGATGTGTAGAAAAGGTTGAGGCTAAGAAAATACTACATGAGATGCATCATGGAATATCATGAGGGCATTTTTCTGCAAAGACCACAACCATAAAGATAAGTGAGGTAGGATATTTCTGGCCTACTTTATTTGTAGATTGTTATCAGCTAGTTAAAAAATGTCAATCATGTCAATATTACATGGGGATGAGAAGGAATGCAGCAATGCCCTTTAGTCCTATAATTGTGGATGAACCTTTTGCTCAAAGGGGTCTTGACTTCATTGGAATGATGAATCCAGTGTCTAGTATGGGCCACAAATAGATATTAACTGCCATAGATTACTTCACCAGATGAACCGAGGCGGTCCCACTTAAGGAAGCAACATAAAATGTGATCCTAGATTTTCTAGGGAGTATCACTACTCGCTTTGGGGCTCCTCACACCATAATTTCAAATAATGCTAAAGCATTCTTGGGGTCTAAAGTATCTAACTCTGCATTAAAACATGGAATATATCTGAAAACTTCCTCTAACTATTACCTTCAAGGTAACGGTTTGGCAGAATTGACTAACAAGAACTTGATTAGACTCATAAAAAGAGTAGGCACTGATCATCACAAAGAGTGGTATAAAGTGCATAATTTAGCACTATGGGCTGATAGAATCATGCCTAAACAGGTGATCAAAATGTCTCCATATGAATTGGTATATGAAAAGTCTGATGTAATTCCCTTAAGCTTGGAGGTCCCTGCCCTCTAGCTGATCAAACAAATTGAAATTGAGGAAAATGGCCCCATGCAGGTTAGACTTGTAGATCTTTTGGAAGTTCAGGAGAAGAGGGATACAATCCATGATTCATTAATTAAGCATCAAGGAATGGTTAAGGATTGTTTTGATAAGAGGAATTCGAATCCTCATTTTGAGGTAGGCTCAATTGTTTTAAAATGGGATGCAAGAGCCGCCAAGCCAAGTCAGTATACTAAATTAGAAGCATTATGGACTGGCCCATATAAAATTCATGCGTGTAAGCAGAGGAATTCATTCAAACTGGAATCAATGGAAGGAGAACCTGAAGAGATTCCTATAAATGGAATCTATTTGAAGCATTTCAATTAATTTAGGTCTCTAATGTATTATAGTTAGATAGTTTCCCATTCCTATATTGCTTTGTTTTCCCATTGTTGTTTTCCCACTTTTCTTTTAAATAAGTGTTCTTTGAACACATTGTCGGTGGCTCAAAAAAAAATTCAAATTTTTTAAATTCTCAACATATTGAATGTTTCTCAAATCTTTAAAAATCTCTAAGGTACCTTGTGCTGCCACTTGCATAACGTGTCTATCTCGTTGTCCCAGGAAGATTGAGTAACATTTGCTAATGATTATCTAAGTTTAATGCCATTTGAGACTTGATAGGTCAATAAATACCTCTAAGCAAGGGTTATCTGATGAAGAGTGGTCTGCCTACCAGACAACATTGTTGAAGCTATGATTTTGAAATTTTAATCTAGCGGGAGTCGTGGTTTCTTTTTTGAGCAGGCTCAAAAGTCCTTGGGGTCGCCAGTAATTGTAGATTAAAATTTTATTCTACGTTTCATTTTATTTTTTAGTCACGCACCGCAAAATTTTGCCTTCACATACTGTGGTCCGAGATGGCAAAGTTTGATACAAAGCATGGGCTCTATTTTCCCTTTATGATTCATTTTTGTCTAAGTGTCAGGGTAAAGTGGAAGCTGACAAATGTCATCCTCTGAGGCATCTTTTCTCAAGTGGAAACACCAAGTGTCATCGTCTGAGGCACCTTTCATATTTTCTATGAGTTGGTCGGAATGTGCCATGTATCTCAAAGCGACTCAGTGGAACGCGCCAAGTGTCAGCATCCGCAATTACATATCGGTACCCACATTTTTATCTCTTTTCAGTGGAAGGCTTTCAAAAGGCTAAGAATTGAGATCAGGTGGAAAGTGTGAAGTGGCAATAGCGAAAGGTCTCAGTGTTGCTTTTCTAAAAAAAATGACGGAAACTACCATGTATCCCAGCTAAAAAGAAGTGAAAGTCACCACGTGTCGACATTCAAAATATGTTTGATTCAAAGCCTTGGTTCAATATCCTTAGTTTAATGCCTCGATTCATGTGTAAATTGTGTGCAGCATTAAACCATTGAACCATTTTTTGGTTCAATCGATCAGTTCAATAGCTTAGTACAATCAGGCAGTTCAAAGGAGCATCCCAAAAAACCAAATGATCAAGTGCCCTTTTGGAAGGCAGTAAGGCACAACCAAATCTTTCATGCGAAATTTGCCAAGTGTCATCTACTAAGCCCCTTTCTACTCCATTCTTAGAAGTTACGAAAGATGCCACGTATCTTCCCAAAAGTAGCGAAAGCTGCCACGTGTCACCATCTGAAATATCTTCTTTGTGTTTCATTACTGAATAAAGACTGTGGTGGGTCCCGGGTTTTATTTCTAAAAAGTCTATGGAAGCTACCAAGTGTCACCATCTATAGGAGCCTAACATGTGCCTCGAACATTTCCATAGTATAGCTAAATAGCAATGGAGATTGCCACATGTCTTTTGTTGAAGTAAGCAGAGATTGACACCTGTCCCTATGTTATTTTTAAAGTTACTCAGATAAGAGATGTTTTGGGTCTTATTTTCTTTTAAGCTATTAAGATTTTGAGGAAGTGAATGATGACAAGTGTCAAAGGCAGAACGATCTTGAGCTAAGACATAAAAGAGTATAAGTTATGCAAAAAATGCCATGTGTCTTTGATAGTTGTTGCAGAACATGACAAGTGTCATCCTCTGGTGTCTCCTAAAGTAATAAGAAGATATTTAGGGAATTGACTAAGTGTCCTCTTTTGTTTAATAAAATAGAGCATCCTGTGTATCTGTTTCAGTAAGCGAGCTGCAGGGAAATAGAACGTTTCAAAATCTAAGAACTATCTTCTGATAAACACTTCCAGCTTAGTTAGAGATCTTTTGGTAGACTTAAAGCATGGACCTGAATGCATTTGAAAAATCCTAAGGCTAGGATAAAGAGGAGGAAGAGACAGAGGGAAACTCAGCGAGATTTATTTCCAGTAGATGGAGCAGTTCACCAGGAAGATATCTGGGGCCTGCAAACATTGAAAGCACCATCTGTTTGTTCCTTGTGAGATGAGGTAGGATAGACAATTGCACGGCTAAGCAGGTGATGGAATGAGAGATTCAAGCTCAGGAAGAGGCACTAGAGATGAATCAACATGCCACAGTCAGGGTAGCTGCTCTACTTTAACATGGCCCTTCTTGACAAGACCATAATGCATCCAAGACATTGAATGCATCGAATGGGTCACTCCATGGGACAAAGTGCCAAGCCCCCCTCAAGCCTCTATATAATGTAATCTCTTCTATCATTGGAAGGGGACCTTTTTTATTAGGAATATCATTTGCCTTTATTCTATTTTTTTAAGTTGTAAAGTTTATGTAACTGTGCATGTTTTTGTGCCTTTTATGTGGCTGGAGAATTAATGAGAAGACAGAGTTTTGTGCCTTTGTTGATGTTTCTTATATCATTACGAAAGTAGTCTAAGCTACGAGCCTCTGTTTCTATTATTTCTATCTTTTACATTGATCATGCCTCGTCTGCTCTTTAATGTAATTGAATCTTACATATAGTTTCACTTTGCTTAGGATTAAGGATCAAAATTACATTCAGGTGCATCGCCATAGTTAGATTTTCTTTCTTTGCATTTGCATTTTTGTTTAAATTCCTATCCCTTTTCCCCCCAACACTTGATATAAAGAAGAGACCAGCTTCTACAAAATTTGGAGGTTGTTTCAAGTCGCATGTCCCACATCTTGAAACTTCCCATTGTTGGTGTCTGAAATAAAGTGCAATTTTAAACATCAATAGACCTCTCCACCAGGAATTAAATTTTCTATGCATTCCTTTTGGTTATCTCCTCTTTCCCCACAGCAAGACTAGATCTCTAATCTAAAAACCATGAATCCTTGCTCTCTTGCTAGAGAGTTTCTTTATCTGACTTTGACATGCAGTAGTATGGTCCATTATCATAGTTCATTGCTCTTTTGGTCTAGTGAAGCACATGATTTGATTATCAGCATCAAACTCCTGCCAATGGTTGGCATTATCAAGTACACTTGGTCGAAAGACCAATTTTACAGTGTAACTATGCTCTTCAAAGTCTTTGTGAGGAACCATGAGGGTTGCAGAGACAGCCAATGAATTTTCATGATTATGAAGCTCTCTAGGCACTATAAAAATATTGAAAGCATCAAAACTTTCAAGGCAGTCCCATACCTGACTGTGATAATGTCAAAATCTTTCATTCTTGGTTTGATATAGGTTCCTCACCTGGCAAACCACTAATTCAACGTCTCCTTTGGCATGAAGAAGTTTAACGCCTCTGTCATGAGCAGCCTTCAAACTGAGAAGCATATATTCATATTCAGCAGTGTTGTTAGTGTTATTGAACTGCAACTTGTAAGCATAAGGAAAAATATCTCCTTGCAGAGATATTAAAACAATCTCAACTCTATAATTGGTAGAAGAACAGCTACCATCAAATTCTAGAATCCATATGCCACTGAAAACTACCTCTTTCTCAGATTTTCCTTCATTTGGAGGGGAGGGTCCTTTTGCACCTGCGATGTGCTTTATTAATTCTTCTATTGTCTCATCTAAATCAATTCCTAGATCACCACCTATAGGACTTTCATCTACTGAAACATAAACATCATTTGTGGTCAAGAAGTAATTACCCACCCCTAAAGACTCAAACAAAATTTGAGCTTCGGGGGTTGTCATTTGGGTGACAATGTACTTCAACTCCTTTTTAGGGAGAAGCCTCTGCATGACACCTTTGACAGGTATCCTTGCCTTGGACAGGTCCATACTTATTTCTCCACCAACATCCTTGCAACAATTTTGCCCAAGAATGATGCCATATGAGGATGGGACGTCGACCAACAGGATTGTCATTTTGATTTTTTTTCCTGAAAAGGCCGCAAATGCAAACTGGGCATCTTTGATTTGTCCCATCAAATGGACTTGTTTGTTTTCCATGGAGAAGCATATTCCAAATGTCTTGGTCAGTGTGAGACCAAGAGATTATGCCACTTTGGCAGGCATGACATTGTCAGATGCACTTGAGTTGATGATGCAATTATTCAGCTGATAACCGTTTATCAATAGGGAGACATAAAATAGTTCAGTCTTTTTGGGAGCAACAAGAGGAGTAATGACAAGGTTATTCTGGGTAGATGTGGGAGTCACCTTTGGAATAGCTAGTCCTGCAGGGACATTTTTATTCTTTACACATTGAACCAACTTATCCAACTGCTCAGGTTTGGATTGTAGGAATTCAAATTCAGACATTTGAATTTTGATTTTCTTGACATGGTCGATTATATCAAATATCTAAAATGAATTAAGAATAGGGGAAGGTAGTTCATCCTTCTAGTTTTTAGGAGGGGTGGTATTGGTCTGCAAATTTGAAGAAGAAGATGAAGGAAAACTTGATGTACTTACCTTTTTAGCGATCACTGGGTCCTTTGATTGAAAAGGCAGAATGGTTCCCCGATTAGTAATTGAAATTGTTGGTTGAGATCGCTCCTCTATTTTTTCCTTATCAGCTTGCTAGGCTGACTGGTTCTGGGACTGGGTGAATACATCGTATGATCCATCAAACGCTTCATCTTTACTTTTGGGTTCATCCTGGTAATTTAGGAAACCAATGTTGAAGTTGCCAACTGATTCATCTTGGTATTTCACAAAGAGATCAACACCATCTTCCTGGTTCAACTCAAATTGGAAAGAAAAATTTGATTCTGTTTCAAGGTATCCAACTACTGAGTTGGCTGGAGTTGCTTCAATAACAAGTTTTCTCTAAGGGGGAGGAAGATGATTTGGCTGCCCTTGATTCCTAGTAGCATTGCCTTGGTATGACTAATTGGGGAATGTCCTCCTTGGTATATCTCAGTATGAAGGAGAAGCAGACATCCCTTGCACCATTTGCTTTTTGAGAGCTAGCAACTCATTTTCCAGCTTTTGCACTATTAGATCAGTGGTGCCTATAGATGGATATTCGAAGGATGAAGAATATTTACCTCTGTTAGGATCTCTCCTTATCTTCCCCACCAAGATGAGATCATCTTCCACCTCAATAGCCAAATATTGCACTACAGCAAGGTCTATGTGGCCAGCCTGTCTCAATAAGAAACTCACTTTAGGCAACTACGAATTGATGAAGAAGCATTTGAGATTCTCAGTTGTTCATTGAGTAATTGTGGGAATCATGTTCCTTAGCTCATTAAACTTAGCTATGAAGTCCCTCACAGGTTCATGAGGCTCCTTCATTTATGTGAGCTGAGCCAGCAGGGCATGTGCATCTTTTGCAGGCTTAAACCTGGCTTCAAATTTAGCTTTGAGAGTGTTCTAGTTAGTCACTAACCGAGCTTATAGATGGTAGAATTAGTCTACAATAGCACCTTGTAATGTCTCTACGAACAGCCTGACTGCTATGTCTTCATACTCCACACCTATCACGCCACAGGCTATGCTAAAGGCTGTAATATGTTCATCAGGATGAACTCTCCCATCACCAAAGAATTTAGGGAAATTCTTCATTGAACTGTGAGGCAGTTCATGTAGAGGTGGAGTTAAATTGAGTGGACCAAAAGAGTTACCCCAAGGGCCTTAAACTCCCATGATTTGACTACTGAAGGGAGGGATAACAAATGTCTGAGGGGTATGTATTGACAAATCTCTATTAATAGCAGAAATGGATGCTTTGCCTAGTAATAGAGACCTGACTTTTGTAGGGAAAAAAATCCTAGTTCTCTGAAGGCAAGATGGAGAAGGAAACAGGTCAAAATCACTTTGTTGTGCCAACTCGAATACATAGTCAATAATCCCTTTAGCTCTCTGGCTTCTTGTATAGCATGAGGCTGCCAGATTGTAGAATAAAAATGGAAAAGAATTGGCCTTGCTTCAGCTTGGAGCGTGAGGCTCCAAACTACTCGTTCTTCCCCAGTGGAGTGGCCAAAAAACTGTTGGCATGGAGTTGGTAGAGTAGACAATAGCAATGAAACATTTGATCCCTAAAATCTCTAGTTTCATAGATCAGAGTATATAATAGAAATGGATAAGGACTGGAACAACTCATTCGATCCCCAGCAGAGTCACCAAAAATTGTTGGGTGAATATTTTGTCACCAGCTAACTGAGGGCAAAATAGGTGTTTCAACCACAGCATAGAAATATTTGTCAGCCAAATGTGCAGGTCTACCACATCAAAAGGGGACAAATCTCTCCTCTCATCAAGGGGAGGTTCCTTATAGCTATGATATATTAATATGCTATAAATATAAGCTAAAAATAACACTTAGGGTAGGATAACACCATCCATCTCTATTTTTTTAGAGATGATGTTCATAGACATAGGAGAATTCTTGGGTGATGTTGGAGGTACATCTCTTCTTTCAGAAGTAATACTCAGTCAACAGCCAGATTCCTTCTTAGGTAGTAAAAGTAACTAGACGCAGTAACATAGCAGGTTGAATTGTAGCACAAAGTCTCCACCTCAACTGCCAAAGAGTGAAATATACGAAAGACAATGGGGGCATAAAGTCATCCCAAGATCTTTTACATAGATACAAAAAACAACACACTAAAGACTATTGTGGCAATACAAAGTCTCTCCACAGTCGGCTTCAGGACACCTTCTTGATTACTTCCACTAGTTCTGCTTGTTAAATTAAATGGACAAGAATGCTTCTAGGAAACAAACATAAGAACAATTTTCTAAATAACACAAGCTATTCCAGCACAAAGTCTGAAAGATCACTTGTTTTCTCATTCAAATAAAGAAATATGATTAATAATCTGAGCTCAAAGTCTCAGGAATTGCCTTTCAATTTGGGCAGAGTTTCATTTCTAATAATAGAGAGATCTCTCTCTCTAAAATGAGAGATTACAATATATAGCAGCGAAAAAAGACTTGGTGCTTTGTTTCACAAAATGGCACATACTGCATTGAATGCCTTCAATATCTATGGGAGGGCCATGCTAGAACAGGTCATTGGCCTTGACTTTGGTGTACAGAATTATATAGAATGTCTTCTCCTAAGCATGGGTCGTCTAGTCTGTTTCCAGATATGTATGCGGTTGTCCACTCACTTTTATTCAAAGAGAGAAAAAAATCCGTGCCTTTGAATGTTTGTGCACTCAAATGTCTACTTGGCAGACTATTTCACCTACTAGAATAACTCCCCTATAGATATTTGAATATCTCCTGTAGTTTTCCCTCTTTCCTATGGCAATTTGAGCTCTCGGGCTATCTTCTTACCTTCAGCAAGCTCTTTCAGCTTCCTCTTCAGCTGTTCGTTGAGTTTGTCTTTAGGTTCCATGCCATATTTGAAAATAAATAGACATTTCATTACCCTGAATTTGACGTCCATGGGGACGTCATGGTCACTTAGTCGCTTGAACTACTTTAAACCTTGAACCTTTGAACCTATGGGGTGGATCGGTTTAATGGTTCAATGGTTTGGGCGGTCCTATCAGCGCTTTGGTTCAATCAGCTTCTTGGTTTAATCTCTTTTTTTCCTCTTCGGTTGAACCATCTCTTCGAACTTGTCTCTGGAATCTTCTATTTCCTTTGCTCGAAGCTTCCTTTCAAACTTTGAAATTCCTTGAACCTTTGAACTTTGAACTATTTTGGTTCAAAGTTCAACAGTTCATCCTTTCTTCAAATCCTTTGGTCCTTCGATCTTTATTGAACTCTTTTCTTTTCTGTTGAACTCGTTGAACCTTTGAACTTTGAACCTTCTGAAGTTCAAGGTTCAACGGTTCATCCTTTCTTTCTTAGCTCTTCAAATCCTTTGTTCTTATAAGTCTCTCGAACTTTATTGAACTCGTTGAACCTTTGAACTCTTTTGGTTCAAGGTTCATTGGTTCAACGGTTCAATCTTTCTTCTTCTAAGTCTTCTTTTATTTAAGTCCTTTGAAGCCGTTGAACTTTTTGAAGCGGTTGAACTTTAAACTTGCCGAAGTGCTTAACTCTTTAAGTCTGTCAATGTCGTTGAACCTTTGAACTTGTTACACCTTGAACCTTTGGAGATGGGGTTCAATGGTTCAATGGTTCATTCCATTTGTTTAGATCCTGCCGATGGACCTTTTGGTTGAACCTCGACGTTGAACCAGCCTTGAAATTGCCTAAGTGTTTGGAACTTGTTCCTTTGTAAGAGCTCGCCTGTTGAAGTTGTTGAACCCGTTGAACTTGCGAGTCCCTTGACTGAAAACACTTGAATAATTGAATAACTTGAGTGCTCAGAATATTTTTTGAGAAGGGAAGAGAGAATTTTGGCCTGCAGGACCAAAATAATTGATATGTTGTCCCCAAAAATGAGTGACAGATTTTGGGAACAACACACCTATCCATATATGAAGTTTCATATTGAAAATCATTTATTTACTCAAAAAAGGTGTGTTCATACACATGTAATCTCCTTATCTGTTCATAAAAAATGACCAACATATTATCATAAATGCATCTATTTTGCACACTTTTATCATCTGGGTATTGAAAAAAATTAAATATTTAGAATTTATTTTCAAATTTCCATAATTAATTTTCTTATATCATTGTCAAATTCCTTTTCGAAGTGTCTCTAACATTCTCTCTAAGTTCAACTATTGTTATTTTTAGAAAAAAAATCTCGCTTTATACCCCCCTTTTATCCCCCATTATCTTGTATCTACCCACTACTTTTAGTGGTCTATCGATTCCTTCATCTTCATGTTATTCAACTTCTTCCTCTACTCCCTCTTATAGTGTAGATGACTCTTCTTCTCTATCACTTTCATCCCCTGTTAGGACTCCTCTTCTTTGATTTGTCTCTACTGATGTCAACCTTGCATCAAAATTGACTCTGAGGTTCCTCAACTCTTCTAGTATTTCATCTCCCATTTGGAAACCTACCCTTCCACCTCCTCTGAGATTCCTTCTAAGTGGAATTCTAGCTTCTCAACTTCATTGTCTGACAATTAAGCAGTTCACCCTTTTTGTCTAAGAGTGTCAATATTATTTAATCTTCCTTTCGATACCAAACTGATGCAAAGGGAGAATGAAAAATAACTTTAAATGACCTTTCCTTTGCAAGGTATAAGTTACTAGCCCTTTTAAAGTACTTTTAAGGATATTATACTAGTTTCATAAGGTTTTCAATCCAATAAATTAGTCATTAAAGTACCCTTTATCCTCCTTGAGCAACATACAAAATTTTAGATTCAAACTCTAAAGGGAATTCCTGTTTTCAAGATCTTTCTCTCATTTAGGCCTATTTCTAGTAGCCCTCTAAAGTCACTTTTATTGATGGTTTTTCAAGCACATAGGGTTCCAGATAAAACATAAGACCTTTTCAAATACCCATTAAGGGTTTACAACTCACTAACAAGTTTTAGGATCTAACTCACCAATTTAGTCCACTAACTCAAACTTTCACACTGCCAATTAGGCATATAATTAGGTCTCTTAGGACTAAAACCAAGTTTTTGCTCTTATACGCTCCACACATTCTATGACCACAAATAAGTGTATGATTCACCTTTATGACCTAAAACCTAACTCCCATGCCAAATTTTAATATTTTATTCAGCTCCTAAGTACTTAAACCATGAAATGGTCATAACCCTTCACTAGGTCTTTAACATAGGCCGAGAGAGAGACTAAAAGTAGGTTTTCAAGATCAAAATAGGGTTTCAAGGACTGGTTTAAATTTAAAAAGGTCTATGAAATGTTTATAACAACTCAAGGATATAAAACACCACTCTTTATTTGACAAAAATATGCAAAAACTATCAAAATTCACCTGAACAAGACTCCCAAAAGCAATGTACAAGGTTGTGTGGGCAAAATCGAAGATTGTGATCAAGATAGAATCTTTCTTATGATTTTAAGTCTTTAAAAAAATTGTCTTCAACTATTATCCTTTTTCAATTCCTTCCCAATACAAGAACAAGCCTTAAGTAATGCAACACTATCTTCTTCACTTCAAATTGGTTGTAGGTACTTAAAATTTATGGAAACTAATTTCTTTGTCTATTTTGACTAAAAAAGATTAAATTGGTCTTAATGTATCCTTAGATTCAATAATGTTTTTGTCATCACACTCATAAATATTTCATTTACAAACAAACACCTTCCAAAATATACTCTTTTGCATTGAAATTCTTGATAGTTACAAGCATACATAGAATTATGTGGTGTGGACAATATGCAAAGAAAAAACTTAATCTTTTTATTTATTTTCTTCTAATATATAGTTCTCCACCCTTTATCCCTTACACAATGAGTTATCCTATAACTCCTACAACACTTATATCACCTAAAAATGGTCTACCTACTTCTTGTTTTTCCTCCTACATAGATCTGTTCATGAGAAACTAGTTTTTATATATCTTTTACAAGATTAGAACATAGGAGACATATCCAAAAAGGTGGTCACACATAATAATATATTATAATACCTAAAAGACACCTATATTGACCATGAGTGAACATTATATCCGAACCAAAATCCAACTAAAAGACTCAAAATCAAATAAAATCATTCAAATATTTGAATTTTTTTTTAGGTAGGAAAGGGCCAAATTCAAATTATATGCTATCCAACCTTCTCAAAATGCCTAGAAATGATTTTAGTGTGAAATTTAAGACATTTATGACCCCTAGAACTGATTAAGCAAATCAAAATTGATCAAAATAAACCAAACATGAAACTATGAGTGATGTTCCTGCATCAGTCTTACTCTACTAAGAGGGGTGCAACTAGTTATAAAATGGACTCCTTGTCCTTGCAGCTTCTTTCTCTTGAATGCCCCTTTGGGATCATAATGTATTAAAAGCTTTATTGACCTAGATGGGGACTTCCAATACACAAATAATAGGATAACTAATGAAAATGTGTGTTGGAATTTTTATAAGAACATACTTAAATTATTTCTCTAGATTATAGTATTTTAGTGGAAAAATGTTATGTTAAATTTAATTTGGTAGCTAACATCACCATCTAATGTGTAATGGCTATCACCTTGTTGGTACATCCTTCCAATCCTTGGTTGTGTTCCAAAAATGATCTCTTATATATTTGGTGGCATTTCTTATCATGATATAATTAATCTAATCTTAGAGAACTACTCTTACCCTTGTCTTCTTTTCATATGTGTTATTAGTTTATTGTATGATGGATGGTAAACTCTTTACACAATAACATGCAATATTATCCCCATCATTTGCAAACTTTATCAACCTAGATATGGTTTTAGAATTGATAGAAATGAAAAAATGTTAAGTAAGCCAAATCTTACTATTTGCTATTATGGAGAGGAATATTTGTACAAATTTGTTTAAATGAACCTAAATAATCACATCTTGATAATATTCATCCAATGGGTCTTATCCATTCCCTTTTATTCTTTTTTGGCATCACTAAGGTCTTTCACTATCCAAAAATATATATACCACGATCTAGGGCACAATCATTGATCTATATAGTTATCATGGATGCTTCCATCCTAGATGGCCATATTTCATCATTGCTCATCTCCACATTCTTAAGGTTGAATTTACCTCTCAATGCTTCTAAGGATTATTTAAAAATTTGAACATTATGCATCTTTCTCTTCAAGGAATCTAATACCACTTTTGTCATTGATGCTATAAATTTCAAATTTGGTGTTACTTTCTAGATTTAGCCTTCCTTTATTCTAAAAATTATGATTTTTAGATTTGGATTTGAAATATCCTTCAATGATATGCAAGTATTAAAATAAAATCATTATTATTATTATTTATTAGGCTATGATTTCTAGATTCTTCCCCTAGCATGTGTTTTGCATTTGAGCAAGCGTTAAATGCAATTTTATCTTTGCACCCACTCCTTGTTTGTTGTTTTCCCTTATGAGACATTTTTTGGTTTTTGTTTTCCCTTTTTATGTGGAAATTTTTCTTTCTATTGAACTTTTTCTCTGCAGAGCAATTTACTTTAAAGTGGTGCTTTGTTTACTACCATGATAAAATTTTATTTGTTATAGTGATTTGTTTATTGCCACATGAAACTCTTATTTTTTTGGGTGCTTTGTTTAGTGAGTCGTTATGCCAAACCATGTTATTAATAACATCATCTTTTACATTGTTTATATTTATTTGTTATCAAATGTATAAATTTAATGTGGTTTCCATGCTAAGTTTTTATTCATTACCATGTTTTTTTAGTCTTTACATGCCATTTTTTTAATTTGTCGCAATGATTCTGCATGCATGTGATGATTTTTTAGGCTTGTAATGCTTTTATAGGCTTGCAATGCTTTTGAATGAAAATTATGTTTTTGAATGCATGCAATACTTGTAAAGGCATGCGATGCTTTTGAATTCACATAATGTTTTCTTAAGCATGCAATGCTTTTACAGTTACCCAGTGATTCAAAACCCACAATGTTTATCGAATCCTACAATTCTTATGGAATCACATCATGTTTTTCAAAGCTTACGTTGTTTTTCCAAGATTGTGATTCTTTTAATAGATTGGAAATCAATGCTTATTTATGTATAATTGACATATATTTTTGTTAGAACCAAATACTTGTGCCCTCGCCCATGACCATAAATGATATAGTTCTAATTTTTATATATTAAATGATAACAACTACATAATATGAGGAAGAAAATTAGAAGAAAAATAATTACATTTTAAATCTTATAATATTATATAATGACAAATATTTCAAATTATAGTATCAATATTGTTATTGATTAGAACCCAAATCAATACCACCAATATTGCAAAAATGGTTTCTACCTTGATGACCACTCTAGTAGGCTTATTGGTCTTTCCTCTAGGATAATGGTAACATATCCATTCATTTATAATGAGTGGGATTCTTGATCAAATGTGGAATCTAAAGGAGCAAAATTCCATTCAACATCTTGACTCACACCGCCCTTTACAACAAATGTGAGTAGAGCCAACTGACCCAAGACATCATTGGTAAAAAATTGGGGCTTCTTCATGCATCTAAAAGACCCGACATTTTTCGTGACACCCCTTATTCTATTTATTCATAATTGAATATTGTGACTCTCTCTCTCTCCATGCTAGGGAATAAGATGGAAACACCTTCTCTCATTATTGTGAGGATTCATTTCCAATTTATTGCTTTTAATGTGACTTCAAAAGGTTACAAAGACACATATAAATAGAAAATTGAGGTTTTCTCCTAACTCATCTGACCCTTACACAGAGTGTGAGTGGTACTTATCTAACCAAGAGAAGAAGTATTTTAGATCGATGTCAAATATGAAAGTTTCAATTTTAACTCAATTTTTCACCATTTAAAATTTAAAACACCTTGTAGTCTAATATAAATAACACCTCACAATCTTAAGGCTTGTAGAAAGGTGATTCGTACCTAACCAAATTATGATCATTTTTCATCATGCACTTGAGTCCATAAAGATAATATATGTATTGAAATCTGAACTTAATAGTACAACTAAAATTTGCTAAATTATTTTTACTAAATTATAAATATCAGGGAAGATTCACCACCCTAATGAATCTCTCTCCAACAAGATTTACCACCCTACTATAACTTTTTTTATGGCTTTAAAAAAGAATTACACCCCCTATTCTAGTAATGATTAAAGCTTGTGACTCTCTCCATGCCAGGGACAAGATGGAAACACATTCTCTCATCATTGTGAGGATTTCTTTCCATTTTGGTGTTTTAATGTGACTTTTCAAGCTTACAAAGACACCTATAAATATAAAATTAAGGTTGTCTCCTGCCTCATCCGATCCTTACATAGAGTATGAGTGTTACTTATCTAACCAAGAGAGGAAAGATTTCATAGCATTGTTAAATATGAAAGTTTCACTATCAACTCATTTCTTCACCATCCAAATTTTAAAACACATTGTCATCTAATAGAAATAACACCTCATAACCTCAAGACCTGTAGAAAGGTGATTTGTACTTGAATAAATTACCATAAGTTTTCCATCATGCACTTGAGTCCATAAATACAATAGACAACTAAAATTTGACCTTGAGAGTATAACTAAAATTCGTCAAATGATTTTTATTAAATTATAAATATTGGATAAAATTTACCACCCTAATGAAGCTCGCTCCAACAAGATTTCTCACCCTATTATAACTTTTTTGTGGGTTTTTTAAAATAAAATCCCTATTCACTTGTAATCTACCCAAATAAAATTATAATAAAACCTTATGACAAGAAATTCACCTAATGTAGGCAGGGGTCCTAGTCCAGTTGGTTAAGTACTTCCGTTGCGGCTCTGCTGGTCACGGGTTCCAGTCCCCCCCCCCCCCACCTTGTGGTACCGGAGGGCGTGTCGCGCCAGCGTCGCCGGTCACGTTAAAAAGTTTACCAGGCGTACTGCAGGTTATAGGGGCCCGTGCTGGACCGATTCCTGCAGCCCAAAAAAAAAAGAAAGCCACCAAATGAAGTTTGCTCCAACAAGATTTCTCGCCCTATTATAATTTTCTTGTGGGTTTTTTAAAAAACATCCCTATTCACTTGTAATATACCCAAATAAAATTACAATAAAACCTCATGATATGAAATCCTTGATATATATTTTATATAAACTAAGGAATTCACTTAAATGCGGGTACACTTTATTGTTCATATGTTGCTTCTTATATTTTTTATATTCTAGTCTCATAATTTATATAAATATGAAAACTAATATAAATTTGTGAAACATAAATGATATATTTTATATTAAAAAACTTTCAACATATTTAATATTGTTGGAAAACATTATCATCACACAAAACCTTAACAACTTTAAACTTAAAACTACATAAACACTCTAAATAAACCCTCATGAAATTATAATTAAATCCCAATGAAACTACAAATAAACTCCAATAACACTCTAAAACCACACAAAACTCTAACCACCCTAGCTTAAAACTAAATTAAAACCTTAATTATACATGTAAATCCCATCCTAAAACCGAAAATGTAGAGACATAAAATAACTATTATTGTTATTATTGTTTTTAATTTTCAAGCATTATTGTTATTATTATTTTTATTTTTTTAAAGATATTATTGTTTTTATTTTTCAAATATTATTATTGTTATATTTTAGCGCACCAAAACTCCGAAGTCTGAAGCTAAGGTTTTACTAGTCAGAAATACTTTGTTGCAGAATATCTAAGAAAAAATAAATGACGCCCTGATTAATGCACACGGTTTTTACTTGGAAAATGCGTTACAGACACGAGAATTTACAAAATTTGATAGATTTATAGTGAATTTTTAAAATCCATTGTCAACGCAATTCTCATGGTGTTTGAATAGTATTTTCGCAAAGGTGATCGAGAATTTCAATTTTCATTACAGGCAAATGGAAAATCCACAACTGGACAAAGCGGAGGCGCAATACGCGGAGAAGGCACTCGTTTAGCAGTGGCCTTTTACCTTCATTTTCATTTTCACGTTTTCCTTTTTAATACAAAATATAAAATAGCGGCTCGATACATAAATCTTTTACTGGAAAATGAATCAAAGATGTTAGGATTTATAAAATTTTGAGAGATTTGTAGTAAAAGGGAGTTTTTTGAATAATATTTTGTTGAAGGTTTTGAAATTTTCAAATTTCATCACAGACAGACGGAAAACCTACAAGTGGAGAAAGCGGTGGAAAATTCCCGCCCAGGTACTCGTTTAGCAAGGATATTTAGTTGTTTTGCTTGTTTGTTTGGGAATATATATCAGAAAAATCAATCCAGATAATCTTTGGTGAAAAAATGCGTCGAAAGATTGAGATAATATTGTATTGACTGCTTGTACTGTACTTCGAAACTTTTATAGCCATTATTTTTTGTTCTGTTATTACTATCTTTCAGAGTAGGTAGGAGAAACAGGTTAAGCACTTGTTTTTTGGTACCAGGATTCTGTTATTTTTTATGAATTAGTTAGAATTCGAACTTAGAATCTCCCATTTGTATGTTAAGGTAGTAGGCTCCTCTGCAGTGGCTTATATTTTCCAAGAGATTTCCAGGAGAGCCTGATTTTTTAAAAATAAAGGCTTCACTCTCCATGTTTGTTTTAATTTTGTTTTTTACAGATCTCTTTTAAGTTTAATGCCAAGTATTTAAAGGGTGTCCATCGTCAGGCCAAATTTATTTAGAATTTTAACTCAGTTTGATAATAATCATAACTTATCTGTATCAATCAGATCACTGCCCTTTCCATATTAAATCTATATTGACTTTTCAGGGTATCTTCCTCGATTGTGATTTGATGTATTTTAAACGCTTTGCAAATGCATAAAAGCTGCAGCATTCAAATTTTTATTATATAAAGATTATAAAATTTAAATTTAGATTTGAGAATGCTCATATATTTGAGTCTAAATTTCACATTTCCTGTATCGTTCGAGCTGTGGTTGCAGTGTTGAACAGGGGTTTGGTTTCAAGTTAGAAGAAAGTTGCAATGAATTAGAAATGGCTGGCAAGGAGTTGATAGAGGTTCAAGATGAGCCTTTTAACGCGCGTTCCTTACAAGAAAAGCCACCTGATCCGGGTTTTCAAAAGTCAAGTAATCAAATTCAGGGCGAGATCATCGCAAATCCAGACTGGCTACCACGCGGCTGGAAAACTGAAAGAAAAATCAGAAAATCTGGTGCATCTGCAGGGCGTCCTCGCAAGGTTCCAATTTTTAATAAATTTACGACAGGGTTTCTAAAGAGTGTTACATCTGAAGAATGTTTATCGAACATTCAGTCATTCGTTTCTAAAACATGTTTGAAAATTGAACTTTCAGGTGTTACAGATTTCGAAAAGTTTCTTGTAATTTTTTGAATTGTGAAGTTAAGCTAATTTTTTCCTGTAGCTTTGCAGTATTACATAAATCCTGAGGGTAGAAGATTCAGTTCCCGTCCAGAAGTGGAGTGGTTCTTAAAGACGGGGTCCAGGCACAAGCCAAAGGGTAAGATATTCTCTTCCATTGTGAGAGAAAAAATAAATGTTTTATTTCTTGAATAAAAAAATGTGTAAGTGCCTCACAAAACATCCTGGTTTGGTGTAGATTTAGAATCAAAATAATAATAATTTGGTTTTAGTTATAATTTTATGTTAAGAGGTGTTCTGTAATGGTATTTAAAATTATTTATATATATATATATTTTTAAATTTAATAAAAAAATTATAATATCTTGACCATTTAATTGTCATTTAAAAACTGTTTTATTTTTCAAATAAATATATTTAAAATATTCATACTAATTTATAACAGCTATATCCACATATTCTTATCAAACCTACTTTTGATGGTTTCAACACCTCTACTTTTGGTTAAACAATTTTGGGCGTTAAAAAGACACAAATAGCACTATCCTGCTCTCTTTAGCTTAAGTTATTCTGCAAGAATATTATATGCCCTGTTTTTTTTCTCAAATGAGTAATTTTTGTTAAAAGTTCTATTGAACATAAAAAATTTTGTTGAAATTTATTTTAAGATGTATATAAATTTAATCAACTCTCTATTTGTATTTAAAATTTTAGAAGCATTTGAACTGTGATTTGTAAAATCAATTTCTTTGTATCCAGACTCTTTCGTTACAGTTTTAGTTTTAGTTTTGTTGCTGATATATCGAATGCATCTGCATCATCAGCTCACCCTGCTACTGGTTCCAGCAAGCGTGTAGATTATTATCGTCCAGTTTTGTGCCAAAGCCTTCTGTATGCTCAACATCCAGGGCTTTACCCGGTTATATATTTCCCAGTCATTGGCAATTCTGTCGACCGATTTACAAAACCGCCGGAGGAATTTATTCAAAATTTTGGGGACCTGAAGCCCATCCTTGCACGGCCTTCTAACGTAACTTCACCGCTCGGTCCCAACTGCCAAAACGATCTCTTCACAGATGCTTTTGGCCCACAAAACAACCAATGCGGTAAGATTCCTTATAAGAAAAATCCTCGCCATACAGTTTCAGATATGTGATCCTTATAAAACTCAGATTTTATCTTGTTATTACCGAATTGAATTTTCTACATGCCGATAAGGTTACTGAAGTTTTATTAACCCTATTTCATTTATTGTAGAGAAATCATCTGTCAAATCAAAAAAAAAATCTGGAACCAAGAAGAATTGTGAGTTGGCTGCACCTAATGTTGCAGAGTCGGAGTTTAAGGTACCTCCATATTCATTTTCGCAATTCACATCAAAAGCTACACGCCCACATGAGAACTCTCACCCATTAAGCAATGCAATTTCTTCTAATTCATTAGTTTTGTCCTGTAACATCTCTAGCTTTGCTGGTACTATTGCAGGAGGAGTCTTGAGTGCCCATTTTCAGTCGAGGCCAATCTCAATCAAGGAGGAGTCTTGAGTGCCATGGCAGAGTAACCTTCACCTGCAGAGCTAAGGACTAATTAGCAAACCAGAACCCGTCTACCTGAACTGCATTGGTACCTTGGAAACCATAGAGTATTTTTTTACATCAGTAGTTTAATACACGATCTCCCATTTTTAAGCATTGCTCTGTTATACTTTTCCAATTAACCTAGTTTGATTATTTGTTTCTTTCTGTTAGAAGATCTAATGTTACATAAAATTTACCCATTTTCGATTTTAGAGCAGTATTATGCATTACAAACTGCAATTTGTCAAATGAGAGAGAGGAGAATTGTTTGCTGCATAAATAAACTTGCTTAACCAAAAGCTGAAGCCTTCATCTACTGACTTGGTATCTTGAAAAGCATAGAATGCTTTTGCTCTCAGTATTTTTTTAATGCAAGATTTCCGTATTTTTGTCTATGTACTGTTATTGGATAAAATGCCTGTGATTTTATACTCTAATTGCACCTTCAATGTCCTTTAATTGTAAATATGTTATGATGGGAACAAGACTGAAAACTATTTAAAGAGCTAATTAATTGTCTCGTTGGATTCTTCTTTCAATCAAAGGGGATATGATAGGCCACTAAAGCTCCAAGATATTCATTTGTTTGGTTAAAAACGAAATTGGATCTTGTACTTGCTTGATGGGCAGGGAAGAATATAGCAACTGCTGAAGGATTTTTTTCTCTCTCTTCTTTCAGTTTTTTTCGGTATGTCTTAATGATTTAAGGTGAATGTCTTACCGAGACAGAAATGTTGATTATAATCTTTAAATATTTTTTTAAAAAAATTATGAAAAATTATATATATCATAGGGAAAGGTCCCTTTATTGCTCGATAACTCCAATATACTGTTATGGAGCTTGCACATAAACTTGAACACATTGATTGTGGAAACATATAAATTGGGACCCATCAACAGAAGAAAAAAAAAATTATAAATAAAACCTATTAACCTATTTAAATTAATCTATAATAGTGTTCAAAAAATTATTTTATTATACCATTATGATATGAACATCCTCCTCTTTACTTTTACATCAAAAAATATTAGATTTACCCAAAATTTAAAGTACATTATTTTATTAAACAAAAAAATAACTAACTATTTTATTATTAAATCAATTAACAACACAACATAAATGATAGACTTTATATTATTATTTTTAATATAAACCAATTAAAAATCTATCACCTATAAACTCGAACCTTAAATTTCTAATTTAATTTTTAACTATAATTAAAAATTAAACTTAATAAATTAAAAAACCCAAAATAAATGTCTAAAAAACTAAACACTATATTAAAAGACAAGACTAAAATTTTAATTTAATACCAAACAACATTCAACTTTTAACATGGACACTAAAGTAAAACTACAATTAAGTCATTTGAAAACAATATTTTTTTAGGCCTTTATACATGGCATGTGGTGGTAATGACAATGTTCACATAGCTGCAGAATGGACGACAATGAACAATAGAGAACACAAAATTGGAAGATATAGCAATGAACTACGCACGGTGGGTGACTGCTGCTATACATTGATGTCATTACTTATTTGTCTGATGACTCAGGTTTGACATAGAGACTGAGGATGTTGAGAATGCAGGAGCAAAACATGGCAGGATTGTACAACATTTGTAGGAGGAGGTCTTGATCGTATTGATTTGGAATGTTTTTAATTATGACGGTCATTTTGGCATCCTTGCAATTCAATGCCACTTCGACCTCGTCAAACTCAAATTGGGAACTGCTTTCCCCTATTATTTCATGGAATGAATCTCTGTTGCCATTCTTCACACTAACGATTCTTGCCCTTCCAAAATCACTTCCAATGGCAACGAAAATCGTCACTAGTCGAGTTCTCAATCTCGCACAACACTGCACTCTTCACTCCCGTATCTCCATGACCCACTCAGAATCCGATTACCGATTAGCACTGTGGGTAAATCAACATCGTGCAAGACTTAACCGACACTTCAATCTCTACATACAACTGTAGGTGGTGCTTCAAGCTCACTAGACTTAGGTACTTTTTATTTCCGAATACAACTGTGGGTCTCATGTTAACTTTCACTGACGTGATCAGGGTTGAAGACCTGAACAACATTGAGCTCTTCCAAATAGATTTCCATCGTTCTAATCGGGAAACATACCCTGATTACCATTGTTCTTTCCAACCAAAATATCCACCAATCACCCCATTACCACAAACAAACACTAACTACTTCGCCTTAGACCTAATATGTCAATAATATTCGATTAACATTGAAATCTCCACCCAAGGCTCACTGACACCTAATCAGTGATTAGAGTTCTGATTAAAACTAAAGCACCGCGTTAAGTTTCACATAGACCTAATCGGGTTAGGAGATCCCAATTAACATTACACTAGACAATTTGGATAAATAGGTTCTAATTGGACTTTTAAGTCTGCTTAGTAAAGGGACTTTCAACCACATCCAACAAAGATTAAATCAGGAAATAGAAACTTGATTGAAATTGTAAAGTGTTTTTCAAACTTGTCAAGATCTAATTAGGAATTAAGAATTCGATTACAATTAATGAATGTTAAATAATTTTTTGAAGACCAAATCAGGAGTTTGGTCTTCAAGAATTTTTAGGTGACCAAACAACTTTTCAAGTCAAGTGTTTATAGGGAAAATTGATGGTATAAACTTTGTCAATCCATCTATGTGGAAATTAGAAGGAAACGAAGACTTTGAAAATCAAGTGCCCGAATAATGCCATTTGAAAAGACAAGCAAACGAGTAGAGAAACTCATTACTCTGATTTTAGTTGATGCAAGTTTGCTTGAAACTTTGGATACTCCTACATTAGACACCCAAAGTGTAAAAATGTGAGTTCCCTCTCACATGGACAAAATAAATGGCAAAACCACTCTTTTGGCTACAAAGCATAATGATCACGATGTCCCCTTCCAACACGCCAAGTACTTCAGTGTATTATCTTTCTTTCTTTTCCATTTCTAGCGCCTTCTTATTGATTTCAGTTTTGTCTTCCTCTTCATCTTACCTCTACTATTTCTTTCCCTCTTTGTGGGATTTGACACACCATAGTCTCTCTCCTTTGTATGATTACACCCACCATAGTTCGTCCTCCTCCGCCAAAGGCTTATCTATATCTCTCTCCATTTGCTTTAGGGATGAAACCCACCTTTGTTCAACCTCCATCACCAAGATATTTGCCCATGCACCCTACTCTTCCTTGTGGGCTCAAACCCACCAATGACTGACCACCTCCTCCTAAAGCCTTCTTAGGTTTGTTTCCACATTGTCCAACCTATTGTTGGATCCTTCCATCACTTTTTGTTGTTTGTAGTTCCTCTCTCATGGTTGTCATCTCTTCTTTCATCACCAATATCATTACAACAGACTCAACATACATTTAGGCATCCAAATGATAACCCATAGCCTCTACCACCACCTCAAGGATAATCTTTACCTATTCATATTTCATTGTCTACATTGTTATGTCAAGAAAACTCTCCATCTTCAATGCAACATCCTCTTCTTCTCAACATTCTATGGTTGTCATACGAATTAGTAACTCCTCTACACACCTCATGAACTCAATTAGTTCCCTGTCTTCACTTGCAACATCAATCTCTTCAACATATTATTTGGTTGACATCAAACTCAGCTCCCCCATCTCATCTGTCATCTCCACACTATAAGTTTGCTTCTCATCAAGCTTGTGCTTCTCAAATTCTTCTCCATTTTGCCTACTCCATAGAGAAGTAATCAATTTTTTTTTTACAATGTTATGTCTCCTTATCAATCTTCTTCATTTGATCTTTTGAGATTCCTTTCTCTCACCTCTAACTGTTATAATTGATATTCCTCATGTGTATCTTCTTGAGAATAATGTTTTTCCCATACTTTCCCACTTTTTATTGTCTCCATGATGACTGAAGACATTATTCCATGGCTAGCATATCATTACCAACCAACTCTTCAACCACTGTTGCCATATCATCTTCTTGTTTGGCTTCTTCACTTTGTTTCTCATACAAATGATCATGTTGTACTGCACCACATTTTGTCCTTTTCTTTTCCATCTTTTCTATTGTTGGACCTGCACATTGAACAAACACATTAAGGGGTTGAAGAGCTCCCACAAACATCTCATGAACTACTTCACCATGCCCCAAGGACATGTTGTCCAACTCTTTTCTACTACTTGCATGATTTTCATGGCTTTCTCTCTCATGGTAGACTCTCAAAAGCCTCATATCAGCAACCTCTATGGTTGTTTTCTCCTCATTCTCAACTTTGCCTTCACCTACTTTATATGGTAAACTTTCAACCATACCCTCCTTGTGTGCATTTGCTTTCACAACAACCATCTCCATTGTTTCCTTTATGGAAACTTGTAGCTCTTCATGGTTGCTCTCTTCTTCCACCTTAGTTTTTTTTTTTTAATGTAAACTTGTAGTTTTCCCTGGTTGTCCTCAACTCTTCTGCCCTCCAAAATATAAATGAAAAACATATTTCCATCACTAACCAAGGATAGTTATAAATTTTCACGCTCATGGGATACCATAAATTCACTCCCATCATCACACAATGGGTCTCCTTATGGTTCAATAAATATCACTTTCATATCCTCTTTCATGAGGAATTCTTCCTCTATGGGCTACTCCCAACTCGCATTCACCTTGATGTTCTGAAAATTAGAGTTGGGATCCTCACATGGAATCCTCACCTTTGTTTTGTCTTCTAATACAATCTTCTCTTATTCAAACTTAGCCTTCTCCTTACTATTTATCAAAGTAGCCTTTGGATACTCACATGGATACTTTCCATTATTATTGCCTCTCTTGACAATCTTATTCTTCTCATCTCTCTCAAGCTTCATCACATGAAGCTTCTTGAACCATTTTGGATGCAATTTTGGGTGTTCAAAATGACCCAACAACTTGTAAACCATATGTTCCCAACCACTTACCTTACTCTTACCTTTCCTTTATTTCCTTGTTTGGAGATCTTTCCAATACACAACTGCACTACCACATAATCTTCTGCATGTAACTTTTACCCCCATGGGGACTATAACATTCTCATCTTCAAAATATATTTCTAGCTCAATTATCCAATTCATGAGCTTTCTTGGGTTCTCAATTCCATTAAACAAAATTATATCACTAAGCGATTTACATCTCTCCTTCACCATGACCTTTGTTGGTCTTTTCCTTTTGTTGGAATCTTTTCTGGTCTCTCTTCAAAGCATCCAACCTTGTTTGTAAGGACATCAAACCCATCATTATCTCTTCTTCAACATCATCACTTACAACTGCAACGACACCACTTTGTGCAATCATTCCCATCATATCCAGTCTTGCCTAAAATCTTTTTAACATCTATATCAAGTCATCCACCTCTTGTGCTCTTTTCTTATGTGTCATATCTCACCACAATCAACAAGATTCTCTTTCAAAACTTGTAATGGACTCAAAATAGAGCCTTTCAAACTCTCTCTCAACTTTCAGGGCTTCTCTCACACCTACAACAAATTTATGCAAGCTTCTCTTTCACAACTTGTATCACACTTGAGCACACTTCTCTTTCACAACCTACAAAAAAATCATATAAGGGCTTCACACACCACCTACAAGGAAAAAACTTTGCTTTGATACCACTTAGTGCAAACACAAAGTAGGTATCCCATTAAGGACAACTATTACGCATGTTGCAAGGGTTTCAAATCTATGGACATGCATTGGCACAACTCACAAAACCTGACTCATATTATCAGATATTCTTTCTTAAATTTATTTTTTAAAGTATTACAACAAAATACATATCCTCATATTCAGGCCTCAATTGGATTTATTAAATACAACAAGTTTGAATGACAAGTTTCGAATACAAATTTTGGCAGCGTAACGCTTCATCCATTTAAAAAGGAGAGAAAAAATACAATACCAGTTTCCCATCATCTCAACAACAAAGCCATCCCAAAAGAAATGTGATTTTTCCATTTAAGGTCAAATGGTCTTACCCCTCAACTTTCTTCAGTCTCCCTTGGCATTTCACATTCCATTACCAAGCAAAACGACTTAAAGAATAACAAAGTCATAAAAAATGCGATGTCCACCTAAAAGTAGACCTAATTGGATTTATGTGGACAGTTAAAAACTTAACAAAACACACTTTACATTTGACAGACCTATGTTGCTTTTTTTTTTAAGCACTTCATGCATTTTGAAATGAGTTCGAGTTTTAAGTGGATTAGCCGACTTGGCGAACTTCCACTCTCGCCTAACACTATGGGTTTTCACCAAAAATAGTCTTGAGCTAGTCGAGATTTTTGCACCACAAATCATAGTGAATAATGGTGACAATAATATTCACCCAATCGGGTTCTTAATCCCACACAACACTGAATTATTCACTTACGTATTAACACCATGACCCACTCAGAATTTGGTTATTGATTAGCACTGCAAGTAAATCAATAATCAATACCATGCAAGACCAAAACGACACTCCAACCTCTGCATACAACTATAGGTTGCACTTCGAACTCACCAAAGACTTAAACAGGGCTTTTATTTCCAAATACAATTGTGGGTCTCATTCCAACTTCCACTGATGTGAATGGGGTTGAAAACTTGAACAAGAGCTTTCTCAAATAGATTTTTGTTGTTCTAATCAGAAAATAAACACCGATTATCATTGTTCATTCCAACCAAAATATTCATCGACCTAATTGGTGATAAAATCTCGATTAATAAGAACAAACACTAACTTCACCTTAGACCTAATTGGCCAATAAAATCTAATTAACATTGAAAGTTCCACCCAAGGTTTGTTGATTACCATTGTTCATTCCAACCAAAATATCCATCGACCTAATTGGTGATAAAACCCTAATTAACAACAACAAACACTAACAACTTCCCGTTAGACCTAATCGGTCAATAAAATCTAATTAACATTGAAAGTTCCACCCAAGGCTCGTCGATTACCATTGTTCATTCCAACCAAAATATCCATTGACCTAATTGGTGATAAAATCCCGATTAACAAGAACAAACATTAACAACTTCACCTTAGACCTAATCAGTCAATAAAATATAATTAACATTGAAAGTTCCACCCAAGGCTCATCAATACCTAATCGGTGATTAGAGTTTTGATTACAACTAAAGCACCAAGTTAAGTTCTGCATAGACCTAATCAGGTTAGGAGATACGATTAGTATTACCTTAGATAATTTGCATATGCCAATTCTAATCGAACTTTTAAATTTGCTTATCAAGGGGACTTTCAATCACGTACAACAAAGACTAGACTAGGAGATAGAAACCCAATTATAATTGTAAGGGTTTTTTCAAACTTGCCAATACCTAATTAGGAATTAGGACCCTGATTACAACTCTTGAATGTCAAGAAATTTTTTGAAGAGCAATTGGGAATTTGGCCTTCATGAATTTTGAGGTGACCAAGAAAATTTTCGAGCCAAGTGATTACAAGAAAAATTGATCATAACAACTTGGTCAATCCATCCGTGCAGAAACTAGAAGGAAATGAAGACTCTAAAAATTTATCTCTAGAACAACTCCTTGTCAAAAAGACAAGCAGAGGAGCAAAGAAACTCACACTCTCACACCCCTATTCTCTAGTCTATGATGTGGAAGCAATCTTGCTCTTAGAGCTTGAGATTCCTTCACTTTGATGTCATTAAAATATATTATTAATGATAATGGATACAGAGATAATTTATTACATTGGTTGGAAATATTATAAGAAACACATTTGAGAGTTTCCCAAAATCGATTCAAGAAGACCAATGATAAAAGGATCTGATCAAGATGATACAATGTGGGTGATAAGGTATTAAAAATAAAATAAATACAAATGCAGATAAAGAAATTAAAGTTAAGTTCAAACCTAATTGGCTAGATCTTTTTTATCAAAGAAATTATTGATTTAAGGACATACCTCCTAACTACATTAGAGGGCAAACCTTTGAAGAATCCAATGAATATCATGCATTTAGGTGAATTTTACACTTGATACTTTTACTTTTTATTCATTTTTCTGTTTTAACTGGGCATTTTTATTTGATTTCATGATTTTTGTTGTTTATTTTCTATGATTGATCTATTCATTTCTTTGGCGCTCTTGCACATCTTCGTACTACTTATATGTAGTCTATCACAAATACTTAATGTTTTGCAAGATAATACATACATAAATCCTCATCAGAGGATGTTAAAGTTGTAGTCTATCGTAAATACTTTATGGTTTTCAAGATAAAAATACAGAAAAAAACATAATCACAAGCTACCTATTCCATTATGAACCATAAACGTCAAATTAACAGCTTCAACATTTAGTGCAAGTTACAAATAGACCAAGACACTCAAAACATATATGCTATAAAATAAGTACACACAATAGAGATTCATAATATATCTTCATATATTTTGAGAAATGTTTACAGTTTAAGGATACATCTTAGTTAAATAGCAAAAAAATACTATATTTCCTAACTTGTTACAATGAACCACTTTTTCTTCGTGTGATCTATACAATATTTATAAATTCATCTTGACTCGTCATCTTATCTGGGTTTGTTTTCTCTTCTTTCTCTTCCTAGGAGGCATTCCGCCTTCCATTTGTTTTATCCATTTACAATATCATTTACAAAATATACGTATATGGCAGCTAGGATATTACAAAATTCTTGTGAGTCACTAGTCACAATACCTTACTAACACCAAATCTTGATATAGCTCTAGTAATCATATTTTCCTCTGCATCTAATTGTTGTTCATTTGCTTACATGAGTCTTCCTCTACTCTCAGTTCTCATCTCCCCTTGCTACAAATTTATTCTTTTGTCATTTTCAACAACAATCAACCTTGTTTCGATATTTCTTAATAAATTTACCACTTCTTCCAATCTTCTTAAAATGTTGGCAGCCACTAGTATATCTCAGCTTTTGAGAGGCATCTTGACTCTGACTTAACACTGACACTAACTACTGCAAATCTTTCACAAGCCACCTCTTTTCAGACTACTATGTCTTTTCTTCCTCACGCATTGGCTTTTTTGTAGGCTTCTCTTTTCTACCCTTCCTTAGACATTGGCTTTTTTGTAGACCCCTCTTGAAGCTTCTCTTTTCTACCCTTCCTCACACATTGGCTTTTCTGTAGACCCCTCTTTAAGCTTCTCTTTTCTACCCATCTATACAAAATGGAAAATACTTATGCATCCTTTACACACTTAGACCTTCAATTCTCTACCCACCTATGCAAGATTGAGAAAAACATTGCATAGAACACACCTTCTACCCAACGCCCTCTTGTTGGGAGATGTTTTATCACTCTCACATCGCTTAACCAACAATCTTTTGTTGGAAGATGTTCTCTTACTCTTTTCCCTGGGCAAGATGTACCTCTTCTAATACCATATGATGCAACTTGTTATTAGGATGGGTTTCCAATTAAGGATCTTCTAATCCTTGCAACCTAATTTAAACTCTCTCAATTGACATTCACACACAAGAGTTAATCCAGACATGCAAGTCATTGATGTTATCCATGTTCATTTAAAGATACTTATTGATCACACTATCAAGAATGGAAGTTTGAATACACATTTGACTAATAAAAAAATCAAATCAAATCAAATTTTACAAATATCAATAGTGAGGAACGTCATTAAAGATGAACCAACCTTAAAACACATGACAAAACAATTTTCTCGTCTGTAAAGGTTTTTTCTCTCAACAAGATTTTAAAAACCCACATTAAATGTATGATTAGAATCTTCTTGAACCCTTTAAAAGTAATTTTATAAGCAATTTTTAGGACGCCTTAGCAAGTTGAAAATACATCAAAATATATTATTAATATTATTGTCTCTTAAATATAAAGATGGATTCTCCAATAAAATAAAAAAACCCATAAAAAATATACTGATAATTTTTTCCCAAAACTTCTGCAGCATTTTATCCATTACTTGCATCAAAAACATTTGTACCCTTTGAAAAATTACTCACAACAAATAATAGCAACAATATTAGTCTTCTATGATGATTGATTCCTCCATAAAATCAAAAACCCATCAAGAATATAAATTTAGATTTCTAAAATAACCTTTGTGTTTTTCTCTCCATCTCCAAGCTTGGATGTCCAAGCAAAAACCAATTCTTTGAGAGTGGAAGAGTCGTTGAACGGTTGAACATAGTTGTCCATGATAGTGGCTAGTGAGGCCCGTGGTTGACATTAATAGCGAGTTGCATACCGTGCTACAGGTAGGGGCAAAAAAGAAAGAACAGGCAGCAAGCAACAACGGAGAAGAGTAGCAGAATAGAGAAGGAGAAGGCTAGAAGGAAGACGGAAACTTCTTGAATTGAAAGAATACTTATCCAACTTTGCTTATGTAGTTTAGTACATTGGATTGCAGTGGATTTATTTCTGTTTTAGGGAAGATAATCAACCTGTGTTGAAGAAGATACCAACTTGATAAAAAGAGAGTGAAAGGGAAGAATGGGTTGCATGAATGAGTTTAGAAGTTGAGAGTAATATATATCTTGGCGTTTTTGTGATAGAGTTATTTAATTAACAATGTAATTTGCATATCAAATCAAACACAACCCTATAACCATTCTATAAGTATGTTTTGCTGTCCCAAATAAAATTATTTCATAGAATTGTCATACCTGATATTACAATTCCATAAGAATGGTTGTTCCAATATAACTTTTTCAAAAAAATGATTGTACAAATATACTTATTTCATAAAATGGTTGTACGCAATATAACTACTCCATAAGAATGGCTGCACCAATATAACTAGTAAGGCATAACAATGGCGCCTTAACAAAAAAATTGAAGAAGATAGCATACCACAATGAATTTGTTATATCTTACATTTTGAAATACTAATTTAGAGTAGACTCTTCAAGGTTTCTTAAATAGCAAAGCGAAAGAAAATAACTTGAGATATTATAAAGAGAAGTTAGTTGCATTTGTCTTTGCAAAATTGAATGTTACCATTTGACTTTCAAGAAGAGAAATATATTGGGAAACCAGTTTGTTTGTTATTTTAATTCGTGGAAGAGGGGCATCAAAACTAAAAGTTGGGCAAAGGAAAAACCATAAATTGTCCTTTGGAGGGCTGGGGGTTACATGAATGCATAATAGTAGCACTTTGAGTGTAAAAAAATATATTAACTAAATGTGTGATATATTTCTACAGACATAAATGGTATCCCCTCTCAAAATTGTATCTGCAGCAAGGCATATAGAAGATAAAGGTTATTATAAGGCCATGGCCAACTCAGATGCCAATTTGATGTATAAAACACCCCTTGTGAAATCCCATGAAAGAATTTCCTTCCATTTACCTTGTATTTTGTTCAAATTGTATATTCCAGAGGAGTAAACCAAAACTTATCTACCTGCACCCAGAGTATTCGCCTTTGCCTTTTAAGCAAGTACGAATTAGATGTTTGGCGTACAAAGTACCCCACACGCACAGTGTACAGCAAACACATACACAGCATAGAGCAAACCTCTAAATCCACTCGAATAAGATTGGAGCAAATTTGCACCATTCCTACAAGACGGAGCCAACTACAATTCATTTCTACAAGTGGGGTTAAAAATTCCATGCTTCATGCAGCACAGTTTGCATATCACAGATTTAACTCCTATGTACAAATACCTCTAATTACATGACTTGTTGCCCCAAGTCAGATATGCCTCTTCAATGCATCTTGGAATTGTTTCTATAACTCTAAAATCCTCATTCATTCAAGAAACAAGGGATGGTGAAAAAATGTTGAAGCCAATGTTAAAATTTGCTCATAACAAAAACAAAATTATCTTGCCAGTAATCTTCATGAAAACAATTCCCACTTTTGAGATGGACACGATTTGCATCCATGTACAAAAAATAAGCTATGAGGTTCATGAGTTCTGGTTGCTCTGCAATTTTGATGATGACCTTGGTTTTCACTGTGACAATCTCAAAAAATATTAAAACCCTTGGTAATCACGACAGGTATCCCCTGAGAGACAAATTCATCTTCCCCTTATCTTCATCATCTATTTTTTCTAGCAGATTGCTTCTGGCATGTTCAAAACCCTGATTTCTGCAATTGCCCAGCTGTAATGTATTCCAGCATTGCATAAATTCACCCTCCTTTTGGTGTGATTTGTCCTCTGAAATGAATGTTGGAAACTTCTTAACCGTTACCAAACTCTACTCTTAACTTGTATTTCATCCCATTTCTTTCATCCTTGTTTTTACCTTCACAACATGATCTCTTTTTCAGTCACATTGACAAGAACTCTGTGCAATGTTAGTACATACACACTTGTCATAAATGCTTTCAAGGGCAAAATGGATAGATTCATCTGCCTCAAACCCAATTCGAATTACAAAATCATGGATTTCCTTAACCTGTTTAAAACCTGCCAAGTCTGCACATGCAAGGCCGTTGTACAGGGTAAACAAGTCGGGCTTCACACCATCCAGCAGCATCTGACAAAACATTTCCAAGGCCTCATTAGCACACCCGTTTATGGCATACCCCCCAACAATCACATTCCATGAGGCCATGCTTCTTTGAGACATTTTGTCAAACACTTGGCATGCAATCTTAAAAAAACTACTCTTGCAATACATATCTACAATTGCATTCGCCACATAAACATAGCAATCAAATCCATTTCTAACAACATAGGCATGGATCTCCTTTCCCTGTCGCAGAGCTTCTGAGTTACTGCACGCCTGCAAAATGGAGGCGAGTGCAACTGCATTCGGCTTCACACCTTCTCTCCCCATTTTACCAAAACATCCCAACGCCTCCCTCCACTGCCCAGCATGCCCAAATCCAGTAATCATGGTCATCCAAGACACCAAATCTTGTTCAGGCATTTTATCAAACACTTGGCATGCATCCTCCAAAATCTCACATTTCCCATAGTCAACAGAGCACCACCCACAACAAAACTCAATCCAAACTCACTCTTAATCACAGTCCCATGAATCTCCATTCCCTTTTTCGAATCCCCTAAACCTCCACAAGCTTTCAAAGCACAAGAAAACGTAAAATCATCAACCCCAACGCCACAAAACCTCATTTGCTGATAAATCCCAAGGGCTTCCTCTCTCACCAAAACCATTCTTAATACAAGCCCTGATCATGGCATTCCATAAATGCATATCTGGTTTCATTACCTTATCAAAAGCCCTGCATGCTTCATTTAAAGATCCGCATATTGAATACAGATTTACAAGCCTTGTAGCCAAGTAAGGATTTTGATCATTTTTAGTGAAAATCATGTAGGTATGGACTTGCTTACCTTGTTCCAATGCTTTCATTTGAATGCAGGCCTGCAGAAGGGTGTCATAGATCTTGAAGTCTGCTGAAATGTCTCCCGAGTTTATGACTTGCAAAATGCCTAGGGCTTCCTCCAGTTGGAATCGTTGGCACAGAAGCTCCAGGCGCTTGTAGACTGTCTATAAGTTGTTTTGAATGGAAAATTTGTCATGTCTTGTTGTGGCTTTCTTTCTCTGAGAAATGCCAATGATTGTATGGGCTCGAATCATCAATGGTTTGGGAAGAATTTTAGAGGATTGTAATGATGTGCTGCCATGGATGAGCAAGCAAGGCTGCGTGGTGTTGGGTAAAGTGAATGTGAACGGAAAATTTGCATATGAATTATTATAGTACTGTGAAAAGAGCAATGGTGGTGATAGTACCATGGTTGGACTTGCATGGGCAAAGATCAGAATGCAGAAAGATGAGTGATAACAAGAATGTTCTCGACATAAACAATCACTTGAGATAAGGCTGGCTGGATTAAATTTGTGATATACTCGTTTCTCTTTTGCGATGGATCTTTTAATATGAAACTTTCTTATTTGATTGGGTAAACGTTTTAGATCGGAGCATTGAATTTGAGGGGCACATCAAGGTACCCAACCTCCGTAACAATTAAGATGTATAAGGACACAAAACAAATAATAAATATTGAGGTTAGTTAAATATCAGAGATAAGTAAAATATACTTTCGTCAAACAATGGCTACAAAATCAAAGATGAGAAATAATACAATTTTGTATGTTTCGCATTAGAGTATGATAGACGATTCACCAAAAGACAAGTAAAAATTAGAAATAGAGAATAGACAGATGATACTCAACCAAGGGCAAAGTCTTCAACCGTAAGTCTGGGTGTATCTTCTCTCTCACCTTGAGAGAAGGTCTTTCATCGTCCATTGAGAGTCGTCGTGCACCAAGTCTTTTGCCTCTATTCTCAATAATTCTACCTCAAAATGTTTTCCTTTCTTCTTAGCAATGGTGCCGACATCAACTTTGAGATTACCAAGTAAAAGAGGGGATACAAAAATCGAAGCAAGAACAGACAAGGGGGTCCAGTGAAGGAAGAGGGTCATGATACAAAGGGGGAGCATGCGAAGCAAGAGCGAGGGGCTCCTCAGGTAGGGGCAAAAGGGGAGAGGTTGAAGCCTGGTAAAAAATATCATGGCTACACCACTTGAAACCTTGAAGGGAGATCCCTCTTTCTTCCTCCAACCCTGTTGAGAGTGAGAAGAGGGTGACAAACAAACCACTGAAGAACACATTATCATCTTGTGGCCAAGGAGATTTTATCGAAAACAACAAAATGGGAGGCCTTCGTAGTTGAGGTATTGAGTCCATCTACCCCTGGAAGAAGTCAATAACACCAAATATAAAAGAGGCTTGTAAATGTCAATGAGAGTGCAGACTATCATAAATCTGCCATCCAACAATTTCCTATCAATTTTCACAAAAAAATCCCACTTTGTTGATCATCTGCATTAGAAGCTCCTCCTTCCACAATACAAGTGGTATAATCTGATCCAAAGGGGTGCTGAAGAAATATTCACTTATGTTGGGTTGAAGAATGGAGACCATGGACATAATAAAATATCAGATTTGTAGAAGAACCACAGCGTGGGTCACCAGACAAATTCTCTATCCGAAGGGTTTTGAAACTTACATCATAAAATTTATTGTTTTTGTTTAATCTTGTTTTTTTTTAAGGAGTTAAGTGTTAACTTTTAAGTTGAGAGTGTTCTTCACAAAATGTTATTGTAAGTTGGGCATTCCATGATATAGTATTACTTAGCTCTAGTAATTTTATATATATATATATATATATATATATATATATATATATATATATATATATATATATATATATATAATTTAGTCTTTGCTGACCTCAAAGTAAAAAATAGATATATTGTCTTATCCTAATTCTCTTTTTAAGTGTTATTCACCAATTTCACCAAATATGGTGTGAGCTAGTCCTTAGCTAAATTATCAACATTTGAAAAATATCAAGTAGGGTTCTACTCTTTAGTTTTGGACCTTCCCTTTGTTGAAAGGCTCACATTCACCATCTCAATGTGCCTAAATGATTATCTTATAGTCTGACCCTTATCATTATAATAACCCAGACCACTTGTATTATACAAAAAGCTCAAAACCTAATATACATTCTTCACTGTCAGTTTCAGAGCCTCAACTATTTTTTATCCTTCTAGACACTACCAGCCACATAAGGACACTAACATCAACGCTAGTGTCTAGATCCTTATCTAGTGTCCAGTACTCAAAGTCATCCAATTTGCAAAATATTTGAAACATATGGGTTGGCCTATTTGTCTTATTAAACCCTACTGTGAGATATTTTCAAAATGTGTATTATAAATACAAGTCTAAGTCTTCTCATTATTCATCTAGCAAATACTAAGTAAACACCTATCAATGTTCATTTAATCAATTGTACAATTGAATTATTTTTCTCAATTCATTCCTATTTATTTATCAGTCATAGGAGAAATTATAAAAAAGGTATAAAACATCCAAAGAGCAGTGCATAAGTGGTATTTTTCAAGTTACAAGCTAGATCATTGCATGCATCTATATATAACATATTACACCATTGTTCACACGCACTCCCACACATAGGAGAGAACTACATAAGTCTGAATCCCTCTTTGGAGTATTGGCTATGTAGACAACGCTTATTGATAGAGGGATCTTTGAGGTTAGCTTGACACCATGAGCCCACTAACTCATTTTTGGCAAACACATCCTAAGGTGAAGAAGGGTGAAGAGCTAGGTTTTGATCCATAAGTAGATCTATATAACCTATGCTCTAAATCTAAATATATCAATAAAAAAGCAACATAAAATCTAGAACAACAATGTTGGTTGTATCTCAATCTAGTACATATTATGTACTTGTATGTAACATCATAAAATGGATAATAGCATCGATGGTAGTGTCCAAAGACTGATGATAGTGTTTGTGGCTCCAGAAACATCATTTCTAGAATTTGACGATTGTCTCAAAATCTTGATCCTACACACTTTTGTCTATGCACAACCCCGATCAGCCTATACATTATAAATCCAACTATCATTTCTCTTTGGTATTGATATAAATAAAACATCTAAAAAATTAGGTACTTTCTATATTTAAAACATCTCAGTATTTTAATTCAAAATATTCATTTATCTGAGTTTACAATTAATTGGCCTGCTATAGAATAGTTTTATTCATCAATGTGTATATGTTATTTTATTCTCTTAACCCTTTACACCATATATCCAAAGAAGGGTTAAACATTTGGTGAACCTAACCTTTAATATCCAAACCCTAGCTTGACCTAAGGTTTCCTGATTTATCGCTTTCTTGATTTATGATTTTAAAATAGTCAAAATTTAAAATTTATTAGTTTTTGTGCCTAAACTCATGTTGAATATGGATATATCTTTTTGGTATTTCATTGATCAATGCATAATGACAATCCTTGCAAGTTATTTTCCACACTTTGTTAAATCAATAAAAGATAATCTAATGGTATAAGTGAATGTGTCAACATAAAGAGAATGATTCTAATCAAGATAACATTCAAATTTTTCTTTACAACTCTTTTTGTAATAATATTGAACCATCATCCAACTTTAGTAGACACCAACATGCATGTTCCCAACCCTTTATCCCCCTAGATCCTATTTGAGTAATAATTACCATCTCACACCCATTATTTTCCCATGGCTTATATTAGATTCTATAGTCCATGTCATCACTATACAAAGAGGAAAGGGTGTCTAACCTACTCAACCAATTATTAATATATAACAAAATCCTCCTAAGCCTAAAATTGTAATCAAATCTTAAGGATATGACCTTGTTGACCAATTTTGAAATAAACATGCTAAGATTTCAATCCTTGAGCTCTTAAAATAATCAATTATCTAAAAAGATGTCTTATATGAAGCATTATCTGAAACCCAAGAACCAAGTGATTTAAAACTAGCTTCCTTTGTCGATATTATGCAATATCTTAAGAACAATGAAAATCTTATCACCTTTGATTGTAAAGATTTACCATATAAGGATATCATCAAACAAGTCTTGCCTTTATTTATATAATTTACTATTTAAATAAAAGGCATCAAAAGAGTGCTAGTTGATAATGGATATAGACTAAGCATATGTAACACAAAATGCTTAACCACCATGGGTATTTGTTGTAAAAAAGTAGGGGTCTTAAGTCATATGCCTTGTCAGGCACCTATCTAGCTATCCAAGTCAGATCTAGACTTGTTACAACATGGTGAAATCCTTGACTAATTTTGTAACACTTGACATTTTTCACTTGACCATATTGGCATCAATTCACATAAGGCACACACCTTATGTGTTCACCCAAAGCACAACAGAGAAAGGACTGGGGGTTGTGTTAGGCTAGTTATGCCATGGTGTAACTCTATCTTCTAGAAGGTTTGGCTAGTGCAATGGTAGTGGTATATTCATAGGTGCAAGCCATTGTAGGGAGCATTTAACTATCTAGTAGGCGTAAGCCTTTATGATGTTGTTTTAGAGCTTCATGGGTGCAAGTCTTTGGTTTCATTAACTTAGCACCAGTCAGGCACTTGGGGGCATTCAATGGAGTACTTGGATGAAGGACTTAGGCTTTAGCTCGTACTTTGGCATAGGTATCATTTTGAGGCACAAATTCTTTTCTATACTCATGGAATT
The DNA here is from genome assembly GCA_037957365.1 of Torreya grandis. NCBI lineage: Eukaryota > Viridiplantae > Streptophyta > Pinopsida > Cupressales > Taxaceae > Torreya > Torreya grandis. The sequence goes on along the minus strand of JARHVA010005598.1, from coordinate 60,893 downwards.
TCCTATATAGGGTGTTAATGTCGTCATAACCTACAGGAATGCCCTAAATGGGCTAGGACGAAGGTTCACTGGAACTTAGCATTCATGATATAAAGTAAACCTTATAACTATTGTAAAACTTACACAAAGCCATTCATCATTAAAAAGAGTTCAAATATATATATATACATATACATATACATACATATATATATATATATATATATACATATACATATACATATATATATATGTATGTATGTATGTATATTTGTGTGTCTGTGTATATATATATATATATATATATATATATATATATATATATATACATACACACACACATATATGTGTGTGCATGTATATATATGTGTATATATATATATATGTATATATGCATACATATATATACATATACATACATATATATACATATACATATATATATATATATATATATATATATATATACATATATATATATATACATACATACATATATATATATACATATATACACACACACACACACACACACACACACACACACACACACACACACACACACACACACACACACACACACACATATATACTAGATGCTCACAAGCGAGATTGGTCATTACAACGAGGAGCCACTGAGGCATCCATACTCAAACCTAAGATAAAAGTAAATATATCATACAAAACTAATCCTACAGAGCTTCTCTACTCCAACTTGCCTCTCTCTCTCTCTCACTAACTAGATTAACTCCGCTTTTATAGAACTCAAGAACATCTTAGTGCTAGGGTAAAAGGAACACGCCAGGTGTTAAACTAGTGTTAGATGTAATCATTCCACCAACTCCACTACCCTGCTTCTAATGAGACATGACTGTCCCATGTGTCCACTTCCTGATAATGATTGAGCCAAAAGGGAGTTAGTTAGATGCCTACCAGTTAGCACCATACGATGACAAAATAACAATCATAACAAGTGATTGCCTCGTGCCTAAGTGTATAATATGTTGGCACAGATCCTATACTTAGATGAATTTTGGGCCCAAAATTAACCCATACAAAAATTTTAGTCCACTCTCGAACTAGTATTATATCAATTTTGGTGCACAAAACTCAGGTGCATGCTCCTTTGGCTCCACTCTGAAGTCCTCAGAACCCTAGATTGCGAACTTAATTTCTTCTGTAGTGTCATCTATCTCTATGGATGTGGCATTGAGGGCGATCATGTCAGTTTTCTCTAAGTCTTTCCTAAAGGATTTTATCCTTTCCTTTGCCTTTGTTACACCTCTATCTAGGATAATTCCTTGTTCACAGGGCTTTGTTTAAAGGGCACAGAAGATTTCTTCTAAGTCCTACTCTTGGATCTTGATTTGGGAGCTCAAAGTATTAATTGCACCATTATCTATGCATGTTTAACCCTATTCATAGTGTATTCTTGTGACATCAGTGCATCCTTCTCCCCATTTACCTTTTTGAGGCATACATCGATGACTGATGCCTAAGTGAAAAAGTTGTAAAATATTACATCAACCGCTTTTGTGCCCTCTTTAAGATTTGTGAAGAGGTCTTCCACCTCTTCAAGTTTTGTGGTAAGCTCTTGTTTTATGGTGGCAGAAGGGTCATCCTCTTCTTATGAAATTGACTTCATCTTTAATATTTGGAGAATCTATTCCACTACTACACACACCTTATCAACCTTCAAAAAAATTGAAGTGTCAACATCATTCAGGATGGATGGCTCGACTTCCTCTAACCACTCAGCCAGTTACTATAACTTGAATTTCATGGCCTTGATCTCCTCATCTACCTCTAGCATGATCTTCTTCCAACTTGAGGCTCTAAAATCATTAACAATGTTCCTCCATGCTACATCAGAGACCATTTAGATGAGGGTGTTAGCTACTCTTACTATATTCATTATCCAAGGGTTGATAAGAAGGGAGTCATGCCCTTCCTTTAGTTGATCTGCACTTAGGATTGCCTTCTGTGGTACCTTGAAATGAGGCTTGTCCATGTAATTGTCGAAGGCAAAGGATAATTTTTGGCATGTCCTTGTGATGGCAGTTCTGAAGGGCATGTATTCCATCATATAATAATCCTCTTTTGTAAACCCCTCCTATGCCTTTTCTTGTAGGCTTGACCCAACACCCTCTTCGTCAACCATGGAAATCTCTATCTTTTCTTCTTCTCCAGTGCTAGTGCTTTCTCTAGTGCCCTCCTCTAAGGTTTCTCCTCCTTGCTCCTATAGGGGTTCTTTGGACTTGTCCCCTTCATCCATTTTTTCTTCTTCATCAACACTAGCTTTAACCTCTCATGTCCGTCAAGTCTTTATTTTGCCCTATGTTTTCTCTTTTAAGGCACCAATATCACCTTCCTTGTCTCTAGGTTCCCCTTCACTACTTAGGCATGCCTACGATATGGCTTCTTCCACTATGCTAGTGGGGACGCTAAGTACCACTTCCACTTTTTCCCTTATGGGTTCCATACTTGAAACAACCCTCTTTTCTTCCATTTCTCTCATGGCCCTTTCCTTTTGGGCATTCTTTATCTTTGCCTTCCTCTTCTTCACTATCACAATTATCTTTTCCTCCTTGGCCCTTATCTCTTTAGCCTCAACCTTATCAATCTCTACCTGGGTGATGTCAGCTACCTTCATGGCCTCCCTTTTCTGATCTATCTCTAATGCTACCTCTATATGTTCTTTGTTGAGGCCCATTTCCAACCAACACCTCTTTTCCTCCTCAGTTCACAGAGGATGTGTAGCTAGTTTCTCAGATGATGTGGGTGCAGGCTTCTTTGCTTTTCCAAGCGTGGAAATAATACCACCTTGGAGAGCCTCCTAAATTTCAATGATAATGGGCTCTTATTCTACTACTGCTTCCTGAACAATGTAAACTCTTGTCCCTTCATCTTCTTCCTCTTCCATCTCTTCATGTGGCTCTAATGCTTTTGCTTCCTCATGCACCTCTTGCACCTCCATCTCTGCTAAGGTAATCATGGGCATTGCCACTAGCCCCTTGGACTTATTTTTATTCTCCATTGGATTGGGTGAGGAAATCCCTAGCATGAAGACCATGTGCTTCTTCTTAGGTGTAGAGGGACTAGCTTCATCATCAGAGGCAATCTTCAATCAGATGTGCTCTTGTATTTCTTCCATGGTTTCTCCCCACTTCTTTTGGGGTATTTTTCTCTATGTCACTAGCACCAACTCTCCTTCTTCACTAACCTAAAGGCGAAGGTCATCATCTTTGTCCATGCATGCGCCTTTGTTCCTTGGATTCATCTCATAGAAGACCTTGTGGACGTGCCCAAGGATGACTTCTCTTTCAAGTGGATGAATGTCACTACCATCTAAGTCATCTTCCTCATCTTTGGTTTCTTTACCTCCTGGGCACACATATTAGCACCTCAACCTATGTATTTTGGCATCCACACCATTCACCAGGTTGTCCACATATTGTGCATTGATGATTCTTCTCAGTGCATCTATAAATTACTTGGCTAAAAATTTATAAGGTATTTTTAGCTAGTTAGAGTGGTTACCATTTATGAGTGCCAATTGTACTACATAAGAGTGTTTCATAATGGCAAAAGTCACCATTACAAATAAGATCTAGGGGATTTTATCAAGAATACACCATTCCTCTCTGAATGCTTTGGTATATCATGTGCACCATCATATTACTCAAGCTTTGTACTTTAGGGTGAAGGAAGGGGGAAAGTATAATTTTGGAATTTCAATGCTGGGGAGTCATTGTGCATTGGGAAGACCAATAGGCTATCCTCATTACCATCAAGCACATTGATCTCCTCCATCATAATCAGTATCAACATGGACCCCCTCTAGAAGGTCTCTCATGCCGTATAACATTCAAGTGCATTCTTTATTATGTCTTCTATGATGAACTTGGTTATATTAAATTTTAACCCCCTACACCATGTGGTAGGCAATGCATAGGTAGGCCTTTGTGAAATCTGACCATCGAACACTAGGGCAGATTTTTGATCTTACAAGGCTTGACGTTTCCATCATTCATGGTCTTAGATGTCCTTAATTGGGAATTTGAAACCTCTTTTTTAGTATCCAAGGAGTTTCATGACCTTTTTGACCTCAACATCATTTGTCATCATCTGATGGATGTCTATGTTGGAATTTGGTAATTCAACCCATAAGGCTTGAAAATAGCCTCATATGCCTCCCTGCAAAGTAGAACCAGTCCCTATGGATGCACAAGAGGATGAACTACACAAGTTCCTCCAACTTCCCAAAACTCAACAACTCATAGAGTTGAGTCATGCTAATGGTCGTTAGTTTATCCTAGATTGAGACATCGAATAGTATTACACCTGCTGCAGTGTTTGCTCTTGTGTCTACCACCTAGTTTTATGTATTGTTTGAAGTGTGGTGGTTATACTCTTTTAGGTAGCATTTGTGCACAAATGATGCCCAATTTTCTCCCATCAAGACCTCTTTGGGAAACTATTGTCCCAATATGACATCTTCTCAAGCACCTCCAGATCAACTTTAGCAACATTTACTCGCTCTACTAGTGGTGATATAGTTTTTGTGGTCAAAACTTATACCATTAAATGCACTTTTTTGGCTTCTTTATGTGCTTGATATGGACCCAAACTCATCCACTTTTTCCCCATCTTAAACTAGTTGGTGTTGAAACATAGTCTATTTATCTTATCGAAGACATTAATTTTTGTTGCACTTCTCACAGTCACGAGGTCTGTGACTATCTTCAGCTCTCAAGCTTCATGTGCCACAAAGGACAACCTCAACATCACTTTACTTTTTTGATATTTTATTCTCACCCAATTCATGCCCTTTACTTTTATATGCCAATCTCATAGGGAACACAATTCATTTCTCTACTTAACCATTCACTTTTGGTGTCTAGGGGTGCTCAAAGTATCATTGTAATAGGGTCTCCTTGATTTAGCTCTCTAGTTTGCTAGTTTCACTCTAGTTTTCTATTATAAATTCACATTATCACAAGGTTTGTAAATAGAAACAATCATTTTTTCACTATTTCATACCTTTACTCTCATCTACCACCTTAATTGTGGTTGATTAATGGAGTGAGGACACTTATATTTGTTAGGATTCATTACGACCTATGAAATCCATGAAAATATGCTACCATTTATGTATTCAATGTGGATATTTTTGCCTTCGCCATTGTTGGTTGAATATTTTATCTATTAGCGTACTGGTAAACAAAATAGGTCTTATCAGCCAAAGCAAGAAGATTAGTCATCCTAAAGTGTAAATTTATCACATCAGAAGGAGACTATTCTCTCCTCTCATCAAGGGGAAGTTCCCTATGGATATCCTATGTATATATATGAACAGAAAATAATACTCAAGGGTAGGACCAGACATCCATCTCTCTTTCTTCAGAGATGATGTATACAAAACAAAGGAAGAACTCAAGAGAATGACATACAACACTCCTCTTATTTCAGAAGAACTATTCAACCAGCCACAAGAATACTCTTGGAAATAAAAGTAGAATATGACTAAAGTATGGTAACCAGCATATCAAGACATAGAACAAAGTCTGCACATGAAATACTCAAGAGTGATATACAAAGAACAATGAAAGCTCAAAGTCTTTTCAAAGTTCTTTACATAGCAATGAAAAAACAAACACACTGAAGGCAGCTATGGGGGCATAAAATCTCTCCATAGTTGATTCTTCAGGACACCTTCTTGACAATTTTACTAATCCTGCTTATTAGATCAATGAAACAAACAAGATATCATAACACAAAGTCTTAAAAAGTCCCTTGTTTTTATTAAAAAAATATGATAAAAAGATTGAGCACAAAGTCTCAATGATGCCTCTCAATTTCGGCAGAGTTTCATTCAGATTATCAAAAAGAAGATGATTCTTTTACAATGATAGGAAGTCCCTTATATAACCACTTTTGAGAAGGACTCAGGAACAGTAATACATCATGATGCGTTGGGAAATGTTAGGAAGACAAGCTAGAACTTTGGGGCCTTTTACCCATTTGATCTTCTCAATGTAGATAGATAAGTCGTGCAATTGAAAGTTTTACAACTTTCAATGTCTACCTAGCGGTCTGATCTTATCTTCATCATTCCTCCCTTTCTGATTAATTGAATCATGTCCTGGATTCAGCTTGCTGTTTTGTTCCTTCCCCACTTTTTGCTGGTCTTGGCCTTGAAAATTGTGAATGTATTCTGTTTTGTATGTTCAAAGGATCAACAGTTATTTTGTTGTCTTCAATTTGACATTCGTGCTCCCGTCACTATGTTTCCAATGGCTAGTTGACTGTGTTGAATTTGACGTGTTCGAGCGCATCACCCCTTGGTCTTCTTTTGGCTTTTCGCTTGGCACTTTTCTAGATTAGACTTTGCCCTTTTGGGCCTTGAGAAATGATCCTTTGGCTTCGGGAAGTATCCTCAAATTAATGGTCAAGAGTTCCCTGCAAGGGCACCTGCCCTTCGGGGTCCTTCGTTGGCCCTTCGCAAATTTCCCCCAAGTTTTTCCTTGGGCCATTCCCTTTGAATGTTTCCCCAGACATTTTCCTCGGGGAAAATTTTTGTGGACAAAAAGTCTGGGGAAAATTCCCCTGGGCTTTGAACAAGTCTTTGAACAAGCCGAAGGGTGCTTTGGTCGATGAAGTGTCCTCCACAAGGGCACTTATCCTTCAGAAAAGTTCTTTAGCATTGAACCGTCCATTTGAACTTAGTCGATGAACCATTTGTTGAACCGGTTCAAAGGTTCAATGAAGCGTGCCAAGCCTTTGAAGCAAACAACCGACGAACCATTGAATGCACTTTTTGCCATTGAACCAATACATTGAACTAATCGATTGAACCAAGGCTTTGAACCAAAATGGTTCAAGCCGATGGTTCAACGAATAAAATAGGCCTATAAACTAAGCATTAAACCAAATATTTGTACTTGCCTTTGAACCGAGATTTGAACCATTTGATTGAACCTATCCGTTGAACTAGTTCAATGGTTCAATGAAGCACGCCAAGCACCTTTTGAACCAAAAAGCGATAAACCTGTTGTTGAACCTTTCCATTGAACCAAGACATTGCACCAAAAATTTGGTTCAACGGTTCAACGAAAGCCTTGAACCAACTGACAAACCAAATGATTAAACCAAAAGATGCTAAAACAAAGGAAATGAACCATCTGAGTGAAATAAATCATTAAACTGCTTGGTTGAATTGAGTGATTGAACTATTCCTTTGGTTGAACTGACTGTGAACCTTTGAACCCATTGAACCTTTGAACCCAATTGGTTTAATGGTTCAACGGTTCAAGTCATTTTGATTTGACCAAATGTTTGGAAGCTGATGAACCTGTTGAAGTGACTGAACTTTGAACCTTTATGAAGCACTGAACTTTTGCCAATGACATTGAACTTGTTGAACTTTGAACCTGTTGAACCTTTGAACCAAATTGGTTCAATGGTTCAATGGTTCAATGATTCAGGTCTCTTTTTGTATTCAGATGCTTGCTGATGAAGATTTTCAATTGAACCAAAACTTTGAACCAATCTCAGAAAATGAACAAATGTTGAAAATCAATTCTTTTGATTGAAAACCGCCTGTAGAGTCTGTAGATTTTTCTTCCTACTGAGTCCATAGATTTAACCCTGTAGAGTCCGTAGATTTAACGCTGCAGAGTCCATAGATTTTCTGAGAAGCTCTGAAAATGAGAAATTTTAATATCTAAGACAAATTTTGAAAATGGAAGATATTATTTTGGTTTGTAGAACCAAAATAATTCAAATGTTGTTCCAAAAATGACTGTTATTTTTGGGAGACAACAGCTGGCTCCAGTTGGAGAACTTTTGTCAATTGCAAAATGAATTGGAAGGAGTAGAATTCAAAAACTCCAATGTCTTCAAGTATACCATTGGGATTCAGAGTCATGCTTTCTAGAAATGAAAGGCAACAAGAATGAAAACAAACAAAACAAAAATTAAAACTGTACAAGTATACATATATACAGAGGCAATGGCCTAACACTTCAAGAATTGAAGTGTTTTCGATGTTGCCCATTATGGGGTAGAGAAAAGAGCATGCCATCTTGGTATTTCAACAAAAATCTATTTTTACCCATGTACTGATGAATTGTGAATGGGCCTCTCCAAAGGGATTCAAACTTTCCATGCATCCCTTTTGGCTCTCTTCTTTTGTCCCACAGCAGGACTTTATCCCCAATCTAAAAATCACGATTTCTGGCTTTCTGATCAAAAAGTTTCTTTATCAGATTTTGATGAACAACAATTCTATCCACCACCATGGTTCTTTGTTCTTCCAGCTGAGTCAGGCACATGATTCTTTTGTCAAGAGAACTCTCATATGTTTGATCTTCAATAGCCTTCACCAATTTCAAGGCTAGTAACTCTAAAGTGATTGGTATCTCAGCATTAATATCGTAGAGAAGTTGAAAAGGAGACATACCAATTGCCCTTTTTAGCGTGATCCTGTTAGCCCACAGAGCGTCTACCAATGCTTTGTGCCACATCCTTTGATTATCATCTGCAAGTTTCTTGATAATAGTTACCAAATTTTTATTGCTAGACTCAGCTTGTCCATTCCCTTGAGAAAAATAATCAGAAGAATGAGAGAGTGTAAATCCATAATAAAAATAGAATTGCGTGATTTCTTGAGTGGTGAAACAAGTTGCATTATCAATAATAATTTTGAGTGGGACTCCAAATCTGGAAATGATATTCTCCTTCAGGAAGTTGCATACAACTTCTGAGGTAGCACGCTTTGTCGGGATTGCTTTTTCCCACTTAGTGAAATAATCAGTCGCTGTAAGGACATAATCATGTCCAGCGCTTGATGATGGATTTATTGTCCCAATAAAATTGAGTCCCCATTGCTGGAAAGGTCCCTCTATGATTACTGGTTTAAGAGGCAGAGCAACCAACTTGGGTCTTCTAACAAATTGCTGGCAAAGTTCACATTTCCTTACCCATTTATGTGCATCTTGAAAAAGAGCCGGCTAATAATACCTGGCTCTCATAATTTTATGAGCAGTCACAGGAGCAAAAAAATGTCCTCCACAAGCTAGATTATGGAAAGATTTCAAGAGTTGGGTCTGCTGTTCTTTATCTACATAGCAAAGAAAAACTCCATCTATGTTTCTTTTGTACAGGCCGTTGTCCCAAAGGACAAAATTGACATCTTTCAATCTGATGGTTCTCCTCTCTTTGTAAGATAAATGAGCAGGACATTCTCCATAAGTTAAAAAATAGGCAATATCTGAAGACCATTCATTGATAGTAGAAACAAAAAGGACTGTTGGCATATTGTCTACTTTAACTTCTTCAAGTTGTGTATCTTCTAACTTATTATCAACCATTAATTGACAAAGACCTTTACCTCTGACCAACTTTGTTGGCTTGATATCCAGATCAAATTCTTGGATCTTTGCAATCCAATTACCTCTCTTTGTGCCAAACTCCTGCTGAGTTAAAATAGACTTGACTGTACTGTCAGGAACTAAGGTAGTAGTATGTGAATTCAGAATATAGAAGCGAAAGTGTTTGACTGCTTTTAACAAGGCATAGGCGTGCTTCTCTATATTCGAATACTTCAATTCATGAGTTTTTGGAGGGGAACTCATGAAAGAGATGGGAGATTCCATACCTTATTTGTCTTGTTGGACAAGAATAGCTGAAAGAGTATGCTTAAATGCATAGTTGTATATAGTAAAATCTCTATGGTAATCTGGGCAGACCAAGGTAGGGGTGTGAGCAATAGTGACTTTGATATCTTGAAATGCTGCTTTGCCTTCTTTGGTCTAGCTGAAGGTAGTCTTTCCTTTCATCATATTTACAATGTGTCTTGTCTTCTTAGCAAATTCAAGGATGAATCTCTGTAAGAAATTCACTTTTTCGAAGAAAGAGTGAACAACATTCTTACTTGCAAGCAAATTCAGCTCTTGAATAGACTTGACTCTATCTGAGTCAATCTTTATGCCTTCTTTGGACATAATGTGTCCAAGGAGTTTTCCTTCTATCACTCCAAAAATAGACTTTTTAGGATTCAAAGAAATACCATTTTTTCGGCAACGCTCCAACACTTGTTACAAGTGGCGCATATGATCCGATCGGCGCTTTGAAAAGACAGTTAAATCATCAAGATATACAACTATGAATTTGCCAATTTCATCTTTAAAAGCCATATCCATAGCTCTCTGAAAGGTAGCACCAGCATTTATTAATCCAAAAAGAATTATTTTGTATGCAAAAGTACCCTAAGGCATGATGAATGCAGTCTTGTGTTGATCAGGTTCAACAACTTCAACTTGGTTATAGCCTGAGAAGCCATTCAACATTGATGACATTTCTGATCTTGTTACTTTTTGGAGCACTTGGTCCATGATTGGCAAAGGTAATTGTCTTTCAGAGAAGATTGATTTAGATTTTGAAAATAAACACAAATGCGGATTTCACCATTTTTCTTCCTTATAGGAACTATATTTGCAATCCATGTAGAATGATGGATTGAAAAAATAATTCTAGCATTTAACATTTTCTAAATCTCAGACATAATTGTACCTGAAATCTTCGGATTGTATTGTCTGGATTTCTGCTTGTAAGGCGTTGAATCAGCCTTGAGAGGAATATGATGATGAATTTTATCAAGACTGAGAGACTTTAGATCTTCATATGAATATGCCAAGACATCAATGTATTGACGAAGCAAAGAAGTAAATTTGAATTTTTCTTCAGGTGTACAACACTTACCAATGTTGACCATTTTTGGATTTTCTTCATTGGTCAGATTCACTTGGTCAAATCCCTGAGAGAAATTTAAATCTATCTGCTATTGCTTGACCAATCTATCATGCTTGTCAAACAGCTTTTTGAGAGAAACCAGGCCTTTAAGAATTTTATTTCCTTTCAGCTGTATAAACTCTTCATTTACATTTGAACTAGATTCAAAAATTAATTTAGATTTTTGAGATTCACTGCCTTCAAAATATAGCTGTTCAAAATTGTCTTTTCTTTCCAAAAAGGCAATGATCTGATTATCATCATCAAAAATTTGCTAATGATCAACATTATCAGGAACACTCGGCCTATAGATCAGCTCAATAGTATATTTGGCTTCTTTAAAATCAGAATGTAGAACTAAAAGAGTTTCTAAAACAACAAGTGCATCAGCTCTATCATTGGATTCTCTTGGAATGGAAGAAATGTTGAAAGCATCAAAGCTTTCAATTTGATCCCAAACAAGATTACGATAATGGTGCAGCCTTTCATTCTTGGTCTAATATGAATTTCTCACTTGACAGACCACTAATTTGGCGTTTCCTTTAGCATGAAGACACTTGATGCCTCTTTCTTGAGCAACCTTTATGCCCAGCAACAATGATTCATATTCAGTTGTATTATTTTTGTTGCTAAATTGTAACTTATATGATGAAGGGAACATATCTCTTTGAGGAGATATCAAAACAATTTCAGCTCCAAAACCAGAAGAGGAACAACTACCGTCAAATTCTAGAGTCCAAATCTCATCAGACACTGGCTTTACTTTAGACTTTCCTACATAAGAGATGGAGGGTCTTTCTTCATGATCTGTATATAAAAAGTAATTACCCATACCTGTGGATTCAAAAAGGATTTGAGCTTCAGGAGCTGACGTTTTGGTGACTACATACTTTGCTTCCTTTTCAGGAAGTAATCTCTTCATCATGCCTTGTACAAGGATCCTTGCCTCAGATAGATCCATGTTTAGCTCTCCTCCCATGTCCTTACATAAATTACATCCAAGTAAAATACCATAATACGCTGGGACTTCAGCCACTAATACAGTTATTTTAATCCTCTTGTTTGAAAAGGCTGCAAATGCAAATTGGGCATCTTTGATCTGCCCCAACAATGACACTTATTTGTTTTCCATGGAGAAACATCTACCAAACGTCTTGGTCAATGTGAGACCAAGAGACTCAATGACTTTGGCAAGCATAACATTGTCAGATGCACTTGAGTCTATTATATAATTACTTAGCTTGTGGCCATTGATTAATAGGAAAACATAGAAGGGTTCTATTTTTCTAGAAATAGCTGGAGGAGTAATAATCAGATTATTTGGACTAGGCGTATTTATTGAGGAATTAAAAGTCACTTTTTTGGCCTTTTGTACTATAGGGAGGGTCTAATTTTTAACATCTTGGACCAGCTTATTCAGTTGATCCAGATTGAACTGCAAGTACTCAAATTTAGACATTTGTATTTTTGTCTTTTTGACATGATCAATTATGTCAAATGGCTGAATCGAACTAGGTACAGAGAAAGGTACTCAACTTTTTGAGTTTTAGAAGGGATGGGAGGTATATTGGTTTGAAAATTAGAAGTAGAAGGGGAAGGCGCAATAGATGTATTTACCTTTTGAGTGATTATCAGATCTTTTGGTTGAAAGGGCAGAACTATCCCACGCTTGGCAATTGTGACTGTTGGCTATGATTGCTCTTCTATATTTCCTTTATCACCCTACTAGACTGATTGGTTCTTGGACCTGGGAAACACTGCATATGATCCATCTGAAGCTTCTCCTTTGCTTTCGAGTTCATCTTGATAATTCAGGAAACCAATGTGGGAGTCGCCAGCTGATTCTTCTAGACTGTCTTCAATGATATCAGCATCATTTTCTTGATTTAATTCAGGCTGATAAGAAAAATCTGATTCTATCTCAAGATATCCCATTGCTGAATTAGTTGGAGGAGCTTCCAAGGCAAGTTTTCCTTGTGGAGGAGGAAGGTGATTTTGTTGTCCTTGGTTTCTGGCAACATTGCCTTGATATGACTGATTTGGGAACATTCTTTTGTATGTAGGAGCAGAAGACATTCCTAGAGCCATTTGTTTTTTGAGTGTAAGGAGCTCATTCAATAATTTTTGCACCATTTGATCTATGGTGCTTGTAGATGCAAATTCAGATGATCATGAAGCTCTATTTATATTGAGATATCTTCTTATTTTCCTTGCTAAGATGAGATCGTCTTCTACTTCAGTGGCCAAAAGTTGAGCTGCAGCTAGATCTATTTGGCCAGCACGTCTCAAGAGAAAAATGACTTTAGGTAGCTGAGAATTAATGAAAAAGCATTTAATATTTTTAGCTGTAGGTCTGACAATCATAAGAATTCTATTTCTCAACTTGTCAAATTTAGCTATGAAGTCTCTCATAGGCTCATGCGGTTCTTTTTTCATTTGTGTAAGTTGAGCCAAAAGTGTATGTGCATCTTCTGCAGGTTTGAATCTGGCTTCAAACTTAGCTTTCAAAGTATTCCAATCAGTCACAGATCGAGCCTGTAAATGGTAAAACCAATCTGCAGTAGGACCTTGTAGTGTTTCAACAAAAAATTTGATTGCTACATCTTCAAACTCTACCCCAATTACTCCACAAGTTATACTGAATGCTACAATGTGTTCATCAGGATGAACTTTCCCATCACCATAGAATTTTAGGAAATTCTTCCTAAAAATGCATGGAAGTTCATGTAGAGGAGGAGTAAGATTGAGAGGGCCAAAAGCATTACTCTAGGGGCCTTGAACTGCCATTATAGGGTACTGAAAAGGAGGGATAACAAATCTCAAAGGGGTAATTACAGGCACAACTTTATCAATAGTAGAAGTTGATATTTCACCTGGTAATGGAGATCTGGCTTTAGTAGGAGGGAAGCTCTTGGTTCGTTGGAGACGAGATGGTGCAGGAAATAGATTAAAATCACTTTGCTGTATCAGCTTGAACACAGGATCAATGACACCTTTAGCCCTTTGGCTTCATGTATACCTTGAATCTGCCAAATTTGTAAAACAAAATTTGAAAAGAATTGACTTTGCTTCAGATAAAGCTTGAGGCTTTGAACTGTGCATTCTTTTCCTGTTGGTGTAGAGGTGAATGGAATGGATAGAATATAAATGGATAATGGGTATATCCCCAGCGGAGTTGCCAAAAACTGTTGGTTGAATATTTTGTCTATTAATGTACTGGTAAACAAAATAGGTCTTATCAGCCAAAGCAAGAAGATTAGTCATCCTAAAGTGTAAATTTATCACATCAGAAGGAGACTGTTCTCTCCTCTCATCAAGGGGAAGTTCCTTATGGATATGCTATGTATATATATGAACAAAAAATAATACCTAAGGGTAGGACCAAACATCCATCTCTCTTTCTTCAGAGATGATGTATACAAAACAAAGAAAGAACTCAAGAGAATGACATACAACACTCCTCTTCTTTCAGAAGAACTGTTCAACCAACCACAAGAATACCCCTAGAAATAAAGCAGAATATAACTAAAGTATGATAACCAACAAATCAAGACACAACACAAAGTCTGCACATAAAATACTCAAGAGTGATATACGAAGAACAATGAAATCTCAAAGTCTTTTCAAAGTTCTTTACACAGCAATGAAAAAACAAACACACTGAAGGCAGCTATGGGGGCACAAAATCTCTCCATAATTGATTCTTCAGGACACCTTCTTGACAAATTTACTAATCCTGCTAATTAGATCAATGAAATAAACAAGATATCATAGCACAAAGTCTGAAAAAGTCCCTTGTTTTCATTAACAAAATATGATAAACAAACTGAGCACAAAGTCTCAATGATGCCTCTCAATTTCGACAGAGTTTCGTTTAGATTATCAAAAAGAAGATGATCCTTTTACAACGATAGGAAGTCCCTTATATAACCACTTTCGAGAAGGACTCGAGAACAGTAATACATCATGATGCGTTGGGAAATGTTAGGAAGACAAGCTAGAACTTTGGGGCCGTTTACCCATTTGATCTTCTCAATGTAGATAGATAAGTCGTGCAATTGAAAGTTTTACAACTTTCAATGTCTGCCTGGCGGTCTGATCTTATCTTCATCATTCCTCCCTTTTTGATTAATTGAATCAGGTCCTGGATTTAGCTTGCTATTCTGTTCCTTCCCCACTTTTTGTTGGTCTTAGCCTTGAAAATTGTGAATGTATTCTATTTTGTATGTTCAAAGGATCAATAGTTATTTTGTTGTCTTCAATTTTACGTTCATGCGCCTGTCACTGTGTTTCCAATGGCTAGTTGATTATGTTGAATTTGACGTGTTCAGGTGCGTCACCCCTTAGTCTTCTTTTTGCTTTTTGCTTGGCACTTTTCTAGATTGGACTTTTCCCTTTCGGGCCTTGAGAAATGATCCTTTGGCTTCAGGAAGTATCCTCAAATTAATGGTCGAGAGTTCCTCGCAAGGGCACCTGCCCTTTGGGGTCCTTCATTGGCCCTTCGCAAATTTCCCCCAGGTTTTTCCTCGGGCCATTCTCTTTGAACGTTTCCCATGGACATTTTACCCAGGGAAAATATTTGCGAACAAAAAGTCTGGGGAAAATTCCCCTGGCTTTGAACAAGCCGAAGGGTGCTTTGGTCTATGAAGTGTCCTCTGCAAGGGCACTTGTCCTTTGGAAAAGTTCTTTAGCATTGAACCGTCCCTTTGAACTTAGTCGATGAACCATTTGTTGAAATGGTTTAAAGGTTTAATGAAGCGCAACAAGCCTTTAAAGCAAACAACTGATGAACCATTGAATGCACTTTTTGCCATTGAACCAATACATTGAACTAATCGGTTAAACCAAGGCTTTGAACCAAAATGGTTCAAGCCGATGGTTCAACGAATAAAATAGGCCTATAAACTAAGCATTGAACCAAATATTTGTACTTGCCTTTGAACTGAGAGTTGAACCATTTGATTGAACTTGTCCGTTGAACTAGTTCAATGGTTCAATGAAGCACGCCAAGCGCCTTTTGAACCAAAAAGTGATAAACCTATTGTTGAACCTTTCTGTTGAACCAAAAATTTGGTTCAATAGTTCAATGAAAGCCTTGAACTGATTGACAAACCAAATGATTGAACCAAAAGACATTGAAACAAAGGAAATGAACCATCTGAGTGAAATAAAACATTGAACTGCTTGGTTGAACTGAGCGATTGAACTGTTCCTTGGTTGAATCAACTGTTGAACCTTTTAACCCATTGAACCTTTGAACCCAATTGGTTCAATGGTTCAATGGTTCAAGTCATTTTGATTTGACCAAATGTTTGGAAGCCGATGAACCTGTTGAAGCGACTGAACTTTGAACCTTTATGAGGCGCTTAACTTTTACCAATGACATTGAACTTGTTGAACTTTGAACCCGTTGAACCTTTGAACCAAATTGGTTTAATGGTTCAACGGTTCAATGATTTAGGTCTCCTTTTGTATTCAGATGTTTGCCGATGAAGATTTTCAATTGGACCAAAACTTTGAACCAATCCTGGAAAATGAACAAATGTTGAAAATCAATTCTTTTGACTGAAAACCGCCTGTAGAGTCCGTATATTTTTCTTCTTGCTAAGTCCGTAGATTCAAGCCTGCAGAGTCCGTAGATTTAACCCTGTAGAGTCCGTAGATTCAAGCCTACAGAGTCCATAGATTTAACCCTACAGAGTCCATAGATTTTTTGAGAAGCTCTAAAAATGAGAAATCTGAATATCTAAGACAAATTTTGAAAATGGAAGATATTATTTTGGTTTGTAGAACCAAAATAGTTCAAATGTTGTTCCAAAAATGACTGTTATTTTTGGGAGACAACAACCATCACCTCATTAAATTATTCTAATGGATTTTCAGTGAAGTGACGTGTAGTTCATACGATCACTTCCCACCTCGATTTGGGTGGATGTCAGCTTGTCTTGATGATCTTCTCTTGTAATTTTTTCACTTGGTGAAACCTTTGCCTCCAATATGTAAACTTGGGTGCAATGCCTCATATATACATGATTCAACCTCCTGGGTCCTATTTCCTCTTCCTACTACACTTTTTTTTCAAGTGCACTTGTCTATCTTGGTTGATTTCACTATGATTTTCACTTCTTGCCTTGGCATATCCTACCCTATACAAATCCCTTATGCTGGCCCTCTAGCATGACACTCTCATATGATCTCTTACACACAATCAGGTCGTGCATCTTCACTCTATATTTTGTGCACTTGTATCTTGTGTACCTCTTTTGGTTCACATATGCTCTAAATTTGATGAGTTTCATGCATCCAAAAACTTAGGTGTCTAGCCATGGGTGATTAGAAAGTAACTACGCTTGATTCACTTGATTGGTATTATGCTTGGAAGTGCCATACTAGCCTTTATGTGGGCCTAACAATGCCTTGCTTCTTGAATCTTGTGCATGAATATCTAAAGCACCTTGTGGCTAAATTTAGCAAAATTCATGTGCCCATAACTTAGGTGTCTAGCCTCAGGTGCTTAGAGAGCATATGTTCTCAACTCACGTAGCTGTAATTATGCATTAAAGTGCCAATAAAACTTTTCTAGTGGCCTTAATACATTGCCTATTCACTCACCAAACCAATAATTTAAAACAACATAAATAAAAGTAACTTATTTGGCTTGAGCTAAACTTTATTCTAGTCACACAATATCACTAGCGCATGATCGAGGAGCCAGTGTCTAATGGCACAAGTTTCATCTTACTATTTATAAGGCTTTAATCGATTACCATTTAAATGCCCAAGGAACATCTCATCTGATAACATTCACATCTTCTAGGCACTGATCTCTAACATATTATGGATGATGTATGGATCCATCCACCTTAACTGTAGCTTGCTCAGGTACTTGAGGTACTTGGAGTAGTAGAGAAAAACTAATGCTCCTTCAATCAGTAATTTATGCTTGATATGCTTGTCATGCCAGAGCTTTTGACATGCCTTCTCTATCTACTAACTCCACCTTACTTGGGCGTGAACCTCATCTAAGCATTCTGAGTCTTCCAATCTTGCATTAAATTATTCTTGGTCATCCAATCAACTAATTCATGTGATGTGCAATGATGGCACCAAGAATTCCATTAGCATAATCTCCTCAGGACCAAACACTAGTTGAAATGGTGTAGCTTTGTTTAGGCACTTATAAGTTGTATGATACACTAATAGCACTATTGATACTTGATCATCCCAATCTTTATGACCAATGTCACATATCTTTGTGAGGCACATCCTCAGGATCTTGTTGAATGCCTCAGCTATGCCATTCTCTTAGGGATGGTAAGGTGTTGTCTTATGGTGTACCACTATGTATTTTGTTAGCAGGATATGCATAGTTTCATTAATAAAGTGTGTTCCCCTATCACTAGTCAAGATAAGTGGGTACCCATAGTGGTTTATGATGTTTTCCCATGTAAACCTTGTAGCTATGGTAGTTGTGTAGTTTTTGATTGGGATGGCCTTGGCCCATTTGGTGAAATAGTTAGTGGCCCCTAAAATGTATCTCACACCTATGCACTATGATATGAGAGTAATCAATCCAAAAAAATTATTGGCCCATTTCTTGAATAATGTATGAGCATGAATGGGGATGAGGGGCTTCTCATCCTAGTGGTTGGGCTTCCCTATGCATTAGCATATGTTGCATGCCTTGGTATAATATTTTGCATCCTAAAATAGACTTGGCCACCACAACCTTGATTGCAATACATTGCACATTGTTTCATCTCCCATGTAATGGCCTCCTGCTACCCCTTAGTGTGCCTCATGTCAAATGGAGTTCCTTTTATGTTCCAAGACACATCAGTGTAGGACTTTATCTTGGTTGATTTTGTATAGTTCCCCACTAATGAGTTGAAAAGGGATAGTGTGAACTACAAGATGTTTCTTTTCTTTGGTTGTAATTATTAGGGGCAAAAATCTAGATGTTAGAAGAGCTTCTATCTTGACCAATTCCTTAGGGGTGCATTGGATTCTATAAATTTGTTCATCCAGCATATCATCCTCAATAGGTGTTGCTGCATCGCTAGAGTCTATATGGGACAAATGGTTTGGGCCCAAGTTTTATTTTCTAGGCTTAACAATAACTAAGAACTAAAATTATTAAAATAAAATTATCCATCTTCAAATTCACCCATGGATAATGGGCTTATTCATGAGTTACTTAAGTGCCTCATGGTTTGTGAATAAGATGAATGGTGTCACCAACAAGTATTATCTAAATTTTTGTAGGGCGTAGACCATGGATAGTGCCTCACACTCAGTTGTAGTATAGTTATGCTCTACCTTCATCAATTTTATGCTAGTGAAGGAGATGGGGTGATCCATTTTTCCCTCACTAGATTATGCTAGGATGGCTCTAATCGCATAGCCAAATGCATCAACATAGACTTAGAATGGGGTCATCTAGTTAGGGAATTGTAAATTAGGTGCATTAGCCAACTTGAGATTCAAAGTTTCAAAGGCATCTTATTACACTTTGCTCTAGTAGAATAGGCCGTCCTTATGCAAGAGCTCCTTTAGTGGTACCAAAATCTTTGCATAGTTCCTTAAAAATTTATATAATATCCACTGTGGCCAAGAAAGGCATGAACATATTTTTATGTGGAAGAAGTATGGAACTAAATGATTATTACAATCTTTGTGGGATCGATGAGTAAACCATATTTACAAATGATGTGCCCAAGTAGAGTTCCAAAGGGTGTTGAGAATATGCACTTCTTTAGGTTAAAGGATATCTGAAGTAGTTTACACCATTCAAAAATTAGGCATAAGTTATCATAATGGTCCTTCATTAGGACATACACCATCTAATCATCTAGGCAAACCTAGAGGAACTTGTGGATGAAGTCTTTAAATGTGATGATCACCACTCTGGAGAACACAACTGGCACATTATTGAGTCTAAAGGGCATCATGTTATAGGAAAAATATCCCCCATTCAATTTCAAACATTATTTTGGGCTTGTCCTCCTCCTCAATATAGACTTGATGGTATCTAGAGAACCCATCAATGAAGGTGTATATTTCACAACCTACAATGTCATCCAAGACTTTGTCGGTGAATGGAGTTAGGAAGGGGTCAATGATGTAGGAAATGTTTAGCATTCTATAATTTATGAAAATGTGAATGTGTCCATCCTTCTTGATGCTTATCACCATTGGGATTACCTACTTAAACTCTTATACAAGGTAAATGACCCATGCAGCCAGCATTGCATCGATCTCTATTTTAGCCTTGGCACAAAGTTTAGAATTCATCTTGTAGGGGGGCTTCTTGATCAGTCTTGAATTGTTTATTATATTTATGCTCATTTTCTTGAGGGATGGGTGGGTGACCTTAATATCTTGATAATTCTTGGGGAAAAAGTCTTGGAATTGCTTTAGGATATCCATAATGCATGCTAGTTTTGTGTTAGACCAATAGGCTTCTAGAGTAGCCATCTTTGGCTCTCCCTCTAAACTGATGTCCACCTTGATGGTCTTTAGTGGTGCATAATAGGGCTCATTATTTTCCTGGTGTGAGTCCTCAACTTGATGATTTCCCTAAGTTGTTTCTATGTGAATTTGAGTGGGGTCTTCTTTACCAGGAACACTATCATCTATTTGGCATACAAGCTTCCTTTTACCTGTTAGGGATTTCCAATAACACTGCTAAGTTTCATCATCTTCTTCACTTGAATCATTATTTAGAATGTGGTCCTCAAATAAAGTCAAGAGTGCCAACCCTCTCTACCTAAACATATCTTTTAAGTGCTCCTTGAGGATTGCGATGTCCTCAAACACTTCCCTCTAAATTAATTATAGTGGCTTGATCAACCCCAAGTTTGGTGAGGAAAAGGGGAAAGTGTGCACAAAATTCTCCTTAAGGGAATCCCAATTGGTTGTTTCATAGTGTGTTTCATTGACCACATACCATGCTCGCACCCATGTCTTTAGATTTCTATGGAAGGCATACACCCATAAGTTTTTTAGGGTAGTTATGCTAAAATCAGTCCATGTCTCTTCACATAAGTGCATATGTGCTATGGGATCAGAGTCTCTAGATTATGCCAATATATTTAAGTCCTCATTACTTCTCCTAAATCTAGTGTAAATGGCTTCTTTCACATCTTACTAGGTTGGCAAGTTAGACTTTTACACTACCCACCAATGAGTGATAGTGTTTCTTAATGTATACACTAGTGTACCCATTCTATCTATTTATTTGGGGATACATGATTCAAGATCATGGACATAATTTTACACTAGGTTGCTTCCTTCAAATTTTGGGAATGCCACAAGCTTACCTTTGCTCAAGTATAGTACCTTCTTTCCTTTATTCTCATCACAGGAGACCCATCATTTTGGAGTGTGATCAATCTAGACCTAGCCAATCCTCACAAGCTTTAGTGCCTTTTCACACACTAGGAAACACCTCTTACTTGTGGCCTCATAAGCCTCTTCAATCTATCAGTCGTAAGTAACATCAATTGTGTCTAAGTTTGACTACCCATCTTCTTAAGAGAACAATTCTTGATTAATGGGGTTGAGATTCTTGATGCCTTTCACCATGATGTTATATATATGGTTGATCTCATCCTCAATATCAATGCTCTACACATAGGGGGTCCTTGGTCACTTGAGAGGGGAATCACTACCATTTCCTTGCCATTATCGAAGGTCATATATCCATTCTTGAATCACATATTAACATTTTTTCCATAGCACCATGGCCTTCCTAAAAGTGTTGGATAGTTATCTTGTTTAGCCAACTTGATTACCTCAAATTCAGCATGGAATTTGGCACCTAAAATAATATAAAATGGTGCCCTTTAGAATTTTGAGTAGTTGCACTTGAGTCTTGTTGGCCATAAAGAGTACATAGTGGGAAGGATTTAGGGCTGGCCTACCCATCTTCTCCCATGTGTTCTTGGTCAAGATATTGACCTCAATGACTTTGTCAATGAGGACCTCACAGATATAACATCCATTAATGGTGGCATTCACCAAAAGCTCTTAGTTTTAATCCACATTTTGGGTATGCCTGACCTCTCATTCCCTTTCCATGCATGGTGTGACAACTTCAACTGGTTGCTTCCCTAAATGTTCTAAAATCAAATTCTTTAATAGGGACAACATCCATTCTATTTGTAGGAGGCACAATATCTCTATTAGTTGTTATACTTTAGCCTCATGACCATCTTGCTTCTTGTGAGAGGAAACAACCTATGCCTCTAGGCCTTGTACCCATTGAAACTCTCCTTGTAGGTTCTGGATCATGCTCATAGCCTATTATAACATGTCTTTTTGGTGCATAGGGTCTAGATAAGGCATAATTTTGGGTTCAAGATGCATTATGTGATGAGTGTGACTCAGATCCCTATATTCTAGGCATAACTCTGGTACTTGTACAATTGGTGGTTGAGTGGTGAGTCCACTTAGAGTAGTTGCCTACACTTTAATTAGATCCATGTAGATTGGTTGTGATTTTAGAGTCTATTTATCCTCCTTACGATCATGCCTGATCATCCCTACACCTTTTTCTATATTGGGCCTACATTGGGTTAATTTTTAGATGCATAGGGCTGTTACGTTGATAGTGCTTGATTGAACCACACTTGTAACATGATCATGATGGAAAACTTCCTCCATCGCGTCTACCACCTCATCTTTGGGTGCCTCTTTGAATCCCATAGCTTACATTCTACTAGCCATATCCCTCATTTCCTTAAGTTTCATACCCTCTTACTGCTATCATTGCCTACCATGCACTTCTCCCCATGTTCTCATGAATCTCATCGATTACACAATAATCAGCCATGGTATGAGTATATGCATCACATAATTAGAAATAGGTGGTTATGCTGACCTTACTAGTGCATTAAAATAAAGGGTAGTTGTGAACATCATGTACCTCATGACAAAATTTGCAATTGAGAAGAAATGTATGTATATTCCTTCGAGGGCAGTTGTTCCTATTATGACCTTTCATCTTGTAGTAAGTACACCATAACCTGCTTCAAGCATCTTGTGAGGAACTAGTGATCAAATTTTGTAGTTGGGAGGCCATAGATGCAATCTACACCTTTATGAAAGGGCTAATTCCTATGTCAGTGCTCCTGATTTCCTTAGCTCTGATCATGGCCTCAAATGTTTCTCAAAGGTCTATGAATGTTTTCATGGACAATGCCCTTTTAAATGGTACTAGCAATACCCTAATGAACCATTGCACATACTAAGAGGGGTGAATATCATAAGGGAGCTTAGAAAGAAGAGTCATGAATATAGCATCATATAAGTGCATGCTCTCTAATAATCCCTGGTTAATATCCTTGAGCATGGTGATGCTTTGCTACTCAAACTCAAGTATATCAAATTATTTTAAGAAGGCTTCCTTCAAGGTGTCGTAATCAACCATTGCCTAGTTAGGATCAAAATTCCTATACCAAGTATGGGCACAATCAAGTAAATTTGTCATGAACTACATTGCCTTGCACTCAGACTGGGTTATACCTATAACATGCCATTACAGATCATAATTGAGTACATGCTCTGTGGCATTCTTTATGCCTTGATACTTAGGTAGACACATAGCCATCTCATAATATATCTATGATAGGGAACAATTGGTATGTAAGGCACTTGTCTCCCTAGTACTTATCATAGCGATAATCCTCTAATGACTCTAGCCTATGGGCTAGGCATTGGTCCCATCATTATTGTTGGCATCATGGAAGATAATGACACTATACTATCAACTAGTGGTTTAGGGCCACTTCCTCCAGGCTATTGCCCAAGCTGTATAACTAGCTTTGGTTGTGATAGAATGCTTGCACTCATGTTCTATCTAGTTAGGCTAGTGCCCTAAGGTCTAGAGGTATCCTCACTTAGCTCCTCATAAGGAACAAATTATTAAATCATAAAATTATGGTCCAAGTTTATAAAATAGTCAAAGTCTAGGTTGATAATGGGGTCAATTATCAATCTTCTATCTACTTGTGAGGTATTCAACACATGAGCTCATATTGTAGGTCTAAAAGGGGTAGGTACATATGACACATATCCAATGGTCACTTTATGTAGGGACCTTGAGCATTCTTCACCTGCCAATTATGGAGCTTGTTTTATGGCTTCAAGGTTTCCCTCATCTAGGTGTTGTTACCATTCAAGAGATCCTTCCCCATGCCCTTATCACTTGCTACAGGTCCTCTTGACACTTCTAGGTTTTAGATCTTCCATAAACCTATGCCTTCTCATGTTATAAGCCTATCTCCCAAGTTCTTAGGTGTCAAATTGCTCATCCCCTTCCATTGTGCTTCACCTAAACATCCCCTTCTTCCTTGTTACATTTCTCATACATGAGAGGACTTTAGCCTTCAATTCTCATGATTTCAAAGTCATAATCTACCATTAGATTCCTGAGTTTGATGTCAAACCCTCTCACAAATGTGCCTAGGCATTCATGCAAGAACTGATATTTTTCTTCTTTAGGGCAGGAGTATGTTGATATAGTAAATTCATGCACATAGTGATTCTATTCCCCTTGCCACCATTTGTCTATGGCTCTAATCCAAGTGGCATATAATTTCTCAAGCCTTTTTAGGTGCTCTTTCATCCACTTAAGGTGTTATTCATAGCTTTGAATGTTATGTGTCACATAAGCAACCAACCATTGATACACCTACTCAGGTAGTTCATAGAAGAAGACCTTTTACAAAGCATCATATAGATGGTTTTGGACCCACTTCCTTAGTTTATATCCTTTACAAATTAGATGCCTCAACATAAAGCTATCTTCCACTCATTCCATCCAGTGTTTAATGTTCTCGAGGGAGAGTTAGAGAATTATTCTGGTGTACCATTATAGTAACAAATTTTGACATTGGTCTTGGTAACAGAACCTAAATGTTGTAAAAAAGTATGGGTCTTAAGTCATTGGCCTTGTCAGGTGCCTATCTAGCTGTCCAAGTTAAGTCTAGACTTGTTACAACATGGTGCAAGCCTTGACTAATCTTGTAACACTCAACATTTTTCAATCGACCATGTTGGCATCAATTCACATAAGGTACACACCTTATGCACTCACTTGAAGCACATTGGAGAAAGGATCAGAGCCCATGTTGGGCTAGTTGTGTCATGGTGAAACTCTATCTTCCAAGGGGTTTGGTTAGTATAATGATAGTGGTATAATCATGGGTTTAATCCATTCTAGGGAGGATCCAACTATCTACTAGGCACAATCCTATATGTTGTGGTTTTAGAGATTCATGGGCACAAGTATTTGGCTTCCTTAACTTAACACCAGTTAGCACTTGGGTGGGTTCAATGGAGTACTCAGATGAAGGACTTAGGATTGGGATCGCACTTTGGCTTAGGTATCATTATGAGGTGCAGGGTTTTTCCTATACTTAGATCATTTCTTATATAGGGTGTTGATGTCACCATGAGCTATAGAAATGCCCTAAATGGGCTAGGTCAAAGTCTTACTAGAACTTAGCATTCATGATATAAAGTAAAACTTAAAACTATTGTAAACCTTGTGCAAAGCTATTCATCATTTAAAAAGTTCAAATACATAGTATATATACTGATATAACTGAGCAAATGCTCATCTTAAAGCTACTAAAGGCCTAGAGGCTCATAGGCGAGCTTAGGAATTACAATGAGAAGCCACCAAGGTGTCCATACTCAAACCTAAACTAAAAGTAAATATATCATATAGAACTAATCCTATAGAGATTCGCTAATCGAACTTGCCTCTCTCTTAGTAACTAGATTAACTTCGCTTTTATAGCACTCAAGAATGTCTTAGTGCCAGAGTGAAAGGAACATGATGGGTACTGAACTGGTTCTAGATGTAATCATTCTCTCAACTCCACTACCCTGCTTCTAATGAGTCGTGACTATCTCATGTGTCCTCTTTTCGATGATGATTGCTCCAAAAGGGAGTTAGTTAGCTATCTTCTAGATGGCACCACAAGATGACAAAATAATAATCATAACAAGTGATTGCCTTGCACCTAAGTGTCTATTGTGTTGGTGTGGATCCTATACTTAGACAAATTTGGGGCCCAACAGTATTAACCCAAATGTTCTAAAAAAATATGACATGCATATCAGATGATTTGATAACTCATATATCCCATATATTGGTCATATCACATTAGATGTGACATTAGGACCAAAAATAATACAAACTACATTCTAAGTAATGCCTTAATCATTACATTATAACTTACTCTTAGGTAGACCCATTATACATACAATGGAAGATGTCCCATCTAAATTACATAGATGTGTCAAATTTATACATGATATGACATTATGGTAAATACCTACCAATGATGAGCCTTTCAAATTCTATAAAATTCTACATGTTGATACTAAAGGCATTCCTAAGGTGATTCCACTAAAATAATATATTCCACTTGAGAATATATCTACTTATGAGATAGGTGAGTCAAGCCAAACAAATGAGTTATCTCAAAATACTCATAAAGAATCAACCAATGAGATACCACCAAATACACATATTGAGAATAATCCACACAAAAGGAGTCAATAATACCAATCCAACAAGAAAATCAAACATTTGAGCTTCCTTTATTGATTAATACCAAACAACAAGATGGCAAATTTTTAGATTATTATGATAGTGATAATGAAATTCCTCATGATATGAATGATGAACACTTGAAAAAACTATGTTGTTATCCACTTGAGAATATATCACACCACCTATTTTCCCCCATGGCCCTAGTACTTACAAGTTAAATCCATCTCCAAAAGGATCGGAACCACCTACAAAAAAAGGTAAAACATAAATAACATATGCACATGTCAATGCTTGTTACACCATAGATCCTTCTTGGATCCTCACTTAAGTCAACATTATAAAGGGAAAATTCGAATCCATTATTTGAACAATGTGGAGTCTTTTAATAAGTCTCCATAACATATATTACATATCTCAACAAACCAAGATGTTTTGCATACAATTATTTCTATGTTACTTGAGCATAAGATGATATCTTTACTTCCTAATACACATCAATCTCAAAATAGACTTAATAAAAAAGATAAATCACCATATTTTACTTATCATTATATTTTAGAAAGGATTACAAAGTAAGTTAGTCAAACATTAGTCTATAAATCATGAAAAATGCATAAAGAGCTAACTAACTAAGCCTATCTATTCCTATGGGAATTACAAAGGATAGAAAGAAATAAATGAAAGAAAGAAAACATCATATTACCTTCCCAAATGGATTCACCATACCCATGTGGCTTAAAATCATGTTCTCCCTTGATCAAGCATCCTTGTCTTTGTCAACAAAGGTAGAAAACTCCTCCAATGTCTCAAGAACACTCCATAAAACCTAGGCTCATGATTCCAAATCACTAAACTAGCATATCAATGAAGCTTAAAAACAAAATCAATAATCAAATGCAAAGGATTGTGGAAAAAATTTAACATTATAACTTTGTAATATTCAAGCTTAAAATTCATGTCCATGGCCTCTCTATTTATAGATTTTTGAGATTGGTCAGGATCAACCATGACCATCCATCTCGAGATTGAGATGTGTGGCCATGGATAACCCTAATATTTGGAATTAAATCCATAATTATCTTCATCATGACCCTGGAAGAAGGGGCATTGAAGAGGCATGGGTGACCCATAATCCTAATATTTGTGGCATTTATGGCCTAGGGATGTCTTCCCAAGAAATGATGTCACATGATGATGTAGTAAATAGGAATCAATTTTAAAAAATAAATATTCAACAAATCTCATGGAAAATCCAATTAAGTTCTTGATTTGGATTAATTAGCCTTAAACAAGGTCAATCAACATTTTTGCAATTATTTGGAAATCAGCCCTCAATTAATCAAAATGATAAGAAAGTCATATTGCTGGGTCATAATTTGATTGGAGAAGAATTAGAAGGTGATTTTAGATGCATTGGAGATGTATTCCCATTTAGGATGTTGCCAACACTAAATAATAAAGGTATGCGAAGTGTATCAATGAATTAGACAAAAAGAGTGATCTAGAGCAATAAATGGTGAAATTGTCATTTTGACTCAAAATGATCTGATCAAAGTTAGCTGGTTCATAAAATGCATTACCATATTTATGGATATTTTAACCTAAACTAGCACTTTTAAGTGACAAGTTATAACTATTTAGGGCATTTTATGTATTTTGACCTAAAATGTATATTTGAGTGCAATTTGAGTAAGATTGACAATTTTAACACAAATGGTGTTAGGAATTAGATGTTTACATTTTGCCCCTATTTAAGAAGGTATAACAAGACATTTAGGTGAAGTAACATCTTTTCAAAGAAAAGAGTTATCAATAACAAATTGGAATAGACCCATGATGCCCCCTCGAGAGGACATACTAGGATGGAAGAAAAGGATGGACTCTCAAAAAGAGAGAGAAAGTGAGAGATTAACCCATGGAATAGATCACATCCAGATGAGCTAATGATTGCATATGTGATTAACATCAATGATAAAAATATAATTAGGAGTATAATAAGTCCCAAAAATTGGGGGAATGGGAAATATACAATCCATAAATGTAAGGGACACACTTTAAATGTACCTAATTTGAGAGTACAAGCTGCACGCTTATGACATTGATCAATCCTGAGACAAGTTGCACACTAAATATTGCCATCATGGGATTTAATGTGGATAGCTTGGAATTAGAGGAAAAGAGAGAATGTTATGCTTTAGGAAGGAAAGCACCACTAGCATGGGGTTTCCAAAGAGAATATAATAAGAAGTACTCTGGCAGAGCAGATTAGATTGTGATAAAATAGTTTTGTCCTAATAGGGTGAATCTTAATCATCGATAAATAATAAATAATGATTTTCCCCTATAGGGATGATTTGATTTGGATGTGGTTCAGATGTTATGTCCCAGCATGGGAAATTGGCAAGCAAAATAGCTCAAGTATATAACCCAAAAGATAGGTTAAAGAGAGTGGGTGCAAATGTACATGTGATGGTGTAATGGCTTAGACACCCATATAAAACAAAGCATATGAGAATGCACAAAGTGATGAGAGAGATGAAAATAAGAATCGAGATAACTGAGCTGACCTCAGTAGAAATTAATCACTGCCTACATAGTTCCTTGGACTCATGTTCCAACATGAACTTCAGGCCAATGTACTTCACCCAAGTTTGGCAGAGAATGGAATGAGGAATGATGAAAAATGACCAAGAATTGATTAGACTCAAAATGTATGCAAAGAGTTGCATATCTAAGCATAGACAAAGAAGCCTGAAATGCATGTTACCTAGAAGCCTAATTCCATATCATGAGCCTAGGTTTTACAAAGTGTTCTTGAGAATCATTCATCAGTGTTGATGTTGACATTAAGACTTTGAGACCTGAGCACAAAGTGCTTACTATAGCAAAAAAAATTATGCATCATAAGTATGAATAAATTAGAATGGCATAAGATCCTAATTTCATTGATCCATTTAAAATGTGAATAGCTATAACTAAGGATAATGGTAAAATAATGACCGAAACTAGAGTTACAATGATTTACATTTAAACAAAAAATCAAAGACAAAGACAAAGATAAACATAAATGAACCAAAGTTGAAATTAATATATGATCAATCAAGACTTAAGTAAGAACAAAAATGTTTAAAAAATTTAAGAACGTCTTAATGACATGAGACCAAGATATGAATAATCAAGATCCATGTGGACCATCAAGGCATTCTTGAACACAAAAGAGAAAAAAGAAAAATCAAATAGAAACACAAGACAACAACAACAATAAAATAAAAAAAATGGTCCAAGTAAAATTTAATAACATATGATCAAGATATAAATAATTGAAATCCATGTGAATCATCAAGATGTTATGAAACACAAAAGAGATAAGAAAAAAACAATTAAGGAAACATAAGACCAAGATGAGACAAGAAGTAAGAAAAATGAGAAGAAATAAAAGGAAAGGTGAAAAATCACAACAAAACACCAATAAAACTCAAATAAACACACACAAACAAAAACTAAGTTAGTGCAGCTTAAAGACAAATGTTCATGCATGTGCAGTAGAGGCGTTACTTTCCACCACATCATAACAAAAAATAAAGACATGATAATTGTTCCCTAATTAAAGAGGAACAATGATAAAATAAATGGGGGAAGAGAAGAAAAGGAAGGGGTTGGTTGAGATAACTCTAGATTTATAAGACAAGTGGACGCTACCTATATAGTTATATGGATGCATGTTCCAACATGAACTTTATGCCAAATGTAGTTCTCCTAGGAAATGTGATAGAAGAAAAATGATGATCAAAACAACATGATTAATGTTATAAAAGAAAGAATGATCTTGTAAAATGGAAAGTTCATGAGACAAGATGAAATGAACTAGGGTTTTTGTGCTTGTAAAATGGTAAGAGCATGGCATAGTGGAATAAGAATGTACAAATGTATAAAACTATGAGACAATGTTTTTTCTCTTTTGTGGAGCATGTTATGCTATTTTTAGTATTTTAAAAGTATTTATAATGTTTTTGGTGTTTTTGGGATAAAATATGCACAAGGTGGGACCATATAGTTGAGGAGATACATGTCCTGAGAGTAGAGATTCCAATAAGATAGCTAATCCAGGTGCAATAGCCGATGCTCACAAATCAATGAGAGTGAGGATATTAATAAAAAAATAAAGAGAAGCAAATGTGATATAGATTAATGTGAAACCTGAAGTAAAATAGAAGTATCTTCATTCACCTATCTGTAATAGTGTAGCAATGGTCTAGAATTGAGAAGATGTTTCTGTTTACTTGTCTAAAGTTGCACAATACTATCCTAGCTAAATTGCTTTGTAGAACTACTACTGAGGATATTCATAATGTTCATGAGACATAATCAAGATCATAATTGGTCAAGGGATAAAAAGTAATGAAGAAATATCTTTTATTGGTTGTCGAAAAGGTTGGTAGGAAATACATGACTATGGAAATAGTTGTAAAAATCTTGGTACCATGGTAGCTCAGGTGAGGGATTAGGATCAACAATGGTGCATATCCTCTCTGAATCTAATAGAATATGTGCTAGATGAAGAAGATTTTCAATTATGAACTGATACTCTTTAGCACTATCATGTATTTGAATCATAGAACCAATTATTTCCATGGCATTGGCATATCTGTTATTGACTCATGAAACTTGCTCAAACTATAGAGATTTAAAATGTGTTTTGAGGTTATCAATAATTTGGTCGTAAGGAACAAGCTTATCATCCTTTGTTTGATACTAGTCATTTTTCTAATTTATGATTAGTTATGAATCTCCATAGATATTTAAGCTTTGAATATCCCATTGTATAGCAAGACAGATCCCTGTAACCAATGCCTCATATTTATCCATATTATTTGTACACTAGAATTGTATATGGAATGCTTTAGGGATCAAATCCCCCTATAGCATGATTAATAATATGCCAGCTCTAGACCCTTGAGATGTGAAGAATCCATCAAAATAGAGAATCCACTATTCAAGTTCTTGTGATGCTTATTATATCATCATGATAGAATCATCTGGAAAGTCAAAGTTGAGACGTTGAGTGGCCATAATAGGAGCTTCTACAAGTTGGTCAAAAAGAACTTGTCCTTTGATTTGCTTTTGATTTTGGTACTCAATATCAAACTCACTAAGGAGCATAATCCATTTATCCATGTGTCTTTGAATATCTGATTTAGATAAGAGGAACTTGAGAGGATCTATGTTGGTGATAATAATAGTTTTGTTATTTAGAATATAATGTCACAATTTTTGAGTGGCAAACACAATAGCTAAGCATGCCTTCTTAGTAGGAATATAATTATGTTCATAGGCTACCAATGTGTGGCTTAAATAATAAATAATGTGTTACTTACCATAATCATCATGCTGAGCCAAAAGTTCCCATAGTGCATGTTTCATGGTTGATATATAAAGAAGTAGTGGCTTTCCTTGTGTTGGAGGTCGTAAGACTAGGGGATTGGCCAAGTATGTTTTAAGATTTACAAATACTATCTGACAATCTTCATCCCATTGAAATGTTACCCCTTTATTTAAGAGATGGGTAAATAGGTGGCACTTATTTGCTAATTGAGAAATGAACCTGTGTATAGATTGGATCTTTCCTTGTAGACCTTGCAACTGTTTAAGATTATTTGGTGGAGGCATTTCCATAATAGCATTGACCTTTATAGGATTGAATTTGATCCCTCATTGTGATACAATGACCCTATAAATTTTCTTGATGTGACTCCAAAGACACATTTCTTAGGATTCAAGTGGACTTTATATGCATGAAGCCTCTCAAATATTCTTCATAGAATGTCAGGGTGTCTAGCTCTTATTAATTTTGCTATTATATCATCAACATAGTCCTTGAAAATGTCATGCATCATGTCATGGAAAATGATAGTCATTACATGCTAATATGTGGTTCTAGCATTCTTTAAACCAAATGTCATGACTTGGTAATATAATTTCCCCCATGGAGTGGTGAACTTAGTCTTATGCTGATCTTTAGGGGTTATCTTGATCTTATTGTAACTGAAAAATCCATCCATTAAAGATAACATCTCGTACCCTGTAGTTGAGTCGATGATCATGTCAATGTTGGGTAGAGGGAAATCATCTTTGGGACATGCTTTGTTGATATCATAGAAATTAGTACAAATATGTATGATTGGGATCTTTTTACTCACTGGTACTATGTTAGAAACTCATTTAGAGTAGTCCAGTGGTCTTATAATATTGGCTCCTAACAACTTTTCCAACTTGGCCTTAACCAAAAGGGTGATGCATGGATGCATCTTTCTTAAATTTTGCTTGATTGGTTTAGCACCAGGGTGAACAATAAGATAATGCACAACTAAATTTGGGTCCAAGCCTGGCATGTCAGAGTATGCCCATGCAAAGTTGTCTATATAATTCTTAAGAATGGATATAATATGTTTATGTTATGCTTCAATTAAGGGAAGCTCCAAGATAAATAATTTTGGGATCCTTGTGGGTTCCCAAATTCACTTTTATTGTGCTCTCCATAAGGAGTGTGGATCCATCTTCTAGAATTGTAGGAAATGTATGGTTATGATCATTTTACTTTGTTATATCTTCGTGTTGTTCCTCCCAAATATTTGGATAATATGAAGAATCAAAATCTTCCTTCTCAAGTAAAGGCCAATTGGTAAAAAGCTTTGGAAACTCAAGAGCAAGATGCTCAAATATTTAATGTTGTTCTAAAGAGATGCTTGTACTAGCTATGGAACTTGGGCTAGATGGACTTTCTATGTCTTGAGGGGATGAGAAAACTTTCCCACCTGGGAGTGCCTAAAATAAGTTTTCACTCAAAGGCTTGTCTTCTTCTTTACTTTTTTCCTGATCGACAAGTGCCTCAAAGAGGTTTTCACCTGAAGATCTTGATGTTTGTTCTTTATTATGTCCAAGAAAGTTTTATTGCTCTCTAAAGTAGGTAGAAGGATCTAATGAAATATCAAAACCTTACTTCTGATCACCAATGGGGAATGCATCTCGTAGGCCCATGTATTTTGCAATTAGTTCTTCATTTTGGAACTCATCGAGGCATATGACCAAATTTTGCTGGTCCCAATATATGAGTTCAAGATGGCAAAGGCATAGGTTATAGTGAGGGTTTGCTTTAGGATGAGAAGTACCAATGGTAAAGATATAATGTCCTACTTTAGGAAGGAAAGTACCACTAAGATGAGTTTTTGCTTCAGGATGGGAAGTTTTAATAGGTGTTATGGTCAATATGGCATTTGAATCAAACAAATTTAAGTCATCAAGGTCATCAAAAAGGCTATAATGGGACGTTGTGTCACTACTAGGAGTCTCATTACTAATCACTCTGAAAGAGTCACTATCAAATGTCATGAGGTCATCCTCTGGTGGTTTAAATCTAAGACCATGATTCTAATTGACAACTTCAGCTGATAAGGGCTCTAAAATTCCTTGCACATATGGACCAAGGCCTTTTATTGTATAGTCAAGATGATCCATTATCCTATTAGGGATAGGATACTTTGGATTCTGAAAATAATTAGCAAGGCATTTAGAACATAACCAATCTCCCTCAGTAAAAGCCTCTCAATCTTTTTTGGGTGTAATTATAGGTACAAAAACCATAGGGGGTTTTGGTTGTTTCTTCCTTGGTTGCTAGATCTGATCAAGTTTGTTAGGAGTCTAGGAAGTTTTAGGCTTACCAAATGTTTTAGGGGATTTTTGTAATTTTGCAATATGGAGGATGTCCTTCAGATGGTATGTGGAAATGCTTACGTCTTTGATAATAACCTATTTGGCTAGAGCTGCAGGAAATGGATCAGCCAAAGTAGAGGCTAGATCACTAGGGTCTATATAATTAGATGGAGATGGATGAGAAATGATGGCTTTGTTCTTCTTTGTGATGAATTCAAAACCTAGGAAATAGTTATAATTATGAAACTTTACTTAAAGATGTTTGCAATATTGATATGGTTGCTAATCAAGGAGAATAGTAACCTCGATCCCATCATGGGGAAACTTATGGCATTACTGAAGAGTAAATGGAACTACCTCTACTTCATGGATCCAAGATCAACCAAGAAGTATGTTATAAGGAAGCTCAATATCCACATTATGGAATAATGTGTGATGAGAAATAGACCCAACCATGACTGACAACCAAATTGTACTAGATGACTCCCTTTTGGTGTTGTCATAAGCCTTGATTGTAATAATTTTTGGCTAAATGTCTTTATCCATGTAGCCCAATCATCATACCAATTTAAGAGATATGATGTTCAGCCTTGAAACATTATCTATAAGAACTTGCTTAATCTTGTGATATGTAATGATTATCTCAATGTATAGTGGGTTATTGTGGTTTGGGCCGAGAGTGGACATGTCTTTTTGATCAAATGTGATTTTTCAAAATGAAGATAAGTGTCCAACTAGGTTCTATAACTGATCAAGGTTTATATCATTAGGCACAATAGACTCTTTCAAAAGTTTATTAAAGATGGTTCTATGGACATCAGATGTCTGCAAGAGTTATAATATGAAAATTTATGTAGGGGTTTTATCTAATTGATCCATCAAACTATAAGGCATTTGAAATGTGGATTGAATTATTTTAGTCTTTGTTGGGATAATATTCAGATTTGGAACCGTTGGCACAATGTTCTCATTGGGTTTTATGGAAGAAGTGGGTGAAGGGCCCTAGATGGTAACTCATGGGCATCTAGTTGTGATTGCACAACCTAGAGGTGGCAAGGAGTTATTATAATTAGAAGAGGAAGGCAAAGGGCCTTGGATGGTGACTCACAAGTGACTATTTGTATTACTATAATTTTGGGTCAATGAGGAGCTTTTATAATTAGAAGAAAGGTGCTATTATTTGGGACTAGTAACCTATGCTAATGGAGTAGCAACATGATGATGCAAACTTGACATAGTATTACTAGGGGGATATGGTGCTGACCCTATAATGATGGGTCTCATGTTGTGAGGAATATGAGATAGGTTATGTGTTTTTATAGTAATAGTGGCAATGTGGGTTGTAGAAATGTGTCCCATAGTATTATTATAGTCATAAGGTATGTTATTATAAGCCACATTATTAGTATGGGCATTATATATCGATTATGCTCATTATGATTCTGACCTTGTTGGTTGGTTCTGATTCTACCTTTGTCCTTGATTATGACCATTTTTATTGTTTCTTGGTGGTGGTGGATCATGTCAAGGAAAGGGGTCTTTGTAGATTCCCATATCTTGATTTGTGTCCTGATTAGGGGCCAACTTAATTTCTAGTTCACCACTTTCAATAAAGTCCTCAATAATATGTCATAATTGAATGCAATGATATGCATCGTGACTAGAAACACGATGAAAGTTACACCATTCATTCTCTTTGTACCAATCTGGTTTTGGTTGATCTTGAGGAAATGGCCTTGATACTAGCCATACAATTAAATTAGCTATAATGAGCTTTTGTAACACTGTTTCAACTGATTCTCCTAACTTGCTAAAGACTCTAAAATTGTTATGAAATTTCCTTCATGGAGGATGTCTCTGCAAAGTAGGTAGTGGATTTGGGGGAGTTAATTGTACATTTAGAGGAGGCATAGCATGTACCATTTATACATGTCTTATTTTAGTCACCCCATTTCCAACCAT
This sequence comes from Torreya grandis, assembly GCA_037957365.1. NCBI lineage: Eukaryota > Viridiplantae > Streptophyta > Pinopsida > Cupressales > Taxaceae > Torreya > Torreya grandis. The sequence goes on along the minus strand of JARHVA010005598.1, from coordinate 24,880 downwards.
GTTCTTATTTTTTCTAAAGTTTTTAGGCTTATCCTACATAATTATTTGAACTAGTGATTTAGTCTGATTAGATGCTTGAAATTACACAAAAATCTTAACAAGGTCCTTATAAATAAGATCCTTCTCAATATGCACTACTTTGTCAATAATTCTTCAAATGAGTTAGCACAAGCTAACCATAGATTATGTACAACTTTAGGATGCAAATTCTATGCAAAGATATCAACCAACTATTTTTCTAGAAAATTATGTTGAAAGAAACCTACCAATGCTCTCCACCTTTATAGATATGTGGTGAAAATTTCACCATCACGCTGCTTGGCTTTGCATAAGTCAACAATAGTTAATTCATGTTCTATGTTATATGAGAAATGGTTAACAAACTTTTTTGATAAGGTGTTCCAATCTGCAACTGATCCCTTGGGTAGTTTAAGTAGCCAATCAAGAGCTTGTCCCACTAAACTTTATGGAAATAGTCATAATAAGTACTCACTACTATAAGCAACCTCTTGACATAAGATGAAGAATGCCTGTATGTGTTCACGTGGATCTCCTTTTCCTTTGTATTTGTTAAATTTGGGTGCCTCAAAATGAGGTAGAAAGGGGTTTTGGAGAATAGATAAATCAAATGGATATGGGCATATCTCATCAAATTTGTACTTTTTGACTATATTATTCATCTCTAATCTTTGAAAAATTTCCTTCATAAAATTCCATTCTTGCATGTTTGATGCATTTATGGATTGAATAAGATGTTGTTGGGGTGGAATGTGCCCCTAGTTTCATTATTGTTGGGGTGGAATGTGCCCCTGGTTTTATTGTTGCTAGGGTGGAATGTGCCCCTAGTTTTATGTGGATCTATAAGGAGTGTAGACCTTTTGATCTATTACTTGGTTCTAATTTTCTCCTTGAGTTGAGAATATAGGCCGTTGATTCTTGGATTGTAAAACATTCCCTAAATTTGGCTGTTTCATATTTTATTGATTTTAGAAATTTATATATTTATTTACCAATTTTTGGGTTGGTTGAAAAGAACTAGCTAAATTTTCTTGAGGGATTTCCTCAATTGAAACTGAATGTTTGGGTTTTTGAGTTTGTAAAGTAACAAGAGGTTCTTGATGATTGAATAATGTATGTTCTATGTCAAATGGAACACTTTGTAAGATCTCTTGTGACTTTAACTGTTCATTTAGATTACCTTGATCCACTATGGTAATGTCCTCATCTAATATTTGTTGCATATTTTCAACCACATTTCCTTGTTCTTTTGAAGCATCATTGTGAATTGAAGTGGCAACTAGGGAGTCAGTTAAGTCTATGATAAGTTGATCTGCATATCGTTGACTTATTATCTTGATCTTAGCTAGAAGATCTAGATTTGTGGGTTTTGACTCTATTTATATTTCTTTTCCTTTATTAGAAGAAGAAGGTATGTCTATTCATGCAAAATATTTCTCTTGCCATCATTATTTTCCTTCTCTAACTAAGGTATGTAATTATTCTGTAGGAAAGTTAAAAGGTAGTCTAGCACCTGATTCTATCAATCTAAGAAGGGCTTCATATTGATCTTCTTGGGGTTGATATTAATTGTAATCATCTTTAGATCCTACTATTGTGGGGATATCATAAAAAATAATGGGGTTATCTTGACCATCATAAAACTACTCATCTTCATAACTAAGGCCATAAGAGGCCCCACTACGAGTGAACCTTTGAGTCATGTCTAAAAGATCTATTCTATGTGTTTGACTAACTTTGGACTGATACTTGGCAACCAAACAAAGTATGCTTTGGATCTATTTTTAAAAAATAACCAAGGTACCAATGAGACTATAAGGGAGGGTGGTTTGAAACCATGCACAATTTAGAAGATTTGGCTCATGAGTTTACTCAACTTTTGGTAAGGTTGAAATTGTATAGATTGGAAGAGGGTAAGGTAACTCAAAGACCCAAGGTGAAAACTAGTACACCAAAGCCTAGATCTTTGTGATACACCCATACTGTAAAAGTTAGTTTCAAATTTGACAAGTTGACCCTAGAATTTTAGAGTAAATCTCTCCATATTATGAAGAAGACAAAATGGACTAAGTAACTCAAGATGTAAAAACATACACAAATCACTAAGTATAAAGTTAGGACCAAATAGGCAACACAACGTCACCACATGATTCCAGTAGGATAAAATATGTTCTAGGACTCAAAGCATGAGTGATACGTAAGATGACTTTAGTCCACCAAGATGATAATGTGATTTTGAGTCTTAATAAATGACCTTTAATCCATATGGAAAATTGAACCCAAGTTAGAACAAGCTTAGTGCACAAATGGAAAACCCATTTTGACGCACCAACCCTTAGATTTCAGAAAGGTTTAATTTTGAATATGGATTATAAATGAAGGATTTTAAACAAATTGGGTGAAATATCTAGACTCTAATGGGCAACATGACTATGCCAAAGTGGATGACATGACACAAAGTTTTTGATAACAATTTGAATAAGGAAAAGATGAATTTTCCAATTGGACAACGTAACACCTCCCTTGCCCCAAAATTGAGGACAATGTGCTTTGTTTAAGTTAAATGAGTTAACAAGTAGTTTTAGACACAAATCAAGACCAAGTAAGCTAATGACAAAAAATAAATGTCTTAAGTCTACACTGACAAGGTATGGCAAAGTGGGGTTTACTAAACTAGCAAGTTTTTGATCATTCTATGGGAATCAATTACACAATGAATTTCATGTCAAATTATGTAAAAGACAAGCACATAAATTAGGTGAATGCAACATTGGCTAGTTGTAAAAAGGTCTAGTTCTTTTTAAAACCACTACATCTTGCTATTCACTCAGTGTAGTGCGATGTCCAAATGCAGATACATCCCATGTGCAACTCCAATTAGGAGCCAAATGAAGTCAATACTCAGAGATGAAACGCCTGGTCAAAGCTTTCCTAAAGAACTCATGGGAGGTAATGACATACCCCTCATAAGCCAATATCAATAAAATAAAAGACATAAAAAGAAAGACTTAAGGGTCATTTTCAAAGTAGCCCAAACTTTGACACATTTTTGGGGAATGCTTTAGATGACATTCTCTCTAAGCCTTGGACTAGGCTACTTGAAATAGGAATGGCGCTTTTGATTCCAAGGGTTCCCTAAAGGGGATAAATGAAAGAGCATACATGCAACATACCTCTTTTTGCCAAACAAAAATTTAATCTAAATAACCAAGTGCATACAAAAATCTTGAAAAGGTGAGTTCATTTTTAAGCCCAAATGGAAAATGAGGTGGTGTTCATTTGACCCCTTGGTCTTTGTTGCAAACTTTGAAAAAATTCACCCTAAAAATCTTTTTTTTTTTTTGGTTAAACACCAAAATAAGGATCCTAATTGATTTTTAAGCATGAAAAAGGTGATCTAAACATGTTTTTAGCAAATTGTAAGCCTAGTCCTACAACAAAAATGTTAACATATCCTTTAGCCTTGAAGCTCTTTTAGGTTTGAAATAATGAACTTTAGAAAAAGAGCTCTCAGGTCTATATTTTAAGAAAAATACAATGACCGACGTTAGTTATATAACTGATGATGGTTACATTTTCTAACCAATAATGGTTATCTAATTGACATCAGTTATACCAATGTGACCGATGATAGATATCCAACCGATGTCAATTTTACTAGCTAATGTTGGTTAAGCTATCTAACCGATGTCAGTCTTACTAGCCAATGTCAGTTACTGTGTAAACTTGTGGCAAATAAAAAATGGAAAAATAAAGTTAGAAAATCAATTTAAAAGAGGTTTAATGGTCCAAATGAATATTTTAAAGATTCAAAATGATATTCTTCATGTGTGCAATGCATCTAGTCCCACCAGGTGTGTCAAGATGTAGAGAGGATTAAAAAGCATGTTAGTCAAACATTAGTCCATAAATCATGAAAAATGCATAAAGAACTAACTAACTAAGCCTATATATTCCTATGGGAATTACAAAGGATAACAAGAAACAAATGAAAGAAAGAAAACATCATATTACCTTCCCAAATGGATTCACCATACCCATGTGGCTCAAAAGCATGTTCTCCCTTGATCAAGCATCTTTATCTTTTGTCAACAATGGTGGCAAAGTCCTCCAATGTCTCAAGAACACTCCATAAAACCGAGGCTCATTATTCCAAATCACTAAACTAGCCTATCAATGAAGATTGTAAACAAAATCAATGATCAAATCCAATGGATTGTGAAAAAAATTTAACATTATAACTTTACAATATTCAAGCTTAAAATTCATGTCCATGGCCTCTCTATTTATAGATTTTTGAGATTGGTCAGGATCAACCATGACCATCCATCTCAAGATTAAGATGTGTGGCCATGGATAATCCTAATATTTGGAATTGAATCCATGATTATCTTCATCATGACCTTGGAATAAGGGGCATTGAAGAGGCATATGAGGCATTAACTAGGCATGGGTGACCCATAATCTTGATATTTTTGGTATTTATGGCCAAGGGATGTCTTCCCAAGAAATGATGTCACCTGATGATGCAATTAATAGGAATCAATTTTCAAAAATAAATATTCAACAAATCTCATAGAAAATCTGCTTAAGTTGTTGATTTGGATTAATTAGCCTTAAACAAGGTTAATTAACATTTATGCAATTATTTGGAAATTGGTCCTCAATTAATCAAAATGGCTAGAAAGTCATATTACTGGGTCATAATTTGACTGGAGAGGAACTAGAAGGTGATGTTAGATGCGTTGGAGCTGTATTCCCATTTACGATGTTGACAACACCAAATAACAAAGGTACATGATGTGTACCAATGAATTAGAAGAAAAGAGTGATCCAGAGCACTAAATGGTAAAATTGTCATTTTGATTTGAAATGATTTGATCAAAGTTAGCTGGCCCATAAAATGCATTGCCCTATTTAGGGATACTTTGACCTAAAATGGCACTTGTAAGTGACAAGTTTGAACCATTTAGGGCATTTTGTGGATTTTGACCTAAAATGTGTATTTGGGTGTAATTTGAGTAAGATTGATAATTTCAACACAAATGGTGTTAGGAATTGGATGTCTACACAGATCACCGTCCATTATATTGACCATTGTAGTGATTTATAAAGTGAATTTCAAAAATAGAAACATAATGGTCATTTACAAATTATACCTAAAAAATGAAATTGACATAATACTTCCAATATTTCAAAATAAAAGCATCCTTTAAAGTGCCCATGCTGTGAATATGCAACTATTACCACAAATGTTGATAGGATCCATTTTCAACATATCAAGGTTAATACAAACAATTGGGACACAATTTCTAGCCTTACATTCATCTAATAGTTAGGACATACTATCAATGAGTTAAAAAATTCATCATTGATACCAAATTATCTTGGGCATATATACTACCCATAACATATGGACCAAAGTTTGTTTATATAGTCATATGGCTAATTAATAAGAAACCAAAATCAACCCTTCATGCTGGCCAGTATTGGTTGACCAAAATGACTACAAGAGTGAATACTAAAAATATGTGCCTTATTTTCTAGTTCAAAGATAAATAAATTTGTGTGCTATATAATGGATACAATGATAAATCCATAACAACAATAATTGGCACCAAATTACTAGAAAACATTGAAACATTGGAAATGATGAAGCATAAAAGATGGTGGAAGCTAAAAGATCCAAGAGGGCCACTACATAGTCTTGTATCTTAAGAATAGAAGGAATCATCACCTTTCATTCCAATTAAGCTTAAAAAATATAAATAAAATAAATATTCCAAAAATACAAAATAAATCAGCATTCTCATGTTTATTAACTCCTTGACACCTATTTTGTTTACTTTAAGTTAGTAGATATCATATCTTTTTTGATATACACATACATGTTTAATGCATCTTTGAGTGTGATATAGGCATAAAATCGACACATGATATATGCACATATAGATGTTGGACCTCTCCTTTACCCACATCATATAGTACACTGGGGGCATTTGCTTCTTTGATCAAAATTGATGTAGGATACATATCTTTTATGATCATTTATACATTATCATGTTTGAGATTATATACTAACACTTACACGTTTATATCAATGCTCATATATTTCATAGTTCACATGATATGATATGTTACATGATATTTTTTGATAACATATATATGCAAGGACTAGTATGATATGATTATGTTGGTTGCTTATACTTCATTTATTCACATTGTCACTTTTTTGAGTGTATTTCCTACTTTATATTGTCTTGCTTGTGGAAAATTTGAATATGATATGATTATGTTGTTTTTACATTTGAATATGTCATTTTATGTTGATCAGACTTTTTTAATATGCCATTTCCTTTCAATTATGTGTATTTGAACATGCCTCTTGTATGAGGCCTCCTTAAACCATACTTTTTGTGTTACATTTATTGCTCTTGTATATGTGTTTGATTTTTACTTAAGCTTGTATTTTTACTCTTTATATATTGGCATGGTACATATCATGCATCTTAGGGCTTGATGTCATCACACACTGTGAGTTTTACTAATATATCTACTTAAACATGTTACTCCTATATGCTACATGATTTATATACACATTATATAATTACCTTATCCTTTTGAGTTAAGGTACTTACAAGATTCTATTTTATTCACCTCAAAAGTGGGGCATGTCATAAGGCATGACCTACACATTTACACAATTTCCAAATTTTAGTACAGGCATGTTATAAAGATATGACCTCCACACTTAGTTATTGTATCTTCAAATTTTAGTGGGGGGATTTCATAAAAACATGAACTCCACACTTACATAATCTCCAATATAGTTACAGGATTTAGATATACACTTGGGTTAGAATCTTATACATTACACTAATTTTTCATAGATTTGAAACAAAGTTTTTTAGATTTATGGCACATATACTTTATTTTGAGATAGATTATAGCTGTATATTCCATGATAGTGCACCAAAATTTTCAAATTTACCAATTATATCTCCATATTACAATCACTAGGAAACACCAATTACAATAGGAAGTACTATTATTGAGCCTTTTTCTATATACATCAGTTTGTTTTATTTATAGATTGGGCTAGTTTAATTATTCAACCTTAATATATTTATAGGTTAGGTTGATTAAATCATTTAACCTCATCAAATTTGTAAGATGAGTTGATTAAATCACTCACCCTCACCAAATTATGTATATTGACACTTGAGTTATGCAATTGAGATTTAGTGATCTAAATGGCCATGTCATAACTCTCCTTAGACCAAATTTTAGGCATAATACCTTCCAATATACCTATTCAAATCTTCAAGGTTTAGGGTTAAAGCTCTCTCAACTTCAATGCTTCATAAGGAAGCATATTTACTATGTCAAAGTACCAAGGGGCAACATGGTTGCATTGACACACATGTGTACTCCTTGCTTACTCTTTTTCTTTTCAAGCATTTAAATTATTTCAAATTTTAGATTATATACACTACTTTATACTATAACATGCTCTTGGTTACAAGTCATATACCAAAAAAACACTCAAAGTGGGTTCAAACAGAGGTAAGGTGTGTTTTACACCACTAGGTGCACATTTATTTATTTTAACCTATTAATTTCATCCTTATGTAATACTATATTGGGGGGGGGGGGGTTATATATACTAAAACTAGATATTTATAGCATCTCAATCTTGTATATTTGACAACTACCAATCGAGGATCTACCATTCAATTCTAAACCTTCCCAATACCAAAAGGAACACATTTTACATGTCATTGTGACTAAATGATTATTTTATAGTCTAACCTTTATCATTTGGATGACCTAGACCAATTGTATTATAAAAAAGCTTAAAACCTGGTAGACATCCTTCACTGTCAATTTTAGATCCTCAACTATTTTATATCCTTCTAGACACTACTATCCCTATTGTAAGTATAAATACTGGGGGGTGAATTAGTTCCCTTAAAAAATTCATTCAATTTCACTTATCATTCATGAAGCATTCATTCAAACACATACATCAACCAATGCATAAATAAGCATTCACACAAGCATACATCTTACAAACACAAGAGATATGTGGGAAACCCTCATGGGAGATAAAACCCATTGAAACACAACATATACTATAGTATTATAAGAAATGAATCAATATTTAGTGAGGCACCAACCCCACAAAGAGCACCAACCCCTAACTATTCAAACACCAACTCAACTAGTCCTTTAACAAGTACCAAATTTCAAGGAGGAACCAACCCCCTAGGTAAATAAACACAAACTCAAACACATGGAACCTATGATCACATTTGGACACTTTTTTCTCACTCAAATGATGATTACCACCTTATTTTTCTATTCACACTCTTCTATCTCTCTCAAACAACCTATTAGGCCTCTTCGTTCAACTTGCCTTTTTTTGGCAGAATTAGGTCATATGATCTTGATCATAATGTGTAGAATCACTATTATAAATTCATTAAATATTAAACACACATATATAATGGTATTAAAACCCTCTACCTGGTTTACAAACCTATATATCATTCTTTCATTCCCTCAATATTCTAACTAGTCAAATTAGGCCTAATAGACCTTCTTTTTATACTTGACTCTTATTCTTACCCACCTTGGTTGGAAAAAAACCTATCCATACTTGGATAAACCTTGGAATATATCAAAAAAAATTCATAAGTGAAACAATCACTACATATGTCGGTCACCACTCATAAGGACCAAAACCACCATTAGGCCTAATAGAGACCTAATGCAATTAGGCCTTCTCAAGGGACATGTTTCACCTTGATCACCTTAGAAAATTTTGATCCTCATGAAATGTATGAAAAAATTCACACACACTTCAATTATACCCATTATAATATATTCTTAGGTCCATAACACTATTTATCTCATTTCACTCCTTGAACCACATCATTGGGCCTACTCACAATTAGGCCTTCTCACTACCAGAAAATTTGATTTGAATATATAAAGAATACACTCAAATTTGACACATAAAAAAATTAAAAAATAACATGTATATAACCTCCATTATCTTATTTTCATCATCATGTCCTTATACTTCAACATATATGGCAAAAGACCTCAAATAGACCACTTTCATATGCTCACTCAGAACTACAAATAGGCTTCAAAACCCAATAAAGAACCTTTGAATTTTCAAAAATTCATAGGATTTTATCATGAATAAAAATAAATTAAATTGAACCTATTATATCTCTATAACAACTTCATGTGTATTGTATACTTTAAATCTATGCATAAAGACCTAGGAACATCATTCTCACCAACACACATAAAACTGCCTGAATGCTCCAAAACACAGTCATGGAAACCAAAATTTAGAACACCTATGTGAAAATTTTTATTAAATTATAATGGGTTTATATTATATTTAATAATAATTATACCATATTTAAATATATATATTATAATTTCCAATATAAATATTGGTCCTACAGACCAATCTCATGGCTTCACCCTACAGAGACCTCATTGTGTTAGACAAGTTAGATTGAGATCAAATTTATGCCATACAAAAGATTATTAAAAAATTATCTAAATTATTTATGTGTTATATGCATTTAATAATAACCCCATGCATTTTTATCCATAACTAATCCATTAAAAACCCATCCCTAATCTCGTTCTCACTTCTGCCTGGTTTTCTCACTGTCTTCCTCACTAGGTCATTTTAGCGATAACCCAATTTACATGACCAATTTATAATATTTGAAGTCTATAACCCAATAATTAATTTAAATTATAATAAAATACAAGTCTCACACATCATTCTCCAATCATTTTTATGCTTTGAGTTGGTCATCCCTGCCTGCTACATCAAATATCCAAGAAACAAGGGGTTTTTTGTAGCTTCCACTCACTCTTATGATAGACCAATTCCACTTGGAGATACCTGGGAGAGTTAAATACAAAATAAAATCATAATAATAGGTAAAAAAACCATTATTATAACTTTTTAATTATATATTCCATATTGGCTCACTATTAGGGTTTTAGAGAGGGTTTAGACTGCCTTCCATTCTTAACAATCATTCATAAAGATTAGGCCCTCAACCCAAAAAAAATTCCAAGAAATTTAATTTGTAACCCTTCCCCAACTACCATGATCTACTTGGATCCTCATGAAAAAGTTTCACATTCTAATGAGCATAAGAAAATCCTTCTTGAGTCTATCATATCTCATTTTGTGCATGTAGAAAACTTCAAAACCATATTTCATGATTTATCCTTCAAAATTTGACCTCAAAATTGGTCAACACACTTGAAAAAACCTATCACACAGTTAAATATTATCTCATGAGCTTTTTCATCTTATAAATTGAACTTGACCCCTCATTAGGCCACACTAGGTCTCTTTACACATTAGGCCTTGAACTGCCAGTCATACTTAGACCTTGAACACACCTTGAAACTTATCATACTGATATCAAAACCTGATTTCATAAAACCTCATAAAATTCTCACACAATACCAATATTATTCTCATAAGCCTTAGAATTCTCACCTCATCATGCTACCAAGCATATGCCTTCTCACTAGGTCTCTTCATGCAAAGACTAAGCCAAAAACTGACCTAAAAACCTCTTATGAAATATTATATACATTATACACATGTTTAAATAGTGTCAAAAATCTTCTCACATGATTTACCATTGATTTTAGTCCTTCATATATCTTGATAACACCTCAAGAATCCTTATTAGGTCACGTAGAGTCTAGGATTAGTATGATTGCATGTTTAAGATTAAGACCTTACCCTTGAAGATTTACCTTGAAACTTTCCTAAGTGTTTCAAAACTTAATATGCATGCTTGGAAATCCTTAAATAGACACTCATAATTATGTGTATCCATCTTACCAGACCACCATATTCATATACATGCTCATGATATGACAATGCTCCTTAAGACTAGTGCTAAAAAATATGCTTACCTTGTATCTTGATCTTGACCTTAACATGTCATTAGCCTTAGAATAACTACTAGGTTGAATTCAAAATTTTAATTTGTCACTTGGTTTTTTTGTCTCATAACACAACATTGTGCCAGAACCTTATGCAAAACTAAAGGACCTACTAGACCATTCTTAAGCCATTATGATTATTTACCATTCATCTTCACAAGAACATCTCTGGAACATTAATGACACTCAAAAGCCTTTGAAATCAATGACAACATCAATGCCACAACACCAACAATAAGAACATACCTAAACAATCTCCCCCTTTGTCATTAATGGCAAACACTCAAACAACACAGATCATTCTTATCTCCTCAAGCTAGATCTCCTCCCAAACTGGTCTTTTTCCCCCTTTGACATTAATAACAAAAGGTTATATTTAACAATACTATCATCTAATCCTTGGACCTAAAAAAATACACTTTTTCTTCTCCAAACAAGATCATTATCTCTCTCTTTATTAATAACTCAACATAGATCAGGGTCACAACCAACTGCTACAAATATTATTGGAAAACACACCTATTATTAGAGCATGATTGGCTCCCCTTATCTCCATGAGGTATTCAAAAACTATCATGAATGTGACTTGGTTTGATCAAGTCATCATACAAATGCTTTGTAATCCATCTCTTGCAATCACACCTCCGAAACTAATGACTGAACTTTGGATCTGAAACAAAGAATTTAAAGCTCCCCTAAGACCAAGCATCCATCATGATTCTGTTCACTATCTAAGTGACTCCATGAGGCCTAATGAAGCCACCTCTTCTATCTTGGGTACTAAAATAACATAAACTCAGGAGATTCCCAGATATCCGTGTCCTTACTAGACCGAACTACTTCATGATCCTCTTAGGCTTGAATTCTTCAAACTCCATTCAAACAACATTCTGACTTGGTCTATTTATCTTGACTTCTTCATCCATAATCTAAGGTGATAGGGAGAATTCTTAGCACTTCTTTACATCTGAACTATGCTCCACCATGGAAAGTAGTCCACTTGGACTTGCATACTCATCATCATTCACCTTAGCTACATTTGGTCTCTATTCATTGTTTTGTCTTCTTTCTTAAATTATAAGGGTCTCAACCTTCTTGTTTTGACTTTAAAATCCATGATTACAAAACTTTGTAATATGACTAACCTTTTGACAATTTAAACACACTATTCTTTTTGATGGAAACACACCATTACCCATACCTCTTGACTAATGATTTTCTTTTTCTTTATTGGTACAATATATTACAATGTGTCTTATATCATGATAAATATAACAAACAACCTCATTCATATCCCTTGATTAATGATTCTCTTCATAGTTCCATGCATATTCATTCTTGGAGGGCCTTCTATAATGCCTTGCTTTATGACCAAATTGGTTACATGAATAAAAATAACCATTGAAAGGATTATCATACCTTATATCATTAGGCTACCTAATAGGATTAGTCTTTATTATAATAAAAGTATCATTCCTTGATTGATCATAGACCTTCAAGCTCTAATTCTCCTTGATCACATAAGTATTCTTCTTTTGGTCTCCATTGAAATGAAGACTTGTTTTATCATTAGTAGTATTTTGACTACTCAAAATGTTGTCTAGATCATTGGTACTATTTTCAAACTTTACAAAGGACTTCACCTTACTTGAGGCCTGATCCAAATTAGCTCTCAAAGAATCCACTTCAGTTACATACCTGGCACATTCTTCTTCTTTATCCTTTAGGCTTGAAGTCATAATATCAATTTGAGTCTCCACTTGTTTGACTATTTCTTCTTATTCTTTAGAGTTGTTGGTTAATCTATCTTCAAACAAGTTGATTTTCTCTTCATGTTCTTTGATAAGAGACCTCATCACCTTATTATTATTATTATTATTTACCATCTTTAGTTCTTCTAGAGCATTCATTAACTCAGCCTCAAATTCCACCTCTTCTTCTTCATCATTTGAATCACTAATAGTATCTCCAAACCACATGGACTCTTCTTGATTTGAATATATTGATTCCTCAACCATGAAGAGAAATTCATTGACATCAAGACCAACATCATCATGGTCACTCTCAAAATAACTTATCTCACTCTCATTAGATGAGATGAAGTTTTCCTTGGTGTAAAAGCTTCTTTTGTTCTTGAAAAAGTTCTTCTTGTCGTCATACTTTCTGAATATTTTCTTGCTCTTATCAGACCTATAAGACTTATTGTCATCATCATGACCTTAATCATGATTTTCATCATCTTTTGTCTTATGATTATGAGGGAACTTTTTAGTAAAGTGTCTATTTTATACATAATTAAATAAATTGAACAATATTAGACTCTTTCAATTCTTCACCTAGGCCTCTTATGATGTTGACCACTTCATCATACCTCAACAAGTAGGCTACAATGGTCTCATCTTCATTCATCCTTAGGATTTCAAACTATCTTCTACAGGATTGTAATTTGTCAAAATTGACCTTGGAGTCTCCCTCATGGATAGTATTAAAAATTTCCCACATATATTTGGCATACATACATTGCATCACCTTCACAATTTCTACCTTTGATAGGCCATAAATAATACCATTCATTGATTTTGAATTGTTGTCACTAGCCTTCTTACCTACTACATCTATAGGGGGATTAGGGGGTGTAGTATATACATCCAAAATTTATTTACAAACATAATGTACTTGATACATCAAATATGTTCTCATCCTAACACTCCAAAAATCAAAATTAGATCCATTGAACAATAGATCATTATTTGTAGAGAAACCACCTTGTGCTTGAATAGCCATCTTCGCTTACTTATGATATCCCTTAGGCTATTAGGACTAATTAAAATGACTAGATATAATAAAAAAAGTTAAAATTATAGATACTGAGAGGGGAGGGGGTGAATCAGTGTCTTTAAAACATTCATTCAATTCCACTTATCATTCATGAAGCATTCATTTAAACACATACATCAACCAATGCATAAATAAGCATTCACATAAGCATAAATCATATGAACACAAGATATATGTGGGAAAAAATCATGGGAGATAAAATAACTAAAAAACATCTTGGACTATATTCATATAAGAAATAAATCAATATTTAGTGAGGCACCAACTCCGCAAGGATCACAACCCCTCACTAGTCAAGCACCAACTCAACTAATCCTTTAACAAGCACAAAATTGCAAGGAGGTACTGATATCCTAGGTAAATAATCACCAAATAATACACATATAACATATTATCACATTTTTAAACTTTTTTCTAACTCAATTTATGATGGCCACCTTCTTTTTCTCTTCACACTCTTCTATCTCTCTCAAACAACCTATTAGGCCTCTTCGCTCAACTTGCCCTTTTCTTGATAGAATTAGGTCATATGATCTTAATAATCATGTATATAATCATTTTTAAAAATTAATTACATATTAAAAACATATATCTTATGGTATTCAAACACTCTACCTAGTTTCCAAACATCTATATCATTTGTTCATTCCCTCAATCTTCTAACTAGTCAAATTAGGCCTATTAGATATTCTTTTTATACTTGACTCTTGATCTCACCCACCTTGGTTGGAAAAAAAAATGTAAATAATTTTATAACACTTTTAATATATCATAAAACACATTTAATAATTTAAAAAACCACTACAAAGGTCAGTCACCACTCAAAAGGGCCAAAACCACCATTAGGCTTAATAGAGACCTAATGCAATTAGTCCTTCTCAAGGCACATGTTTCACCTTGATCACCTTAGAAATTTTTTATCTTAATAAAATATAATAACAAATAAAATTAAATTAAATTATACCAATTATAATCTCACCTTAGGTACCTAACACCATTTATATCATTTCATTTCTTGAACCACATCATTAGGCCTTCTCACTGCTAGAAAGTCTACTTTGAATATATGAAGCATACACTAAACTTTGACACACAAAAACATAAAAAAAAAAATATTTATAAAACCTAAATTACATAAAGGTCATCATTATTTCCTTTATAGTTCACCATATGAGGCAAAAGAAATCAAATAAACCACTTCCATATGCTCACTCATAATTGCAAATAGGTTTCAAAACCCAGTCAAGAACCTTTGAATTTTCACACATTAATATGATTTTTTAATGAATATAAATAAATTAAAATTAACATATAATACATATATAAAAAATTAATGTGCATTTAATTCTTAAAATCTATGCATAATGACTCAGGAACATCATTTTCACTAACACACAAAAAACTGCTTGAATGCTCCAATACACAATCATGGAAACTAAGATTTAAAACACCTATGTGAACAATGTTATGAACTTAAAATGGTTTTATATGATACTTAATAATAATTATAACATATTTAAATATATATTTTATAATTTCAAATAGAAATATTGGTCTTCAAGACCAATCTCATGGCTTCACTATACACAAACCTTATTGTGTTAGACAAGTTAGATTGAGATCAAATTTTTGCCATAAACAAGCTTATTAAAAAATTATATCCATTAGGGATATGTTTTATAGGTTTTTAAAAATAACCCCATGCATTTTTATCCATCCCTAATCCACTTTAACCCATCTCTAATCTCATTCTGATTTCTGCTTGGTTTTTTCACTGTCTTCCGCACTAGGTCCTTTTAGTGATAGGCCAATTTACATGACTAGTTTAGCATATTTTAAGTATATAACCTGATAAAAAAATTAAATTATAATAAAATACAAGTATCACACATCATCCTCAAATCATTTTCATGCTTTGACTTGGTCAAGCTTTCCTGCTACATCAAATATTCAAGAAATAAGGGGTTTCTTATAGCTTCCACTCACTTTTATGACAAACCAATGCTAGCTAGAAATAACTGGGAGAGTTGAATACTACATACAATCATAATAATAGGTTAAAAAACCATTATAATCACTTTTGAATAATATCTTCCATATCAAGTTACTATTAGGGTTTTAGAGAGGGTTTAGACTGTCTTCCATTCTTAACAATAATTTATAAATATTAAGTCCTCAACCCAAAAAAAAATGCCAAGAAATTTAAGTTAGGAACCTTCACTAACTAACATTAAATAATTATATCCTCATGCAAATATTTCACATGCCAACGAGCATAATAAAATCTTTCTCAGGTCTATAATACCTCATTTTGTGCACACATAAAACTTCAAAACCACATTTCATGATTTTTCCTTAGAATTTGACCTTAGACTTAGTAAAAATAATTTAAACAACCTATCACACCTCTAAAAATTACCTCATGAGCTTTGAAATCTTGAAAACTGAACTTGACCCCTCATTAGGCCACACTAAGTCTCTTTGCACATTAGGCCTTGAACTCTCAGTCATACTTAGACCTTGAACACAACTTGAAACCTCTTGTACTGATCTCAATAACTCATAATAATGTCATAAAACCTCATACCATGATGAAACACTACCAATATTCTTCTCATAATCCTTAGACTACTCACCTCATCATGATACCAAGCATGTGCCTTTTTACTAGGTCTCTTTATGCAAAGACTAAGCCAAAAATTGACCTAGAAACCTCCTCTAAAAGCTTATATAACTTATACACATGTTTACTTAGTGTTAAACATATTATCACATGATTTACCAATAGTTTTCATCTTTCATAGATCTTGAACACACCTCAAAAATCCTTGTTAGGTTAGGCAAATTCTAGGATTAGTTTGATTGCATGCTTTGGCTTAAGACCTTACCCCTAGAGGTTTACCTTGAAAATTTCTTGAGTGTTTCAAAAATTCACATGCATTATTTGGAATCCTTAAACATCCAATCATACCTATGTGTATCCATCTTACTAGACCACCATCTTCATATACATGCTCATGATATGATAATGATCCTTAAGACTAGTGATCAAAAGTATGCTTACCTTGTATCTTGATCTTAACCTTGACATGTCATCAACCTCAAAAGAATTACTAGGTTGCCTTCAAATTATCTCTCATGTTACTTTGTCACTTGGTTTCCTTGTATCATAAAATAACATTGTGCCAAGACTTTATGTAGAACTCAAGGACCTACTAGACCATTTTTAAGACATCATGATCATTTACCATGAATCTTCACAAGAACATCTCTAGGAATTTAATGACACTCACAATCCTTTGACATCAATGAAAAAATAAATTCCACAACACCAACATTATGAACATACCTCAACATGTTGCATAGGGACACTAACATCGATGCTAGTGTCTAGATCCTTATCTAGTGTCCATTACAAAAATTCATCCAAATTACAAAATCTCATTGAACCATACCATGAGATAGTTTCAAAAGGTGTGGTATAGATATAAGTTTAATCCTTATCATTATTCATCTATAAAATACCAAGTAGTTATCAAGGCTCATTTAATCAATTGAACAATTGAGTTATTATGCCATATTAATCCTATTTATTTATCAGTCATAGGAGTATTCATACAAAAGGTCTAAAGCATCCAAATATTATTACATGGGTGGTATTTGTCAATTTATAAGCTATATCATTTCATGCATATAAATAAAATATATTACACCATTATTCACATACACTCTCACACATAGAGGAGAACTACATAAGTTTGAGGCCCTCCTTGGAGTATTGCCTATGTAGGCAATGCTCATTGATAGAGGGGTCTTTAAGGTTAGTTCCATACTGTGATACCATAAACACACCCCAAGGGTGAAGAAGGGTGAAAATATATGTTTTGATCCATAATCAAATGTATATAGTTTATGTTCTAGATCTAAATACATCAACAAAAAGGTGATAAAAATCCTAAAACAACAAAGTTTATTGTAATGCAATCTAGTTATATTTTGTACTAGATAATATTATCACAAAATGGATATTATAATCAATGGTAGTGTTCATGGATCTAGAAACATCATTTACAAAATCTAACAATTATCTCAGAATCCTAATCTTGCACACTTCTTCCTATGCATAACTTAGATCCATTTGTACATTGTAAATCTAACTGTCATTTCTCCTTGGTATTGCAATCAATAGAACATCTTTCAAATTTTGTACTTTTTATATTTAGCACATCTTAGTATTTTAATTCAAAATATTCATTTATCTAAGTTTGAAGTTAATTATCATGTTATAGAATATTTTTATTCATCCTTGTGTATAGGCTATTCTATCCTCTTAACCCTTTATATAATATATTAAAAAGGGGGGTCAAACAATAGTATTTTTAATCATGATCATACGTAGTATTAGTTTTTTTACATAGTAATCTCCCTTCCCCTACTAAATTTTTTTACTTAGTTATCCTAAATTTTTCTCTTATGTACCTTTTTATTTCATCATTGATGTTTGGACACTTGTAATGAATAATGCCCCATTTAATCATTCACTTGTTTTATTTTATCCATGTGTTTTTTCCCTTGTTGAACTCTTCCTCTTGATCAAATATTCCCCAAATAACATTATAGGCCAATGATTAGACTCCATGTCCTATGTTTTTTTTGAATAACTTAACATCTAAATCATAGTCGATGCCTCCAACAAGAAATTACTTATTTTAGCTAATAAATTCTCATATGGAACCAATGTATTCATTTTGAGACTACTTGTGAAAAAGTGTTTTTAGATTTTATCTATCTATTTATATTTAAAATCTAAGGTATTATTTTCATATTTCACATCCATATAACACTGCCAACATAACAACCAACTCAACGAAGGTATTTTTGGTTTTCTAATCCCATAATTCCACATTCATGCATCCATTTTGTAATGTTTATACAGTTTTCCACTTCGTTTGTATTTTTTGACCTATAAGACTTCAATCGATCTTGTTATGGAAATTAAGACCAACGTAATTATACTCTTCCACCACTAATAAAATAATTCCTTCAAAAATGAAGCTTATTTTATTTACAAGGAAAATATAGAGACATTTATTTTTATAATATTTACTTGCATACCAAACTCTTGACAAAGAGGCTCTAGGGCCCTCAAGTTTTCCCTCAAATTGTTTGTTGTTTTCACATTATGATAAAGTCATCTACATATGGGTGTAGCTTTACCATATAATTATCCATATGAACACCCCCACCTCTAACTTTATTTATCCACATCTCTAACTTGTCTATGTATATCCCACTTAAAGTGGGGGATAACAAAAATCCTTTTTTGATACCAATGTTAGTTAGAAATCATTTGAATAAGTATTTACCTATTATTATTTTGACTTGAAATTTATCATACAAATATGAACTACTACTCTATACTCATCTATAACTCCAAGTTTATTCATATTTCTCCATTGTCTGATTCTAGGTGTTGTGTCAAATGTTTTATTAAAGTCAATGAAGCAACAAAAAACTTATTCCCATTATTTATTAAAAAATTTTACAATCATATGCTTAAGAGTGATGTAATATTCAATTAAAAGTGTTTAGGTTTGTAAAATTTCCACCTTTTTTCTATTTTCCCATATTTTATTCTCAAATTCTAATTATACACTCTACTATAATTTGTCGAGTTATTGACATATCCACTTTCAAAGAGATGAAAAATGAAACTGGTCATCAAATCTAATGGGAATCCATCTTAAATGACACCATTGAATATTTTTTGATGTGTGGTGTGGTATATTCCATAAATCCATTTCAAATATTCTAATTTTATCCTATCTATATGTTGTACCTTAACCCCAGGTAGCCTCTTGATACCTTCTTTAAAGTCACCCATAGAGAAGAGTTCAATTTATGGATCATGTGGGGATATCCTTATCTTTTATTTTCTCATTTAGAAATTTTACATATTCTAACTATTGGGTATTCATAATATTGTTCTATATTTGTTTCGTATCATGATACAATCATCTCCAAAAATATTTCAAATTTTGTTTCTTAAGAGATATCAATTATTTTGTCCTTATTGAAATATACTCAAACTTTTTATATTACACTAAATTTTTATAAGCCTTTTTATTTTCTTTATCCATCCCATGTTCCTTCAAGATTATTTTCATTTCTTTGCATTATTCATTGTACTAAGGGTTTTCTATAAAACTAATTTTATTTCTCCTCGTAAGTCTAGATATTTTGTGTGAATGTAGTAATTTGTTAATTAAAGATATAAATATACTATTATTTATAAGGCACCTACTTATAAAAAATATAAAAAAATTATTTGCCTCAGTGGTTCTAAGGATTTATTGATTTCCATGAGTCACAAAGATATATTATGGAAGCCATGTTATCTTTTTTGATTCTTTGTTTGTATATAAAAATATTTATGTATAATGTTTTATGATCAAATTTTAGTTTTATAGGGTGTTTTCAACTTCTTTCTCCATTAGTCTCAATAAAAAAAATTTCAAGAAAATAACATGATTAACCACACTTTGACCATTGTCCATTTTACATGTGATATTATTTGAATTATCTAATGTTTTTATGCCATTCATCATGATTGGGTCATAAACACTCCACAACCTTGATATTTTTTGTCCATAATGTGTAATAACAACTTTCCCATCTTGTGAGACTGATTCAAGAGGATCTCTTAAAATTAGCTCTAGCAATACTACCAAGCCCATTCCCATAGATTTCATATATTTTGGTTCCTATTAAATAGTATATGGTACCCTAGAATAACCTCCAAAGGTTTGTATCACCTCCAAGATCATTAATATATATTTAGAAAATATAACACACACTTCAATAGTAGTGCAGTGTAATCTATGTCGATAAGATGTAGCACCACCCATGTGTGCACCAAACCTTATGTGGTACCTTCTATTGGATTTGAAATTGTACTCTAAACCTTCATATCACACCCAAAATAAAATTCACATTATGTGGTATCTCCATGAGGGATTAACTTAATTAATCTATCCCATATCATATGTGTAGATGATATTAAACAATAGTCTTATTTTTACTTTTCTATCGCCCAACCCTCAATTTTTAATACCTCTCCCAATATTTGGGTCCCATTAGATAACCCCTTAGTATTTGGGGTACAAATAAAGTACCCTTTTTATGACATATTTAATACCCATGGTTATTTATACCTATCATATGTGGGGTGAAAAATATGCATTGCACACATAAAAGTTATAAATCAAAGAAAAAATTGAAATTTATTCTTAGGAATTAAATGAGTCATGCAAATCCAATGCAAAGAAACCTAAGTATTACAACACATAAAAGATTAAAGTGGACTAAAATAAAATTTTGGACACATTTTGACATGTTGGTAACAAAAACATCATCATGAAAAATATGTACTCATAATATAAATGTGAAAAAAAAAAAAAAAAAACCAAATTACTTATCATGTTGGTTCAATAAATTTTTGATTTTCATTTGAGTAGTCTATACAAATATCATCATTAATAATCATGTAGCTTATGTCAAAGGAAATATAAACTAATTAATCATCATTAATCATCACATGCTACCATCAATATAAATGGTTCTTAATAAAATTTGGAACAATTATACAACAATAGTAAATATTCATAACAAAGTACTAATAGAGTATAAATTATATAACAACATGAAAAAAACTATAAAATATCTTCAATTGAAACATATAAATAATATCACAAGGGTTATCAATATTAATTAACTAGTATTCACTTGAAATTATAACATAAACAACTAACCATAAATTAAGATGCATAAATATTCTTATTCAACTTAATACGACTAAGAAAAATTATACATTAGTAACAAACATTCATAATAGATTAAAAATCATATTTCAATTATAAAAAAATAATAAATGATATTATCTTGTATAGCATAAGAAAATAAATAAGTGTTAAATAAGAACACAAGGGTTTTCTCTAAAAAAACTTAGAGGTTGAAACCCCTTGGAGATATATTTTCATTAGTATTAATCATGCATCAAACATAAAAAGTGAGATAACATCACCAAACATCACATTGGTTGTCTCCAAGAGTACCTTATAAGATAAAACCCCTTGGAGGCACCTTTTCATGGATATTTCCCAAGTATCAAGCCCATATGTAACACATAAATAACAATGAAATAACTTTCCAAGTGCTTTCAAACCATAACCAACCCATAAAATCACAGGGGTTGTCTCCAAGTGCAGTTTATATGTTGAAACCCTTTGGAGAGACCCTTTCATAATTATCATTAAATTAACACAAAATTAACATAATTTAACATAAAATTTCTTAACAAAATAAGTTATCAATTTAATTTAATTAGAGAAAATTTAGTATGAGACTTTCTGCCACTTGTTGACATAAAATATTTATCATCATCAGCTAGTGAAAACCTTGCATCATCTAAGTTTTCATCCAATTTATATGTTTATCACATTTTTATAACTTGTTGATACCAATTATTAACTTTAATCCTCTCTCCTTTATCCTTTGATTCGATTACTATTTGACTACCCATTGTTCAATGCGTGAAATTTCATAATATCATCCAACTCAACTATTTAGGACTTCTTCAAATTTTCAACTTCAACTTGTAGTCTTACAGATACTCCTTCCAAATTTGTGTGATTAAGTCATATTTTTATTAGTTGTTTATCCAAAGGTATGTTATTTGTTATTGCATCTTCCAAAGTAATCTAGACCTTTTCAAATTCTATTTGAAGTTGATTATTACCCTGATCATTTTGGTTACTCATTATTTTTAAATAGTTTCTCATTTCAAATATTGATTTTGATCCTATGCCATGTCCTTCATTTATTCAAAAATAATGCACACTTAAGATTGTTATAGATTGGAAAATATATTACTTTCTTATTTTAATAAATTCCTTATGCTCATGCTTTTTTAGCAATCATGTCCTTGAATCTTTAAGCCCTTCCAATTTTATTATCATAACACTAATCAAAAACATCAATTAAAGACTTTAATTTTTACTCTCCATCCCATTATAATATGTGTGTGTGTGTGTGTGTGTGTGTGTGTGTGTGTGTGTGTGTGTGTGTGTGTGTATTGAATCCTTAAGAGTTTCTACCTCTCTATCTAGCTTATAATCTTGTCTAATGTTGGACACCTACATCCAATTTAAATTATTCTTCAACCTCCAGATTGATATTCATATCCCCCACATCCCATAATTGATCATTAATGTCAATGTTCATGACATAATTTTTAAATTTTGGCTCGTCAATATCTACTTGAATTCAACCAAATCTAGTTTATGTTAAGTTAATTTTATGATTTCCATATTGTTCATGGTTTATGTGGGTATGTTTTCATTAGGTTCACCCTTCAACACAAGGATTGTGTTGATATAAATTATACATGGCATATTTGGTAGTTTATGGGAATTACTAGTTATATCATCAACATCAATATACACTCATTATCACAACTTGAGACACAATTTGAAAGTACCAATTTCCTTTTCATTATCAAACCTATCTCATCATCACTCTAATTCTCACTCAACCCTTAGATGTCCCATTCAATAGTTTGGTGTATTTCATTTTTTTAAATTGTAGTATACAACTAGAATAAGTATTTATTAGTAAGTTACAGTGCACTCAATTTATACATTGATGGATTATTTATAATCTTATTAAATCCATGTGGGAATACCTTAATAATGATTTATAAAAAATCTGTACATAAGATTAGTAGACACTATATGCATCTTTTCAATTTCATCCCTAATTATTTGATATAGATAACTAGCCCAATCATAAAATTTTCCTTTCATAACACCATTTACATATTATACAACCCATAATTTCATTTCATAATTTATTTCTAAATAAATTAACCTTAATACAAAAAAAAATCAGCCAATGCTTTTAAATTGTCATGTTTAATGCAAGAAATAAACATGCTATTTTTTTGACAATATACTTTCATTACTAGTACACATTGTCAATATAATATCATCTTTATAATATGTTGCAATCCCATTCATAATAACCTTCTCCCTAGTTTTTTGGAAATCAAATACCTTAAACAATAAATAAGGAGATATGTGTGCATGTTTACCATATAAAATGACACAATATTTTTTAATATCATAGTTATAACTAGATACTTCAAATTATTTACTTATAAAGATCACACATACATGTTATAGCTAAACACCTTCACTTGTTTTGATAATGAAAACAAAAGGGAAACTTTATTTTTGTTGTGCCAAGAACAAGTTCTATATCAATCCTATCATATCTATTCTATATGGACATGTGCCTTATTTATATGATTGACAAGTCACTATCTGGGATAATAAATGTATATTGTGATAATTGGGAGATACATTTATCAAATAAGAGTAGAATTTTTTTGGTTGAAGAATATGTTCAGAAAAATAATCTTATAAATGAGTAGTAAACCTTAAAGTATGCCTAAATCCTTTCCCCTTCCTTTATTCATGTTTTTCATTTATCATTCATTTATATCTCATTAATTTGAGTAGGTAGTGAAATGTATCTAAGTAACAAAATATATCCACTATTTCGTAGTGACAAAAAATTTTTAAACTCCCTTTATGGAATTAACAACATTAGCAGTTGAATCTAGATAGATATTCAAAGATGGATACATGGAGTTGTATATACTATTTCACCATAAAGTACTATTATTATTCTTATGGTGTATCATCATTTATGGTGTATCATCATCATTGATTGATGTATACAAATTTTAGTTTATGCTAGTGAGTATTGAATGTGTGGTAAAAATAAGAGTAGTTAAATTATCATTACTAATGGCCTATCCTAAGACTTAATTAAAATAGAAAAAACATTAAGCAAAATTATTTTTTTCCAAGTTTTTTTTTATCTTTAAATTTTTAGTGGAGAGAGAGAGAGAGAGAGAGAGAGAGAGAGAGAGAGAGAGAGAGAGAGA